>JAQISU010000075.1:2962500-3530000 GCA_029339505.1 Unio delphinus | reverse complement strand
AGTATAATTAGAGATTTTCCAGCGGATGTGAATTAGCTCACAGATTATATAAAAGTATAGGCAAGTAGGGGAATTAGCTCACATGGTAGAGCGCTCGCTTAGCATGCGAGAGGTACGGGGATCGATACCCCGATTCTCCAGTTTCTTCTTTTTTTTTGTCTACATTTTTTCAATAATTTCTTTCTGTACTCTTTCTAATCTCAATTCACAGTGACCTCTTCCCCTGCATCTGTGTCACCTTGTAAAATATTTTTCTGTTATAGTACCGATAGGGCAATTTAATTAATTTATAATACAGATAATGTTATTTAATTAATTTATAGTACTGATCAAGTGGTCATGTGATTTTGTTTTGTTTGAAATTGCATCGTACTGTATTGACAAAACCTCAGATTAGAGTGATGGAGAGAAGTAAAACTTGCCGTAAGAAAGTCGTTCATTTGTTGTATCTCCTTTCGTCTTTCTACGTTGGCTTTTGATATATGTTAAAACTACAAGAATGACATCCAATCAAAAAGAAGTAGTTCTTAGATAAAAGGACGCTATTAATGAGACAACATGTCCGAGATGAAAGTAAGATCATCAAATTCGCTTGAATTCTATGTCGACTTTATGAGCCAATATAGTCAGGATAAATGTTATTATTGGTCATATTCCATATTTCATATAGGAAATTAAAGCATTTGCTGCAGATCGGAATTAGCTCACAGTGCAAATAAGATCATTGACGCGGTGGGAACTTTGCTCACCTGGTAGAGCGCTCGCTTAGCATGCGAGAGGTACCGGTATAGATACCCCGATTCTCCAATAACTTTTTTCTTCTACATTTTTCTATCTCTTCTTTGTTTTCTCTTTCTAAACTCAATTTACAGACACCTCTTCCTGGCTTTTGTGTCATCTTGTAAAAATGTTATTGTGTTCCCTTCCCTTCCATTGATAGGACAAATACTAGGTTTAAAGATTTATCCAAAACAAATTAGAAATGCATATTTTCCAATGCTCAGTCTTCTCCTACTCAAGCGGTTTCAAACTGCATTGTACTGTATTGTTAAAATCTCAGATTCTACTGCTGGAGAGAATTAAAATTGCCGTAAGAAAGTCGTTATCTCCTTTTGTCTTCTTTTGTTGTTCTTTTTTAAATATGTTAAAACTACAAGAATGTCTTCCCTTGACAAAGTTCCCTTAGAATTAAGGACGCCATTAATGAGACAACATGGGGGCGCCGAGTGGTCTAAAGCGCTGTCCGTTACAGATCACTGCCATCTCACCTGTTTGCTTGGGTTCGAGTCTAGGAGTCGGCCAATGTGGGTATGTGAGAAAGCTTGCCAGTAGCTTCTCGTGGGTCGGTGGTTCTTTCCGGGGTTTTTCTGGTTCTTCCTCCACCATTAATACTGGCCTCCATGTATAGTTTATAGTGTGCTGAAAAATGGCTTTAAACCATAAAAACAAACAAACAAACAATGAGACAACATGGCCGAGATAAAACTAACATCATCAAATTCGCTTGAATTCCATGTCGAATGAATGAGGCAATATAGTCAGGTTTTAATGTTATTGTTGGTTATATTGCATATGACAGAGTAAATTAGAGATTTTGCAGCGGAGGATAATTAACTCGCAGAGTAAACGAGATAATTGACACGAAGGGGAATTACCCACGTGGTAGATCGCTCGCTTAGCATGCGAGAGATAGGGTGATCGATACCCCGATTCTCCACTTTCTTATTTTTCCTCTACTACATTTTTCCATAATTTCTTTCTTTGCTCTTTCTAAACTCATTTCACAGACCCCTCTAACCCTGCTTCTGTGTGACTTTGTAAAATGTTTTTGTGTTCCATTCCCTCCGTATGATAGGAAAGCATATATTTATAGTACGGAAAACGTACTTCAAGTTATTTATATTACAGATAAGGTTATTAATTAGTTTATAGTTTAGTATATAGTACCGATAACGTAATTTAATGAATTTATAGTACAAGTAATCTTTGTTCCGTCTCCCTCCTAGAGATTCGGGACTAAACTATACCTCACGTCTGTCCCCTAAAACCAACCGGTGAACACACAAAGACGTTAGTATATTTCCTTAGCCATCTCGTCTCACACTAAGAAATATTCAATCTTCGGATAAAGGCTATTACAGTTTTAGTCAAGCATTCGTGCACATCGAAATACCCATACGTTTATTTATGGTATACAACGTCGTAATAAAAGCACGGTACAGACTACGTATCATACAGACATCGATAAATTGCATCACATCAGTATATATATTCTTAAACTCATTATACTGAACAATATCACAACAATCAGTCACATTTCTGTACATTTCACTAATACAAAGTGTACACAAAATAAATAAATCCACTCAAATGCACTCAAATACATTGAAGAAAACAAAAACATTAAAAATATCTTTGGAGGTATATTGATATGCTTAGACTAGTTTTTAATCGTTAATTGATGAATATAAACACTTTAAGCATATATTTTTGCTTTTCTTTACTCTTGATGTGATGCGCATCCACTCTATTAAAAAATACGAGCACGTGACATATATTCAACATGCGTTATGTCCATAAATACATGTAAGAAATGAAAACATTAAATAATTTCATGAACCTTTATTTATACTACCTTTTTTTGGTATTTATGAAAAGCATAAAAACTGATAAAAGAATATAATGGATAGTTTGTATTACTTTATAATTACTTCTAATTAAAATTCATGAACTCATTTAAAACAAGCTGACTGAATCTCTCTTTCTGGAGCAGTTTCCAAATCTTCTGGAGTATGGAAATTCGATTGGTGGCAACCTAATTATTCTTGGAGATTTCAACGTTCAATTTGGTAAACCATACATGTCAAAACTCCTAGATTCCATTTATGTTTTCAATCTTAAACAGTCAGTTAACCAACCTTCCCATAAACATGATCACATTTTAGACTGGTTTATTTCTAGACCTGATGATAATATTCTGCAATCAAACCTTGTATCCCACGAACTTGCATCTTATCACCTCTTCATTGTATGCCATCTCGACGTATCAGTCCCTAACCCTCCACCTCTATTTGCTACTAAAAGAAACCTCTGTATGATAAATAGAACCAAATTCATGCATGACATCCAAGAAAACCTAACAACTTTCTTACATCCATCAGCGGAACAACTTGATAACTGCCTGCGTTCATTGCTTGGAAAACATGCCCCAGCCACCAAATGCAGAGTATCAATTAAAAAAGTGTTCTCCATGGTATAGCAGTGTTAGGGACCAGCTTCGCACTGCTAAAAGACATCGCCGAAAAGCAGAAAGGCTTTGGCTTTCCACCAGACTCACTATTTATAAACAAATCTATGAAGCCGCTAAGAAGAACGTCACAAACATAGTCCATTTAGCCAAATCATCCCACTAAAGTACTAAGATCACGGAGAGTTCCAGCTGCAAAGAGCTCTTCGAGATAACTAACAAACTATGTCAAGGAACAAATGTACACCACTTCCAACAACCTTCTCTCCACTAGACATACCAGACCAATTTGCAAATTTCTTCGATGACAAAGTACAAAACATTAGAGATTCTCTTGACAGCACAATTTCAACTGATTCGTCACCATACAGTTATGATGCAGAATTTCAGCAACAACCGTTAGGAGCATTTGAATCTGTTTCTATTGATTTAGTACGGACAATTGTGATGAAAAGTGCACCAAAGTCTTGTGAACTTGATCCAATTCCGACATCACTGCTGCTTGAGTACTTAGACCCAATATTGCCTTCACTAACTGATGTTATTAATATCTCTCTCTCATCAGGGGAATTCCCACCATTTTTCAAAAATGCCATCGTAAAGCTACTGCTGAAGAAACCAACACTGGACCATAACGATTTAAAGAACTACCGCACAGTTTCTAATCTCAAATTCATATAAATAATCTTAGAAAAGGTTGTTGTAACTCAACTTGTATCTCATTTGAATTAAAAAAGTCTTTTTAGCAATATACAGTCTGCATATCGCCCTTGCCACAGTACGGAAACTACTCTTCTGAAAGTATTTAGTGACATTCTCTCTGCTTTGGACAGTAGAAAGATTACAGTCCTCACTCACCTGGATTTATCTGCAGCATTTGACACAATAGACCATGATATATTACTTCACGGTCTCCAGCATGTATTTGGCATTCAGAATATAGCCTTACAGTGGTTCAAGGCCTACTTAGTCAACAGGACACAAATTATATCTGCAAATGGAATACACTCCCGCCCAGTTGACGTATGTTGTGGTGTTCCACAGGGATCTGTTATTGGACCTGTTCTCTTCATTCTGTATACTCAGCCGCTCTCAAGTGTCATAGATCATCACCCAGTGTCGCACCTATTGTATGCTGACGACACCCAAATATACAAGTCTAGCCACCCAACTGAAGTTGATGCTACCATCCATGGAGTAGACAAGTGCATTTCTGATGTGAAATCATGGATGACATGAAACAAGCTGCAGATGAACGATGATAAAACTGAGGCTATTCTGATCACAACACAAAGACTTTCTCATTCACATCCTTTACCTCAGACAATAAATATCAGCAACATCAACATTAAATTCTCGCAGTCAGTATAGTCATGCAAGGCTGCATATCTTGAATTGAGACGAATCAGTTCCATTCTCAAAATATCTTTCAGTTCATGCCACTAAAACACTTGTGTGTTCATTAGTACTTTCAAGACTGGACTATTGTAACTCAATTCTGTCTGGTTCGTCACAATATTTACTCCAGAAACTTCAAAAAGTTCAAAACACAGCTGCACGGATCATCTTTAGAGTACCTCTATCAGAGCACACCTCACCACTGCTCTGTACCCTACATTAGCTATCAATTTGATACTGAATCAAACACAAAATTTGTTCTCTGTGCTATGTTTAAATTAAAGACTCTAGTCCAAAATACCTATCCAGTCTCAACCATGTGTATACACCAGCTAGATCCTTACTCTCTTCTTCTGATAATCGTATACTCATTGTTCCCAAGGTGAAAACAAAGTCATATCGACAACGTTCGTTTGCACACCAGGGCCCGGCGACGTCGAACGAATTGCCCATTGAAATTAAATACAAAGACACAGTGGTCCCTTTTAAGAGTGCTCTTAAGACTCGCCTGTTTCGACTGCAGGGACAAACTTAGCGACCTAATCATGTTTTGTATCTTATATGTTTTCAGCATGTTTTTTATGTTTTCGAATTTCATTGGTTTTGTCATTTGTTGTTCTGTAGTGTAGTCATATCATTATGATGTAAAGCGCTTAGAGCTTCGAAGATTATGCGCTATACAAAGTCCCCATTATTATTATTATTATTATTATTATTAGGTTAGTTGATCAATATTACCATCTTACGCACGTTTTAACTGAGTTATCTTCTCTCTTTTGATTGTGATGTTATACCATAATTATTTAAATATTTTTCTAAATAAAAACAATAAAACAATAAATATAGGAATAAAGCATATGGTCTTAGTTCTGAGCACGTGTCTAAGAAAAATTGTCTTCACAATATTTTGAACATCTGTTCAGTATACACTTTGTTTCATATCTATATAGTTAATTGGGGTAAGAGGTACATGTCTTTATGAATACGTGAACTTTTATTGAATGGTTTTATAATGATCAGTAAAGTATTCTCATCGAAACCCTAATTTAGATTTGTTACTCTTTAATAATAAATGGTGGAAGTTGTGATGGTTTTGTAATAATTAGCGAAAAATATATTTTACCGAAACACTATTTTCTAGTTTGTAACCTATTACACTGAATCGTTGAAATTTTTAAAAAAATTTAACTTAATGTTTGTAAAAAATTACACAATATCAATATACTTTTATACTTTTAGCCTAATATAAAAAATGACGTATTTGAGTTATTTGAGTAAAAAGACACACACCAAAAATAACTTCTTTTCGCGAAAATAAGAAATAAGTACGAAAAGAACTTGCATTCTTTTATTATTTCTTTTTAAGTTTAATATTTCTTTTTTCGTAATGAAAGATAAATGAAAAACACTTGACAAATGTATTTATAACACGAAGTTTCGTCACAGTATAATCCTACTACGAGTCAATAGTACTGCAGTATGCAAATTGTCTCGTTAAAAAAAAAGTCCGTAAAGAATTCGTATTTTCTTTATTTCTATTTAGAATTCAATAATTCCTTGTTTAAATGAAATATAATGACAACATATTTAAAAGGGAAATAAAGCGAAAAAGTTGTGTATTTAGGGATAGTTTTCTCAAGAACTGAATATATAACGTTACATTATACACTTTTAGACACTTTGAATTACGCTTAACTTACAAGTCTAAAAATGGCTTGTATGACGTGTAATCCATGCTGGAGATATAGGATTTTGACGTTTTATCAATAAAGTACTATTCTAGTACTTGTAGTTGAGAAGTCCAGTTATTCGTTTTTGTCTTCATTTAGAAGGATTACCAATAAGGATTATCCTTCCGAATTTTGTTTGTAAGAGGGTTTTTTTCCTTCATTTTC
The DNA here is from genome assembly GCA_029339505.1 of Unio delphinus. Taxonomy (NCBI): domain Eukaryota; kingdom Metazoa; phylum Mollusca; class Bivalvia; order Unionida; family Unionidae; genus Unio; species Unio delphinus. The sequence continues at coordinate 3,523,460 of JAQISU010000075.1, read as the reverse complement.
TACTTTTCTAAATCTCACTGTTTTCTTTCACCTTTGTACTTTTTTTGCACTTCTTTTGCACATTGTTTTCTACCCACAAAAAAAATCCATTTATTCTACGATCACTATAAATAGTACCTAAAGTAAAATGGCAGGAATAGGGGAGTTTGGATATGGGAATGAGGGAGTAGGACATAACCATACCCAAAATCAACCCCAATATGGAATCCCTCAGGGGCATAAGGAAAATCAAGAGAATCAACTAAGAGGCAGTAGATCAAGGCTCAATCTGTATTTTGATGTGGTGATTGAGGGGCATACCCTTTTGGCTTATCACAAAAAAGGATGCCAGTTCATAGCATTTGAAAGGGATGACATGGCGCCCAGACAAGCATAAATTCTAGCTGCAATGCAAGCCATGGGAATACATGTATATATGTATAGAATCCAGGGCCTACAAAACGCAGGACGTAACAGATACATGCTATACCCGGTGGATCAAACAACGCCTATCTTAGAATGTTCAGAATTTAAGGTGCAAGGAAGAACGGCACATGTTAGTATACCTCCTCCCTTTGAAAAAGAAATAGGGCCAAGAACAACTGATGTTTATATCACAGGTTTCCCCATGCAAATATAATCTGGGGAATTCAAGAACAAGATCTATCAAAGATTACAAGTGAGTCCAGTTGCCATAAAAATGGCAAGTATATGGGGATGGTCCCATATAAATTCAGGGGTAAGGATTATCACGGTGACAGAAGAAAAGGCGAATAAATTTCCCCCTTTGTTTATTGTATGGGGTTTCGGCTTCGATCTTGGTATCAAAACTGTGAAAAAGAAAGAAAATGCCCTAAGTGTGGAACACTAGAGCATGGACCCTGGGATTGCAAAATCCAGACAAGCGAAACTCCTAAGGGAAACAAAACGTATGCAACAGCAGTAGTGGGAAACAATAACGCAAATACAGAGATGCAGACAACAACTCAAAGAAGTCATGACACAACACCGGAGAGGCAGAATAAGTGGCACGAGATCTTTACCCCCAACAAGACAGGGGCAAAGACCCCTCTGAAAATGCAAAACCCAATTCTACTACATAACCCTTACGAAACGTTGTATGTAGAAGAAACGGAGGAGACTGCAAATCTAAAAGAAAGAGTGTTGGTCCCACTGAAAGCATCAACACCTATATCGAAAAAAAGAGTAAACAAAAAGAGGAAAGCGGTGTCCTCCTCTTCCTCCTATGAAGATAAAAGCCTTTTCTGCACAAAGGAAAAAGAAGAAGAAAAAGACACACAACCAATGTCAAAATCCTTAGAAGAAGGGGCAAAGCAGAATAAAATACGCAAGGACAAAAGGAGAAATTAACACCAACCGAAACCCAAACTGAGAATGAACCGGAAAATGGAAGCAACGAAAAAAACGAGGAAGAACTATCCCTAAGTGCTATTGCCTCTGAGGGACAGGATCAAGGAAACATTTTCATAGATACCCTCTTCACATCTCAAGTCACCATTGACTTTGAGATACTAGATTGTACAGTCAAATCATTAAAAAATGGCATGGGATCTCCGGGGAAACGGGGAGAACTAGGCGACGTAAATTTAAACATGTTACGTGCTTAGGCTCGAATAAACAGTAACATAGAAAGAGTGAAAATAACAAGCTTGTAAAACTTAATAAACAATTTACTGAGTACAAATATTTTTCAGAAAAGAAAAATAAACTTACGGTTTTAAGAATCAATTCCAAAATTAATCCAAAAATAATTCAAAATATTATCCACTAGAGAAATTGCAAAAGTCCTGGTAATAAAATGTTCAAATAATTCTAAGTTCGAATTCCAGCGAAGTATTCAATATGTAAGACGATGTCACTTGATGAAGTCAGTTCTTAATAATAAAAGTATATGAGCACAATTCTTTTCCAGATAAATAACAAAATAATTCCTCTTGATCCAAACGAATGGACATAATTTCCAGTACAAGGTAATTTATAATAACTTAAAAAGACACAACTTAATATTCTAAAAGCCCAACTTCTACTGATTAGCTCGCTCCCAAAACATAGTTTATATATGTTTTTATGTAAACAAGGAAGGGTCACGTGACCTTCTACAACAAATTTACGTTTAAAGAATCACGTACACACCTTATGACCCAACTAAAATAGAAAGATATTTATATAAAACTCCATTTTGTCCTTGGAACCAACCAATCATTTTAAAAGCTTGTTTACAACTCTGAAACCAAGTCAGAAATGAGGGCAACACCTGGTGTTTATTCTGTAAAGTACAGGTCACCGACCCACCCCTCAATGAGCGAATCTTAAAACTTAAAATGCCAAATTTGAATCTAACAAACAGACAATAAAAATAAATATAAATATTAAATATACGTAACAAACAATAGTGAATAAAATCTAAATATAACCAATATTACTATTCAATAATGCGGCCACCTGGTGGAAAAACACAAATGGAAGAACAAAACTTCATTTTGCTCTCTATAAATGTAAATGGTTTCAAAAAAGAAAAAGTAACAAAATTGACAAAAATAGGGGACTATGACCTACTTTTTTATGCAAGAAACGCACAACGGATTGAGGGATGAAATAAAAGAACAACTGGAAAGGGAGATGAACTGTGTAATTATTAGCAACAACTATGTAGGAGGTGATAAAGGGGGTGGGGTAGCAACCTTTATAAAAAAAAAAAAGATAAACCGGGATGTAAATGGGAAAGAGTAGATGAAGGGGAATTTTTTAAAGGTAGATTAATTCATTTAAAAATGGGAAACAATAATTATTTAAATATAACAGCCACATTGATGGAATACTTAGAAAACTACACAACGGAAAATTTGATAATAGGAGGGGATTTTAACTGGGTAGGGGACGAAATAAACAGAAAGGGACAACTGACCTACGATGACTTAAACATTAACGATATAATGGAACATACCATGAAGTCTCTAAATTTGATTGATATATACAGATTTTTAAATATGTTAAGGGTGGAATATACTTACACATGCAGAGATAATAAGGGGAGTAGAATAGATAAATTTTGGGGCACATCTTTTGGAACCAATAAATATATAAAAGGAGGGATTTCAGATTATCAAATTTCGGATTACAAACTAATTTCTTTTTTTAGTAGGGATAAAAAAGAGAACTAAATGGGGAGGGGATCATGGATACTAAACAAAAGAATATTAGAAAATGAAGAATTTGTAAACGATATAAAAAGAGAAATAGAAAATTTTAAAAATAAAGGGAATATAATATAAATATTATAGAAGAATGGGACAATTTAAAAAAATACATTTAGGAGGATTCAGATTTTTTATTAAAAATTAAGGACTAGAAAAATTAAATTAGAAATAGAAGCCTTAGAAAATTATACAAACACAATAACAATACAGAGCACAAAAGAAACACTAGTCTTAAGATTAGCAAATTTGAAAAAAAGAACAACATAAGGGAAGGGAAATTATAGCAGGTATTTTTACACAACTGTATGAAAATGCAGAGGGTTTATATAAACGGGAGGAGTTAAGAAGAGGGGGGAAAGAAGACTAGAATCTTTAAATACGGGGAGGGAAGTACTGACGGACAAAACCCAAATACTGGATTACATACAGAGCTATTATAAGGACCTATATACTTCACAGAAGATAGCAGACGAAGATATAGAAACGTACTTACGAGAGACAAATTGTGAGAAAATTACCTCAGAACATAGAAACAAATGTGAGGAATTTATCTTGCAAGACGAAATTATAGCGACAATAGGGAAACTATCTATAAATAAATCACCGGGGAGAGATGGACTCTCAGCAAAATTCTATATAAAAAAAAAAAAATGGTTATACAATAATATTGCATTAAGAAATATAAACATGTCAAACACAATGAGGGAGGAAACGATAACTTTAATATATAAAGGGAAGGGAAATAGGGATGAAATTAAAAATTGGAGACCCATCTCACTCCTTAACATTGATTATAAAATTATAAGTAAAATATTAGCTGAAAGGGTCAAAGAGTGTCTTGACAATATTATAAATATAAACCAAACTAGTGGGCCAAAAGGTAGGGATATACAAAACAACATTTTAAACATTAAAACTATTATAGAACACATAAATATTACTGGTACTAGTAGAGGAGGTCTAGGTACTCGCTATTATTGTCATGGCACGCACAAAACAGACGGCACGCAAATCAACGTGACGACTGCCAACCACCACAGAAAAGATGTAAGGATGGCGTGTCTGTCGAAAATAATTGGAAAATACTAGACAGAAAAAATTATGCGAGGAAAAAAACAAATAGATGAAAAACATTTGGAGAAGAAAAAAACGATAATAACAAGTGAGAAGAAATCAATACACGAACAGCACGTGCAAAATGGCGTCAGCCAGGAGAACAATGATAGGTCTACAAAAATATTTTAGAACCAAAAGAGTGGAAAGAGCAGATGGCGAGTACATCCAATGTAAATATAAAAAAGGGACTCAACAAATAGTATTCCCAGATAGACAAGGACAAGGCTTACCAGGATCAACATCGGTATTAGCGTGTCTGCAAATAATGGATGGAGACATACTAAAAAAACTGTACTCAATAAACTACACAAAGGATGGATATAACATCAGGTACAGAGGAAATACTCCTGCATTGGCTTATGGGGAAACTAACATACTTGGAAATAGAGCAATAGTACAAAAACTGGAACCAATAATGAGGAAAATAAGAAAACAAACTGGAGAACTACACATACAAGAAATACCCATGGAAATACCGATAGAAATTGTGGTCGAATGGGCTGAAGAAAAATTCGGCATAAAGGTCGAAAACTACCGCCTAGGGAAGGTACAGGGTTTCGAGATATTTAACGAGACTAGAATTTTAGAGATGGAAAGATCCAAATTAAAGACAATAAAACGAGCATGTTTTCTACACGGATTTCTTATTACAACATGGTATAAAGGATGCATTTATGATAGATGATGCAATAAATGCGGGAAAGTTGGACACACACCAAGAAAGTGTACAGGAGAAGAAATTAGAATAATCAATGAGACAATACAAGAAGAATGGACAACACCGGAAACAGAAGTAACAACAGAAAAATATACGACAGAGAATACAGAAGCAATAGGAACTAGCCCTCTGCATATAAGAGTAGTAGAAATACAAACAAAGGAACAAGAAGAACGAAATAATCCACAAGTGACAACCACGGAACAAAAAGAAAAGATGAAACAAAAACAAGAAGAAGAAGAAAAAGAACAACAACAACAACAACAAGCAAAAAAAAAAATAAAGAAAAAGAAACGAGCATCAGCGTCAGCGACAAAAGTACAAGAACAAGTCCAACAAATAAAAACCAACGAGAATCCAAAAGATCAGGAGAGACAAAATAAACCAGAGAACAATATAAGGGCTCAGCAAATCCAAGCCAAGGAACAACAACAACAACAAAGGGAGGAACAAAAACAAAAAACAGAAAAACAACCGAAAAAGAAGAGGAAGCTAAAAGAGAATAGTCAAAGAAAGACCCCTGAATGAACTAGAGAAAGATCAAAATTTATATGATCAAGTAGACATAGAAGAAAGATCACTTAGCGAAATGGAGAGAGATGAAAAAGAAATGCGGGATTATATGAAGGATTTGGAATATAGTCATAGAAGAAAAAAGAAAAGATATAAGGAGAAGAATAAGAAGAGCAGAAAGAAAAGAACAAAAAGAAAGACAATATGACCTGCACTCAGATGAATGGTGTTAAAAAAATAAGAATAATAATAATAAATTAATTAATAAATAATAAAAGAGGAAAAAAATTTTGACAATAAAACAATTATTTCTATAGCACACACTTAAGCTAAGAAACAGGAGTGCCTTTCCCTTAAATGGTCTGGGAAGATCAGAGGAAAGAAGACTCCTCCAAAAAAAAAAATTACTGGGAAAAACAGTGCTATGGTACTAATTGACCAGTAAAAAGCCTTTGACAGTCTTGAGGAAAAATACATATACAAGACATTAGAAACATTTGGCTTTGGAGAAAACTTCCAAAACTGGATCAAAATCCTGTATAAAGATATTAATTTAATTGTACAGGTAAATGGGGCAAAAACGGATAAATTTGATATTCAAAGATCGGTGAGGCAGGGATGCCCACTATCTATGCTATTATATGTAATAGGAATCGAAATACTAAGCATCAAAATTAATAACAACCAAAGAATAGTAGGGATCAAAGTTCCAAATATTAAAGAAGTGAAGATGATGCAACATGCGGACAATTGTACAAACTTTATCCATGATGGAAATTCCTATTATGAACTAATAAAGGAATTCGAAAAATTTGGGAAAGTGTCGGGATCTCTCTAAGATAAATCCCGACAAAACAGAAATTTTATTAATAGGAAACTGGAGAGATAAGAAACATGGGCTACCTACTCCTTTAATGAAAGACAATATAAAAACGTTAGGTATAAATTTTGGAAAAGACGAAATAAAAAGGAATCTGAAGGAAATCAGGGGAAATATACAAAAAAATCTGCAAATCTGGGCACCTATGCCAATATGCCAAAAATTATATGTACGTGCACCTTAATTATAAACTAAAAACGGTAGACATTAAAAACGCAACACTAAAAAAAATAGATAACGAAATTATTAAATATTTATGGGGTTTTAAAATGCACTTCACCAACAAAGAAACTTTATATAGGGCAGGGAAAAGGGGAGGCCTAGGCCTCCCCCACCCGACCCTAATTAAATGCACGAACATTCTAAACAGGTTTAAGGATATTAAAGTGGAGCCTAAAATAGCTTGGCATGGGCTTTATATTTACTACTTTGTTTTCTCTATGAAGCAGAGAAACGACATATATAGGAATAATAGACTAATAAAACTCTTAGAGGTGCCAAGGAAATTAATATCGATAAAAGAATTAATTTATAAATATAGGGATGCTAAAGAACTATGGGAAATTGACACTAAATCCACATACAAATGGCTAACAGAACACACAATAAATAAGGACAAAAATAATGTAGAACAAAAACACATAAATATTAACCGGAATAGGGCCTGGGGAAACTGGGTCAAAGTAGGATCTTTCAAAATGAAAAGTATCCTGTTCAAATATATGCATGATGCGTGGTTGACAGGAGAAATCGCAGTGAGAAGGCATATGATCGTAGTGTCGCCTAAGTGTCCACTGTGCAAGAATCACAATTTTTCCAAGAAACATATTATCACTCAATGTAATTTTAACAGACAAGAAAGAAATAACATAATTCAAAACATTAACATAAAACAAACATACAATTAAACAAATCTATTATATCTAGATGGAAACTATACAAGGATTTTACTGCATGAAATAACAGGTTTTAAAGTTAGGAATATGATAGCATGCGGACCCGTCTTCAAAATAGGGGACAATATTAGATAGAAGGGAGGGACAGGAGCCTCAGGAGGGGGAAGTACTAGCAAGGAAAACACGGGGCTAAATCACATGGCGCTACGCGAAGTGGGCAAGCCCGTGGAAGAGCTGGGAAACAAACTCACCTAGAAAATTGAGCACAATCAACACAGCTCACGCATTAGATAGTCTACTATTCCAAGGTAAACCATACCCCCATAAGCATGCTATCATATAAAGTCACTGGTGACCAATACTAAGTACTACTCTGTGGAGATTCGTATGAATCTACACAGAAAGCCCGCTTAAACGGAAATAAATAATTATCTTTCGGCATGGAATAGGGAAATAAAGATAAATAATCAAGGTCGAAAAAAGATCGAGACAGGTGATGTACAAACAAAATAAAAAAATGTACGGATCCCGTTTCGATCCAAGTAGACCTATTATACAAATAAGAAAGAGTACAAAACATGGAACACAATAGAGCAAACATTAAAACAATAGGTTGGAAACAACCATTTAAACTAAATTTAATATACCATGTTTTGTTCAAAATTCAAATTTTTTAAATATAAATTAAATATATATATATATATATATATATATATATATATATATATATATATATATATATATATATATATATATATATATATATATATATATATATATATATATATATATATATAACTTTTAAAGACCGTTTAGGGGTCCTTATATGTTTAAACAACTGGGAACTTTTGATCTAGAAGGCTATCCTTACAAGATACACTGTATACATATGTATACATATAGCAACATACAAATAGCACAACACAAATAACACAAACAGGATACAGGAAACCCCTAGCCAGGGTTAACTTTTAAAAAAATAAAGACAGGACACCCATGATGGGCCTCTGAGCTCGGGTGAAATTTGTTATAGAAAACATCAAGGACCAAAATATTCTCCTATTTTCATATAATCCCGATGGGACAAATTTAAGGTTAGGTAAATTAAATGGAATTTCTTAAAAAACACAAAAACTACATATCAGGGGGCATTCACTTATACATAAAAACGCTATTTTTAGTTTTTTCGATACGGGGAGGGGGCATTTGTCTGGTGCCCCCCCCCCCAAAAAAAAATAAGTACTTTGAAATCTCTGACAACAAAATTCTATCTTAACAGCATTATAAATAAATTAATTTATAGCACCGATAAGGTGATTTAATTAATTTATAGCACCGATAAGGCAATTTAATTAATTGATATTACCGATAAGGCAATTTAATTAATTGATATTACCGATAAGGTTATTTAAGTAATTTATAGTACCGATAAGGTGATTTAATTAATTTATAGTACCGATAAGGTGATTCAATTTATTTATATTACCGATAAGGCAATTTAATTAATTGATATTACCGATAAGGTTATTTAAATAATTTATAGTACCGATATGGTGAATTAATTTTTTTTTATAGTACCCATAAGGTGATTTTGTGTTGTTAAAACTTCAGATCCACGTGCTGGGAGAATTAAAATTGCTATATGAAAGACGTTGTTTTGTGATATCCCCTTTCGTCTTCTTTTGCTGTTGTTTTTATATATGTTAAAACAACAAGAATTGCTTCCCTTGACAAAGCAGTTCTTAGATAAAAGGACGCTATTAATGGCCGAGATAAAAGTAAGATCATCAAATTCGCTTGAATTCTATGTCAACTGAATGAGACAAAGGTAAGGTTATAATGTTGTTGCTGGTTATATTTAATATGGGAGAGTAAATGAAGAAGCGTTATCATCGAGGGGAATTAGCTCACATGGTAGAGCGCTCGCTTAGCATGCGAGAGGTACGGGGATCGATACCCCGATTCTGCAATATTTTTTTCTTCTATATTTTTTTTTAAATTATTTCTTTTTGTCACTCTTTCTAAACTCAATTCACAGACTCCTCTTCCTTTGCTTCTGTGTGAACTTGTAAAAATATTCTTGTGTTCCATTTCCTCCGCATGATGTGACAACTGATGGGTTACAAGTGTCATCAAAACCAAACTAGGAAAGCATATCTCCCAATGCTAATATCTTGGGAGGGGGTGGGGTGGGAGATTACATCAGTAAAGTGGGATGCTGTTCCTTAGTAGCATGAAGAAACCATTTGGGTTTTAAAAGACCACGGAAAGCAAGTGACCGTTATGTACACGAGGTTACATAACTTTATTTTAAAAATATTTTTAAAGGGGACCTTTTTATAACGGTATCTGATGCAATGCATTTGATTTTTTTGGGATAAGAAGTACATGTCTTGATGTTACATATCTATATACTAGTAGTTAATTGGGATAAGAGGTACATGGCTTGATGTTACATATCTATATAGTAAATTGGGATAAGAGGTACATGTCTTGATGTTACATATCTATATAGTAAATTGGGATAAGAGGTACATGTCTTGATGTTACATATCTATATACTAGTAGTTAATTGGGATAAGAGGTACATGTCTTGATGTTACATATCTATATAGTAGTAGTTAATTGGGATAAGAGGTACATGTCTTGATGTTACATATCTATATAGTAAATTAGGATAAGAGGTACATGTCTTGATGTTACATATCTATATAGTTAATCGGGATAAGAGGTACATGTCTTGATGAATACCTGAACTTTCATAAAATGGTTTTATAATGATTACTAAAGTATTCTCATTGAACACCTAATTTATAGTTGTTACTGTTTAATAATAAATGGTGAAAGTTGTGATGCTTTTGTAATAATTAGTGAAAAATATATTTGAGTGAAACCCTAATTAATAGTTTGTAACTTAATACACTGAATGTTAGAAATTTTGCATTACTGTTGTATAAATCGTGGGCCGAGCATGAAATGGGCCGAGTACTTTGTGGACCGAATTAGGTAGGCTGAGTTAGTTATAGTGTAATATATAAAATGACGTATATTAGTGTAGTTGAGAGAAAAAAGTCGCACCCCAAAAATCACTTCTTTCTAAGAAAATAAAAAATAAGTACTACAAGAACTTTTTTTTATTTCTTTCTCAATTTCAATAAATCATTTTTTTTTTTTGTAATAAGAGATAAATTCAAAACACATTGACAAATCTATTTATACCATGAACTTTCATCACAATTTAATCATGTTTGTTTGTTTGTTTGTTTGATTTTTAACGGCGCTCCATCATACTTAGGTTATTTAGCGTCATTCAATAGCTTGTATATATACATGTTAATAATTTAATCATACAACCAGTCAATACTTACTGCTGTGTGCAAATTGTCTTGCGAAAGAAGAAAAAAATCGGAAATGAATTAGTATTTTCTTTATTTTTATATAAAATTAAATCATTATTTTTTATATTAAAGATAATGACAAAGCATTTAAAAGGAGGAATACAAGCGTAAAAGTTGTGTAGCCAGAAGCAATTTTCTCAGTGGCTGAATATATAACGTTACATAAGTAAAATAATACAATACAATAGAAACAAACAGTCCTACATATAATTATATTGTTATAAAGGATATACAATTTATAAATTAAAAAAGATTATACAATTTTATATAGTGCATTGGTATTAAGGTTATTAGGACACAAAGTATCTAACTTGTGAATCCAATAAGTTTCTGTTATGAGTCTATTCATGTCACCATGCACAATATATATTGGCATGAAAGAAGAGTCTAGTAGAGAGTGATTATTGATGTTAAAGTGTGTTGAAATATTAGAGTAAAAATGAGGATCTATTAAAAAAAATTATAATCAAAGCGATGATTATTTATTCTCTTAGAAACTTGTTGAGGTGTTTTTCCAACATATTGCAGGTTATCGAATAAATCACATCAGTTGATATGCAGTTTGTGTTATAACATAGAGAAAATACCACTTTTGTATCAGCGCTATTAAAATAAATAATTTCTCTTATGTTTACACATTGAGAGCACTTGGTGTCTATTGCAATTAGATGAAGAAAGAAAATTGTCTTTTTTATTGTCTGTCTGTTTAGTTCTAATTAGAAAATCTTGCAAATTATTGGGTTTTCTATAAGCAAGAATTGGTTTATTTTTGTAAAGTAATTTTACGGTGGTTTTATTTGATAAATTTAGTATTATCTAATATAGACCTTCATACCAATGAACTATATAAAATTGTATAATTTTTGAATTGATAAATTATCCTTTATAACAATATAATTATATATGACTGTCCCTCACACACACACACACACACACACACACACACACACACACACACACACACACATACATACATACATACATACATACATACATACATACATACATACATATATATATATATATATATATATATATATATATATATATATATATATATATATATATATATATATATATATAATTGTTATGATGATACATATCATTTATTACGTTACGTAATGATGTAGCTGTTATTTTAAAATTAAAAAAACGTCTTCCGTTTCTTTCAAAACACTTTTTTTTTCCTGAAGAAGCATAAATTAAATGCAAAGCTAGTTGCACAGAATTTTCAGCGTTTATGTTGTGTTTTTTTTTTAACCAAATAACGTTAAAAAAAATTAAAATCATATTTTGATTTGTGCTCAGCTTTTGTGTATATCTCTCCAAAACCCTCCGTCCTCAAAATGTTTTGTGTGACGTGTTAGCCATCAGGTCCGGCCCTAGGGCAAGGCGAACGAAGCAATGCAGTTTTGTTGTTTGAGTGGCCACACGCTCATCGCATGCTGCCTTGGACACAACACATCCAAAGATCGGGCCTGTTAGCCATGCTGCAGTTTCCTAAAACTGCATTAAGAATGACGTAATTTAATAGTATCTTCGTTTGTCTTCTGTTGTTGTTTTCTATATGTGAAAACAACAAGAATTGCTTCCCTTGGCAAAGTAGTTATTAGCAAAATGACGCCATTATTGAGACAACCTGATCGAAATAAAGAATCATTATTAATTAGCTTGAATTTTATAGTAGCTGTAGGGTTCAAATCAGTTTATTATGTGGTTGCTGGTTATAGCAAATAATGGTGTAAATGAATACAAATACTATTGAGGGGAATTACACATGGTAGAGCGCTCGCTTAGCATGCGAGAGGTACGGGGATCGATACCCCGATTCTCCAATTTTTTTATTTTTTATTTGTTTTTTATTTTGTTTTATTTAATTACTAATTTTTAAACTCAATTTTTTTAAACTCAATTCACAGACTCCTCTTTCCCCTACTTCTGTAAAACCTAAAATGTTCTCGTGTTCCATTCCCTCCGCATGATATAGCAAGTAGTGGGTCACAAGTTCCGTCAAAACCAACATGGAAAGCATATGTTCCGATGCTAAGTTTTTGGGAGGGGTGGGTTGGGAGATTACATTAGTAAAGGGGATGCTGTTCCTAAGAAAAGAAAGAAAATAATTACAATTAGATTCATGTAACATTTGCATTTTAATAACTATGACGTTATCTTTTAGACGAGTGGCATACGGTACTTTATTCCTTTTCTATGCAACTCGATAATAACAAAAATATCATATAGGCTTTACTAAAACAGTGGACTCCAGGTGACCGAGTAGCTTAAAGCGCTCGCCATTACCAAACAGTGCCATCTCACCTCAGTCTGCGTTTATTCGAGTCTCGAGTTCGACTAATGTGGGTTTGTGAGAAAGCATGCCAGTAGCTTCACATGGGTCCATGGTTCTTTTCACGGTTTTCAAAGGTTCTTCCACTAGTCCTACTAGGCGTCATGTTTAGCCTGTCGTGTGCTGAGAAATGACATTCCACCAAAAATAACCTCAACCCAGATTGGCGTTCAGGGGTCTCTACGTAAAGTTTTTTTTTACACCGCAAAGGAACCTCTTTTCCCATTATGTAATGTCACAATTAACTTTCTGGTTACAGTTATAGACAACACCGCGGAGTTTTTTTTTTTTTTTCATGACCATACTGTCAAACCCATTTAATCAATTCCGTTGCAATTTAATAAATAGCCTGTGCCATCTAGAGGCGGGGGCAACCGAGGATATCTCTATGGTCTGGCCCTAGCCGAACAACACTTTAATTTTTTTAAACGAAACATGTTGTTTGAACAATAAACTAAGATATGCCCGGGTGTTTCTTACCCTCTCTAAGACCCTGCATATATCCATGGATACCCTCACCCACCCAACGCACACATATGCTTGTTAATTAATTACCTACATCAAAACAACCGCTGTAAATCCACACACATTAGAAGTTTCGCCTCAAGGAAGGCATTTTGTACGCTTCCCTTATAATGGTTTTGTTTGCTTTTACACAAGACATGTTGCTGATGTCAACATTTAAAAAAAAAAAAATAATTATATTTGATTGACGTGTTCTACTTTGCATTAACCTCTGTTAAATGTCACGAAGACGACTCCATTTCACATACATGTAGAACGCGGAACTTGAAAGAACTTTGCAAGGCAACGTGTTAGGATAATTTCGGTTTTTAAATTTTAGATTATGTACAGTTTAGTGTTGTGGTACATTTGAAAGTCCAAACAACATACGTAAAATTGTGTGTTCATTATTTTCTATGTGTTCGTTTTGCTTTAATATGAGACTATATACGCAAAAAACTGACAACGAACAGTGCAAAATGAGTATCTAACTTGGCTGAGCGCTCTCGACTCTTAAGTCTTTTTCAAAGTTTGTTCAGTTTGGTTGATGAAAGTCAGAACTCTTTTATGGTCGACATGGAGGTCCTCCAGTTCTCAGCTCCATACAGTAGGACTGACTTCACGTTGGAGTTTACCATTCTGATCTTGGTAGTCAAGAAAATTTCTTTGGAGCTCTAATGTTTTTGAGTTGTATGAAAGCTGCCCTCGCCTTTTCGATCATTGCCTTGACGTCTGCGCCTGTGCCACCCTGCTGTTTGATAATGCTGCCCAGGTACGTGAAGGATTACACCTTTTCCAGGGAACTTCCATTCTGTGTAATTGGGTTGTTATTGACATAACTGATCTTGAAAATCTTGGTCTTGTCTGTGTGTATGTTAAAGCCAACCTGTGCTGATGTGGCTGCAGCACGCCGGTCTTGTTCTTCATTTGCTGCTGATTGTGGGACAAGAGCGCTAGGTCGTTGATGCAAAGTCAAGGTCCTCAAGTTGACTCTAACAATGTCCACTGGATCCAATTTCTCCGCTCCTTGGTGGACGTCTTCATAATCCAGTCGATGGCGAGAAGGAAGACAAACATTGACAGCAAACAGCCTTGCCTAACGCCGATCTGCACAAGGAAGCTGTCTGTCTGCTGTCCTAACATAATGACTCTGTAGGATATTCCGTTACAAGAGTTCTTGATCAGGTTCATCCGCTTGGTTGGTTGGGATGCCGAAGTGGCTAAGAAGTTTTCAGAGTGTCTCTCGGTCCACGCTGTAGAATGTCTTCTCATAATCGACAAACTTCATGTAGAGCGAAGAATTTCACTCCAAAGATTGCTCGGCTATGGTGCGAAAACACCTTTTTGGCCCGTAAATGACCAGTTCTGCCGGAAGTTTGCATGCTCATGTCGTAACTGGGGGTCGACGGTTTCCTTCATCCTCTTTAAGAGGACCCGGTTGAAGACATTCCCTGGTAATGACAGGAGTGTGATTCCTCTGTAGTTGGAGCGATTGTTGATGTTACCTTTATTTGGGATCATGATGAGGTGTCCTTCCTTCTAGTTAGTCGGTATTTCTTCTTCTTTTCAGATCGTCTCAAAGAGGGGCATAGCATTTCTAATGAAGCGACCAGGTCTGCTTTGAGGGCTTCCGCTGGGATGTCATCAGGTCCATGTGCCTTGCCATTCTTCAGCTGTTTGATGGCTTTCATGGTCTCTTCTCTGCTAGAATTGTCACAGCTTATGAGATTTTCGTTGGCTGGGTGGATTTATGGGGGATTTAGTGGTGCTGGCCTGTACAAGAGTTTTTTTTTAAAATGCTCTGCCCATCTATCCATTTGGTGATCTGTACTTGCTATGATCTTTACCTGCTCGTCATTAGGGGTCTCTCTGTTTTTGCTGTTCTTGCCAGACAGTTTATTGGTGATGTCATACAGATTGTCTTGTTTCCACTTCTTCTGTCTCTGCTGCCAGTCCTTCAACGTAGTTTCCCCTGTCTATCTTGATTCTTCTTTTTACTTCTCTGTGGGCGTCAGTGTACTGAGTTTTGTACCTTTTCTTTTGTATTATTTGTCCTACTGATGTTTACTTCTGTTTTAGCTCCTCGATTGTGCGCAGTGTTTCGGCTGAAATCAATTCATTTTGCTGGTGCTATATGGAGCCTGGTATTTCTTTACATGCTGATTTTACTGCCTCCTTAACTTTCTGGCATATGTTGTTCATATTGTCGTCCTCGTCTTCAAGAAGCTCGTGTAGCTTGGTACTTATTGGTAAGCGTCAGTCTGTATTCTTCTTTAGTTTTTGCATCTTTCAACAAACTGATGTTACATCTGCTCCACTCTGCCACATCTGCTCCACTTTTCATCCTCACATCTTGCAGGGATTTTATGAACTTGGTGACTATGCAGATGTGGTCAATCTGATTTTCAATCACATGGTCTGGTGATATAGTCGTTTTCAAAGTCAAATATAAAACATAGACAATACAAACAAATAAAACACAAAAACCGTTATTGCATTTATTTTAATCAATACCTGACACAATCTGCAGTGGATTGTAAATAGTTTCAGAAACTACTCCTGAATACATAAATACTCTGGAGACCACACTTGACCTAACCCTACATTGTAAGACATAGCACATGTTAATTTTGATTTAGTATTATGTCTTACTATCCAAATAACGGGCTTGTGTAGCGTGTTTCGATGTCAACCGACCTCGGAATGAGTAGTCAAAGTTTCAGGAATATCTCACAATTTACAGCCCATATCAACACTCTTCCACAAAAATTGACACGTAATTAATATACTTACTTTGCTGTTTTTATCCTGGTAGAATCAAAATTTTACACTAGCAAATGGACGCATTTTCATGTTTCATTGACATACATTTTAATTTATTGAAATACGACGGTAGTCGAGGTATGCCGATGTATGTTCAAGTAGGTTCATGCTGGGGATATGTTTCTTAAACGAAACAATACGTTGCTTACAGTTCCAATAGGCATTACATAATTTTATTCATTTCGTTAAATAATAAATTTTAACTTAACCCGATTTCGACATTCTTTTTCGAAGCTTACCAGCCAACTGAAATATAGGCCAACGAAACTTAAAAACTGGTCCATTTATTTTGTGAGAATTTGAATTTATTAGAGAAAAGACATCAGCGTAAGTAACGTCTGACTTAAACATCATGACGTTACTTTGCAGAAAAGCGTCGTTATTTTAGTTGTCAGTTTTGTGAAATATTCCTGTAAATTTGAATTTCGTTACAATATTAGTCGACATCAAAATACACTACATCGCGTCTGAGTTAGGCTGTAAGACCTTGACGAGCACAAGATAAATATCAGCGTCGACGACTTATATGTAGGACTACACTTTACCCTGTAGTATACTCTGGGATACATCAGACAGAGAAAGTAAACAAAGAAGTCATACTTACTATTCTTCTTTTGTATGCAACCGCTCCTGTGGCCTAGTGGTTAGAGCGTCCGACACAGAAGCGGGAAGTCGTGGGTTTGATCCCCGGCCGATTCATACCAGCGACTTGCAAAAATGGTACATGGCGCTCAGCATTAAGAAGTTAGTGTTAGGACTGGTCGGCATGATGTCAGGATAATGTGAATGGGTGGAACATGATGCCACATGTCTGCATCATGATGCTTCAGTGCTAGACATCACTATAAACTGCCTCAATGCAGACATCGTTGCGATATGACTGAAATTTCTTTTAAGCTACGTTAAAAATTACACACACACACACACACACACACACACACACACACACACACACACACTTTGTATGGAACACTGTGTAAATTAATTACCTGTGCCACTTGTACCAATTTCTTGCTTTCCAAAATGTATTTGGTGCTTGAAAATATTGCCATTGAGAGTGATAATTATAGACAATATATAGTCGTAAAGGCCAAGGATAATTTGCAAAGCTCCGTGGCGAATCTGGTTTCTACACCCCAGTCTTTTGTTTGTCTGTAACTTCGTTTCAACACAGAAGTCTCACAGCTGCATAAACACGACAAATGGTGTTTAACCGCATACTTGTTTTCTTTCTTGGTTTGTTTTGAACTTTGTTAATCCTTTTTTTGTATATCAAATTTTCGTGTTTTTGTAAAACGATGCTGAGTTGTTTAGATACTTTGAAAGTGTAAACGAAAATAATAAGGCATGGAGTATCAATGAGATGAATCATGTTTTCCTTTATAATTAAACTGTGTAATTCAGTCTTTGGCAATGATTATTTTCCTGTATCTTTAGGTGAGGGGGTGAGGGTTCCAACACTTAAAGATGTTAATAGTTCTGAATCCAGATATTATCCAGGTCCTGCCCTAAATATTGCGTTTCTAAAAATGTTTTGCATATATTCTTTATGAAATATTATTTAATTGATTAATACATTGGATATAATTGGTGATTCTCACTTTGATTTTAAGAAGTGATTGGATGGAATAAAAGTGTGGTCAAATATAATTGTACTACAATAAAATCAAGCAAGATAAGATAAACTAATCAAGATAAAAGGAAAATGAATATCAATAGTCCAAAGAGTGGTTAACGGAATAATCTATCTTTTTCTTACATTATGAAAGTTTTAAAAGATTTATCTACCTAAAAGTCCATGTCGCTTGGATGATGCAGTAGCAGGTAAACGATGTTGGCATGCAATCAATTGCAACAATGAATACAACACATTTTGACAGTGACAGATGTTTTTCTCCAAATACGCTTGTGCTAAAATAAGAGAGAGGCCTAATATGTACGTCACGTTCACGTAACCTTTCAAAAAGAGAAGCCTAGACAAATGAATTTCGATTAAGGAAATTCTTTTGCAACAAAAAAAAATTAACATTTCGAGAAATAAACTAAGACAAAGAGCATCTGAAAAATGACATTTTAACAAGCTAGTGGAATTTGGTTATCCAGTTGATATAAACTGGACAGTATCTTAAACGGAGAGTATATTGAGGGTAATGTAAAGACAAGCAAGAGTAATAATACACAATAATGACACATGTAATATTAAAAAGAATTTCAAGCAGGAAAAATAAAAAAGTATGTGTTTCTAAAATCAAAAGGATATAAAGAATTTTTTAACAGGCAAGTGTTAACCATCAGAAAATAATATTACGTTAAAAACAATTATCTGTCAAATATACTCTTCTCCACTGGAGATGATTGAGAGAGTAGAAAAGGAAAAAGAATAATACCAGCAATAGAGAGGGAATTATTAGAACAAAACAAATCTAGAATGTGGAAATATTATATATATATATATATATATATATATATATATATATATATATATATATATATATATATATATATATATATATATATATATATATATATATATATATATATATAGCTTTATTGATTGCTATATATGATGTAGAGTTATTAGTATAAGTTATTACAGATTTTGAATTGTTATTTAATCAGTCCAAATCAATAATTGCATCATTATCGTTATTAGGAGTGGTTCCTTCAATTGGTTTTATTATGTAAACGTCAAGATTATAGAACCCATTAGCAATTATACAGATTTTGAATCATTTTTTTCATAATGTAATATAATGCTTTGTTTTGGTTTTGTCTTTTTTTAATTTTTTTTTTTAAATTTTATTTTTGTCCTTTGCTAATTTTGCTTTTGTTGTTCTTTGTATTTCATTTTCGTTGTTTATTTTAAACTTTTTCGATGGGTTGATTGTTTGTTTTATTTTGTTCACTTTTTATCTTTAAATAATTTCAGATATTGAAATGACAATTACGTACTCTTTTCTTTTGTAATGAAATCAATAACATACACTCCATATTTGCAACTGAAAACGAAGTTTTTCTATCAGGGTATCCAATTATTTAAATAAACAAAACATCTGATAACATTCTTCATTTCCATCACTGTTCCTCTGCTCTTTATTCTCTATTAATATCAGATATTTGTGTTGTTAATATCTTTCCCTTTGTCTGTTTTCCTTTAGTTTCTTCTCCCCCCATAAAGAAAATTATTCAGTTCTCAATATTTTGAATCAAACTTTTACCTATTTGTTTTTTTTTATCTCTATCAGCTATACTCAGAAATTATTAAATCATATTCCTCATGAGCAATATAATTATTGATCATTACTATATAGGTAATAATTTTAACCTCAAATTAACCATAGATGACGATAGCATTGTTGTAAATGACAATGTATAACATTATATCAGATATCGTAAACTACAAAAAAAATCTTTGCTATTTTTTCTTTGTTCTCTGCTTCACTAGTATTAATTTCCACCATTTATGTTTGTAGTATTAGTAGCAGCGATTTACATGGTTGTTTTTTTTACTGCTTGATCCTTCACCTCTTTTATCACTGACTAGATCTCTCATTTCGTTTCGTGAACTTGTTGGTCTTGATCATAAAAAGTTTTCATCGCTTTGCACTCATTTGACAGAACTAACTGTTTTCGCGATTCTTTCTCTTATTCTTTATTTACGAAACTGTATTTATCTTAAGACCACTAATATTTATTAACAGTTGCCTCACTTGTCGCTCATCATTAAGAGGTAAGTACTGTATGTATTACGACTGGTCGGCCTGGCGTCAGGATAACGTAACTAGGCGAGACATCATGATACATGTCTGCGGCATGATGCACCAGTGATAGACGTCACTATAAAATGCAGCACTAGAGACATCGTGGCGATATGACTGAAACATTGTTAAAGCTACATTAAAATTCCAAATCACACACATACTAACATTTATTTGTTTATTTAATTATTTGGCCTGGTAGTAAAGCAAACCATGTGCTAACTAAACTACAATAATTAATCCATGTTTATTTGTGAATCTATTGGTATTTTAAATAACCTCTTGAAAATCATTGTGTTACCAAATGCAAGAGTTAAATTAGTTCATTCTTTTTAAAAAGAGGTCATTGTTACATTTTTCTCACAAACCTATAAGGTTTACTTAACGGTCAATAACATTTCTCGTATTGGGTTTACAACTGTTTCTAATTATTTAATTTATTCTCAGTATTATCTGTTTTGTTTAGTCTGAATAGCGGAGAGAAACGCAAACAAATTCTTGTTTTAGATTCATAATATTTAAATATATTAAGACATCAACAGCATGATGAATAAACCTATAACATATTTGACTAATTGATTTAAACGAGTTTTCTATAACCTGTTCACTTAGATCTGTCAATACTGCTCTTAAACGAGTAGTCTGCGTTTGTTTTGTTTTTTTTTTGTTGTTGAAAAAAATGTCTGAATTTTTAAATTCTTGCAATCGTTTCCAAGTTGTCTTCCAAGTTCAACTCTTAAACAGATCCGTTGTCTCTTGCAAATTTACTTTTATGGCTATCTTTTCTAATAATTCCAAAAGTTATCATTCGGTAAAACGTTTAATGCGCTGCTTTAAAAAAAGGTTTAAAAATTGTAATAAGTTTTGCAGCAAAAGGTATGATTCAATCAAATCTTGTTTTATCCACTGAAAATTTTAAAGAATTTTAGCAACAGGATCTAACTGACCTTGTGTGTAACAGTCTGGTGGAGGAGAAGGTAGATCAAGTCCTGGCAGAATTATTATTAAAGATAAATTACTTGAAAATTAAAATTGGGATTGAACAGTATTAAAAATGTTTATTTTGCACTAATTCTACATGCAAAAGCGTCATTACACATGGTGTTCACGTCAGAGGTAAGGCATACCTGCTAAGTGTTTCTAAAATCTGGATGAATCTGAATCAGGCTGATCTGTCAAGTGACATACATTCATCACATCTGTATTGCATATACATCGACTTATATTAAAAACAACATTTTGATATTAAAGGTGACAGTTCTGTGGCCTAAGGTCTTTTTGATATTTGAATATTGACTGGGTATTTTTTAAAAAGAAGGCCAACTTCTAGAGGTGTAATCTTTTCTGAAATAATAATACTTAATAATAAATTATCAAGGGTCACTTTCTGGTAGTCTATTGGAGTTTAAATGAAAAATTATGGAGAATGATATAAATCACTAAGTTTGAAATTTAAAAAAAAAATGTATGCATTATCCATTGTTAAAATTTATGTTTCAAACAAAGTTTGATAAGTTACCTACCCTCTAATTTGTGGTTATTTGATTGCAGTGCCCCAAGCCCCATTCCGTTCGGACTCTGGGTGATAGTTTATATCCACATGTAAGTCTCATATGATTATCTCCACATGTAAGTCTTACATGATTATCTCCACATGTAAGTCTTACACGATTATCTCCACATGTAAGTCTTACACGATTATCTCCACATGTAAGTCTTACATGATTATCTCCACATGTAAGTCTTACATGATTATCTCCACATGTAAGTCTCACATGATTATCTCCACATGTAAGTCTTACATAATTATCTCCACATGTAAGTCTTATATGACATAAGTGGCCATGAACACGTAAAAAAAACTATTTCAAGAAGTCAATAAGAAAGCATTGATTTGTGCACATAAGATCATATTCTGAATGAAATAAGATGACATAGTTGTAGAAATATACAATCATTGCAAGCATAAGTTAGTATTCATAGCATTTGGTCAAACGATCCTGTTAAGTCGATATAAACCAATGGATGTGCCTCCAGAGAACTCACACGAGTCAACCTGATTCTCGTCTCTTAAGACAACTTATTTATATCTATGTCAAATATTTTAATAAATCAGCTTTAAATGTATAAGTGTCAAGGGCAATAATTGGTAGAAATCTGCCCCATTTTTGGATGCTTTGTTAGACTGCAGCACACCAGAGACCAAAGTAGTCCCATGGTTCCAGGTCACACAGCCTGTCAAGCCAAACATAGCCAAACTAAAGTGACTTTGAAACTCTGTTCTATGATTTATTAACCCCCATCCCACCCCCTAACACAGCTCTACCTCTCCAATTGTAATATGGGTTTATAGCTCCATATGTTCTACATTTATTATGTGTATTCATGCCATGCAAACCAAATGTTGTCAAATATTTGAAAATGTAGCTGCAGCTTAAGTAATTATTCGTATGACCATTGACCAGTCTCTATGATTGTAGTTGGTTTGGTAAATACTTGTACATCTCTGTACCATATGAAGAAAAGTTTTGAAAAATTGGTGGTGGTGGTGGTGGTTGGGTAGGAGCTTAGATTTAAAGACAGAAAGATCTTTGAGTTGTGTACCAAATCAAAACCAGTTTTGTGTGTTGTTGTCCTCTGGATAGATTGGCTTTAGAACGTTTGGAAATATGTGATATTTGGTAGAAGAAAAATATATCATGCTGGTTTGGGACATATACAAACTACATAATCTTTCTTTTCTGTACTTTTGTTCCTAATGGTTTTTATGGCACTTTTTAACACAACATTGGATATATCATGCCTGGGTAATTGGAGACATGTGCCATTCCCAATGACAAACTCCTGCAGCCGACCTAGCTAGCCTCAGAGTGTTTTATACCTATGACCATTCTGACACTCTACAAACAGAACTGTCTTGCAGATCTCGTGGTATTTGCTATGTTTCATGACAACGCTTCTAATGACACTGCATAAATATGGCTTCATTCCTTAATCTCAAATGGTTTGAAAGTTATAGTGGACAATAAGATGATGGAAAGATCTAAATATTGAACAGTGACTTTGACCTTTAAAACAGGACTCCCAATGTGCTATGCAATACCCAGTCTAATGAGGGTGTTTAAGTAGTGTTGTTCCGATTATCGATTATAATCGATCATCAGTTGGTTAAGCAAAACAATAAGATAATCGATTGTAAACTCCATAATCGAGTTTGTGTAAAGGGAGATTACTTTGTAGGTGTATGCAAAGCACAAAGTTTAGTAAAACTCCCAGCCACTCAAGTTGACCTGAAGTGTATTAATTCCCTTCCCAACTACAAATAAAAAATCTTACGATTCATAATTAGGAGCATGTAGTCATTATTACTTGGTCAAGTTGTTAAATTGTTAAGTTAATAAATTTAAACACATTTTGTTGATTTGTTTCAGTTAAATTGCAACATCTTTTGTAGCACATTTATTTATAAACAATGACAAACAAGAAAACAAGTCCTTCTATACTTTAAATTATAGAAACATCACATGTGAACGAAAGAATTTCGGGGGATTGTAGCAGTATTTCAGTTACATATGACTGATCAGCCATAAAAAGTTGCATTCATTTAACAAAGTTGTAGATCAAAAATAACACACAATGTAATATTATTGTGAGATTAAAGTATACATGTCATTAAAAGAGATTACTCCTGTACATTTATAAACATATTGAACTCTTGATCAAAGATATAACTGTTTAACAAAACGTAAAATTTGCTCTTAGTAACCGATTATAATCGATGATCAGTTGGTTAAGGGGAATCGATTATCGATTATGAATTTCTGACCGATTCCCATCACTATGTTTAAGTATGACTGGTTCAATCCCTTAATTTCAAATTGCTTAAAGGTTATAGAGTGGAAAGGAAAGAGTTAATGAAAAATAAAAATATTGTGCTATGATCTAAATCTTAAAAATTGGATCCCAAAGGACATAACAACATACTTTGTAATAATGATGTCCTTGCCAGTAGCTTCTCGTGGGTCGGTGGTTCTTTCCGGGCTTTGTCCGGTTTCTTCCTCCACCATTAATACTGGCCGCCATGTATAGCCTATATTGTGCTGAAAAATGGCGTTAAACCATTAAAAAAAAAAAAAAAAAAAAAAATAATGATGTCCAATCATAAACAATTTACGTGTATCTAGTATTTTCAAATGACTTTAAAGTCACAGAACAGAAACAAGTGAGATGGATGTACAGAAGGATCAATCAAATTCATGGATAAAACGTTGATACCATGACCACGCATTTGCAGTGAAGGTAGGAACAAAATTCAGAACTTAATGAAACAAATGCTCAAATAAAATATATGATTAAAATATGGTGATTTATTTACAAGCAAATGATATCAAGTCAACTGGAACAATATTGTTAGAGCATTCACCTCGGATATGGGAGGTCATGGGTTCAATCCCCGACCAAGTCATTCCAAAGACATAAAAATGGTACTAACAGCTGCCTTGTTTGGCATTCAGCATTAAGAGGTTAGCGTTAGGACTGGTCGGCCCTGGTGTCAGAATAATGTCACTGGGTGGGACATCATGCTGCATGTCTGCGACATGATGCCCCAGTGCTAGGCATCACTATAAACTGCCACACTGCAGACATGATAACGATATGACTAAAATAATGTTAAAGCTACGTGACAAATCCAAAAATCACACACACTCACACAAAACTGTTACTGTTAAAGACTAGACCCAACAAAATTTTAATGATCCAGAAATTTTTAATTATTATTTATGCACTGATTACATATATTTTAACACTGCATGAATATTAGTCTACATATTTATAATTTCATTATTTTTTCTAACAGTATTTGTTGTCTATATTTGTATGTATTCACCTTGAATTAAATGCATACAAATAAAATTAAATAAAAAATGTAAAGTAACATTGTTATATCATTGGACATTTATTATATTCTATATTAATTGTTTGCTATGATATTTAATGTATGAGTATCATAAATGGCACATTTTACACCCACCCACTGTTAAACAGTCCTCTACATAAGTAACATTAGGACAGGGTTGACTCAGGATTATTCACCTATGTTCCAGGTGTGCCATCCTGAGCTCAACTTCCAGACACTATTATTTTCTTATTAGACTTACCATGACCATGATGATGACCTTTGACCTTAAGAATCATATTAGGAATGACATTTCCAAATGATGAATAGCTGACAATGGAGAAAGTAGAGTTCTGTAGGGTAATAATTTCATCCCAAAAAAAATGTATAAACATCCATGTAATGTAACACAAAATAAAAAGAACAATGTTAGATAATCAAAATTTACTGATTTAGCTCATGAACAACAACCTTAAACCCACTCGCATTACAAAATAAAATCAGTGCAAATGCATCATCATCGAAACAGTTATCTTAAATTTACTGATTACAACCAAAAACAAAAATATACATATATATAATAAACACCCGTCAAATATTCAAACCATGTCTGCTAACAGTTTGCCTCCTGACATCTCAATATACATATATTGCTAGATTACTGAGTGTTTGTTATAATTATATTTTAAATTGTGCATGATTTAAGAACACAACATAAGCTACTGAAAAATACATGTAAGCATACCAAAGTGCTTTCAATCACTGCAAAAATGCACGTGGACTTCAGATGAAAATTGTTGATATTCGAAATGATACATTCTTGTACAGTAAATATGTTAAGTAATTTTCAAAATAAATGACTAATAATCATTAGTGATGATTTACTGATTATTGAAATAAGTGAATCTTCAGACACCTTGTGGTCACTAACCAAACATGTAATACATTACATTTTATTCCTATGTGCCAGGATCAGAAACTATTAGCACAATTTTTTTTATGTAAAGAACATATCATGTCTATTCGCTGTATGAATTCTCATTTCAGTACAATAATTTGCGATCAAGATAATGTACTTCCATCCGACTTTTGTGGATAGCATGTGAAAGGTCAAAGGTCAATGTCTACACACAATGTAATATATTCAGTTCAATACCACAAGCCTTTCTGGATAACATTCTACCAAACTAATCACAAGGTAAGAAGGTCAAAAATTAAAGTCAGATGGACTCTGATAATGATAACAAAACTGGTTCCTGCTTGATAAGTTCAGCTAATGAAAACATATCTTGATAAAATGATACCTTGATAAAATGATACCTGGATAAAATGTATGGATAGTTTACACATAGCGCAAAAACTAAACCTACTGATTCTTAGGTTAAAAGGCACAAAATTAAAGTCACTTTGGAAGTAAGTAAAAAGTTTCTCTATTTTAAAATCTTAGAGCTGTAAATACAAACCATATAACCACACAACGGCACCATATGCTGTGGATGATGTGTGCTATGGGACAAAGTAATTTTCAGATGTTAGGGTAGACAATTCAAAGTCAATGTCACTATTAAAAAAAGTGAATTGATTCTACATTTATAACTTTAGTTTTCCAACATATTCACTAAAACTAAATTGACAAGGACAAGAAAAAAAACCAATTCTTTTGGGGTTAAAAGATCGATGTCATTCAATTTCCTATCAAAATCTTCTTGATCACTCAATTTCTTGTCAACATCTTCTTATTAAGTTTATGCCAAACATGTAATGCAGTGCTTATATTTCAAACCATGTTTCTTAGGATTTTTAATATCATTCATATCCTGTGGAAGGGAATTTTTAACATTAAACCTGATCATGAAATTGCAAAGGTAATCAACTAAAATGATTTGTACATAGAGAACATTATAAAACAAACAGATGACCTTAACATTTGTTACTATTTATTGGTAACTGGAAAGAGCACATTAAACAAGGTGACTGTCATGTCATCAAGAACGATTCATTTACTGTGATGTCATCGAGTAAAAAGACTAAAATGTGATCCATTATTTTACAACGTAATAATTATTTGCATTAGATGACCATGTCCGTTTTTATAAAGATTCTAACTAAACTAAACTTGCCCCTATAGTTTTGGAAACATTGCTGGAAAATCTCAATATCTTTACAACTAAATGAAAGCAAACAAATTGGTTAAAATTACATGATTCTGTAATTATGATCCTTCTATGAGGTATGTATATTTTCATCTATTTAACTATATTTTGTTGCATTAATATATTCATATCCAAAGGGATTGAGGTAAGAAAATACATTTAAAAAATAATTAAAATGTTAGATAAAAGACTTTGTTACAACTCATGAGAGTCAACATTTCTCATTAATAACCCAAAAGATACAAAATGAGTAAGGCTGCATTGTATTTTCAACCTTTGTAGAATTACTAATCTTCACAAAACAACATCCTTTGAGCTAAATAGACCAATCACTGAACAAGTGGTGTTTATATATTACCATTTACTAAATACAGGCCTGCCAATAACAAACCAAATACATCCAAGATCATGCTGTTGGTTGTGTTCAGCATGTGTGAAATATATTGCAAATATTGGAAACACACCATGGATTAAGTATAAAACAAGGTGCCACTGAACCTAGTTTTAAACTGATCCATGTCCCCCATAACTGACTTTCATGTTGATATATGTCTCTCATAACTGAATTTGACATTTCTCCCCCATATCAAACTTTCACAATGATGCATGTCCCCAATATTTGACTTCCGCATTGATTTACTTGCCCCTTAACAGACTTTCACATCGATGTGTCCCCATATCTTTCACATTGATGTATGTCCCAATAACTGACATAAGTTCCCTTTCATATTGATGTATTTACCCCATATTTGACTTTCATATTGATGTATTTACCCCATATTTGACTTTCATATTGATGTATTTACCCCATATCTGACTTTCATATTGATGTATTTACCCCTTATTTGACTTTCATATTGATGTATTTACTCCATATCTGACTTTCATATTGATGATTTGCCCCATATCTGACTTTCATATTGATGTATTTACCCCATGTCTGACTTTCATATTGATGTATTTACCCCATATTTGACTTTCATATTGATGTATTTACCCTATGTCTGACTTTCATATTGATGTATTTACCCCATATTTGACTTTTATATTGATGTATTTGCCCAATATTTGACTTTCATATTGATGTATTTACCCCATATTTGACTTTCGAATATGATGTACATGTCCCTTATTTGACTTTCATATTGATGATTTGCACCATAGCTAACTTTCATATTGATGCATTTACCCCATATCTGACTTTCATATTGATGTATTTACCCCATATTTGACTTTCATATTGATGTATTTACCCCATATTTGACTTTCATATTGAGGTATGTGCCCCATATTTGACTTTCGAATATGATGTACGTGTCCCTTATTTGACTTTCATATTGATGCATTTACCCCATATTTGACTTTTGAATATGATGTATCTGCCCAATATTTGACTTTTGTATATGATGTATTTGCCCAATATTTGATTTTCATATTGATGATTTGCCACATATTTTACTTTCATATTGAGGTATGTGCCCCATATTTGACATTCATATTGATGTATTTACCCCAAATTTGACTTTCATATTGATGTATTTGGTCCATATTTGACTTTCATATTGATGTATTTGGCCCATATTTGACTTTCATACTGATGTATTTGCCCCATATTTGACTTTCATACTGATGTATTTGCCCCATATTTGACTTTCATATTGATGTATGTCCAAGAATATGACTTTCACATTGATGTCCCCATATCTAAATTTTACATTGATTTATCTTCCCTGTATCTAAATTTTACTCTAATGCATGTCCCTAATATTTGACATTCACACTGATGCATATCCCATATGACTTTCACAATGATGTATGTCTCCCATATTTGAATTTCAAATAAATATTTGGATTTTTTCTGATGTTAATGACTTGTATCAAACTGTTAGGCAGACCAGTAGTAAAATGCCTCATAAATTGTGAAGCATAATTTTCACACAAAAAAAGATAATGAAGAAATTCCCTAAGCTCTTTAAGATGGTCTTGAAAACTTGTAAAATATGAAACCAAACTGAAAGAAAATGGGCTTGAGTGACAAAACAACTATTACCCAAGTGAACAGAGGATTTTATTATTGTGGAGAAAATGGGCATAATTCATGGAGTGGATCTATTAACAGACTGGTGGGCTGGGATAGCAGTAATGTGGGTGTCAAATGGAGAAGTCCAAAAATCGTAGTCAACCTCACAAATTTAAACTGTGCAGCATGAAAATTGCTCACTTCCAGCCATATATAACACTTTTATGTCAACTTACAGTAAACTGGATGCTAACTCATAAGCTTTCAAAAAAGTCAGTGTTTATACCATTCTTTATGTTGGTTTTTGCAAGATTTCATTTCAATAGACTTCCATGTGGAAAAGAAGATGTCGCAAATAATAAGACTCTTGATCAAGTTGCACGCCAAGCTGATGACTCCTTAGTTTATGGTCCAACTCAATAAAAGACTCCTTAGTTTACGATCCAACTTAATAAATGCAAGATAATACTAGAAACAGTTCTTTACATATTAGAAACAAACAGGCATCACCCCAAATAACGAGAGTACAAGTTCTTAAGAATAATAATTAAGTTTGTATCTCATATCATTGATGAAAATACCACCTGGCCAGACTCTCCTAAGGTGTACGTGATAATTAATATGAAAAACCCCCATAAATAAAAGCAGTCTACAGATTTTTCATGAAATGGATAACTAGATGAGTATGTCACCAACCAATCTCACAATCAAACCACCAACAGATTTGCTCAGCAAGTTTGATATGCAGCACAGGATCACGCACTAACAGACATTCAAACCAGACATAAGTTCAAGTCTTATATTAACACTGCATGATCCAAATAAATAAACCTTTGTTTAAGTGCGCACACCATTATATGGACTGGAACAGTTATAATGCAAGTAAAGGAAAATATCAAGAGGAATCATGTGCAAAAATTGATGATAACATCATCATCAGGTCATCCATAACTATCAGAACCTTGTGGCATCATTGTCAGAAACTGTAGCCATGCAATACACATGCAAAAGAAACATGATCATGGATGGAAAATGCAATGAAATAGTGAGAATCCACTCTGGTAGATCAGTGATGCCTCCCAAGAGAATGGCCTTGTAAAGTATTTCAGAGATTTATATTATATTAAAAGCAGATTCATGTCTTTTTTCGTCAGTATACGTAAACTTTGTTAATAATTCTTGCTGTGAATTGACAAATCTATAGTACTCAGAAATGGAGAAGCTGAGTGACACTAATCTAATATCAACTAAAATGTTGTTTTCCATTGATAAAGAGTACAACACCATATAGAAAATCAATAGAGATCCTGGATCAAACTAATGTAGTGCTCTTTAAAAGAAATTGTTTCTTACTGTGTTTCCACCAAAATGTTTTACAATTATAATCAGTTATACAACTTGATGGCCCTCTATGCCAGGATGCCAATTAGGTCAATTCTATTGAACAATTTTTTCGAAGTAATTCATAGGCTTTTCTATATTTGGAAACATAATTTGTATAATCTGAAAAGTCTTCATGCCAGTTTCATAACCATTGACATCATTTGACCAATCTGAAAAGTCTTCATGCCAGTTTCATAAACATTGACATCATTTGACCAATCTGAAAAGTCTTCATGCCAGTTTCATAAACATTGACATCATTTGACCAATCTGAAAAGTCTTCATGCCAATTTCATAAACATTGACATCATTTGACCAATCTGAAAAATCTTCATGCCAGTTTCATAAACATTGACATCATTTGACCAATCTGAAAAGTCTTCATGCCAGTTTCATAAACATTGACATCATTTGACCAATCTGAAAAGTCTTCATGCCAGTTTCATAAACATTGACATCATTTGACCAATCTGAAAAGTCTTCATGCCAGTTTCATAAACATTGACATCATTTGTATAATCTGAAAAGTCTTCATGCCAGTTTCATAAACATTGACATCATTTGACCAATCTGAAAAGTCTTCATGCCAGTTTCATAAACATTGACATCATTTGACCAATCTGAAAAGTCTTCATGCCAATTTCATAAACATTGACATCATTTGACCAATCTGAAAAATCTTCATGCCAGTTTCATAAACATTGACATCATTTGACCAATCTGAAAAGTCTTCATGCCAGTTTCATAAACATTGACATCATTGGACCAATCTGAAAAGTCTTCATGCCAGTTTCATAAACATTGACATCATTTGACCAATCTGAAAAGTCTTCATGCCAGTTTCATAAACATTGACATCATTTGTATAATCTGAAAAGTCTTCATGCCAGTTTCATAAACATTGACATCATTTGACCAATCTGAAAAGTCTTCATGCCAGTTTCATAAACATTGACATCATTTGACCAATCTGAAAAGTCTTCATGCCAATTTCATAAACATTGACATCATTTGACCAATTTGAAAAGTCTTCATGCCAATTTCATAAACATTGACATCATTTGTATAATCTGAAAAGTCTTCATGCCAGTTTCATAAACATTGACATCATTTGACCAATCTGAAAAGTCTTCATGCCAGTTTCATAAACACTGACATCATTTGACCAATCTGAAAAATCTTCATGCAAGTTTCATAAACATTGACATCATTTGACCAATCTGAAAAATCTTCATGCCAGTTTCATAAACATTGACATCATTTGACCAATCTGAAAAGTCTTCATGCCAGTTTCATAAACATTGACATCATTTGACCAATCTGAAAAGTCTTCATGCCAGTTTCATAAACATTGACATCATTTGACCAATCTAAAAAGTCTTCATGCCAGTTTCATAAACATTGACATCATTTGTATAATCTGAAAAGTCTTCATGCCAGTTTCATAAACATTGACATCATTGGATTAATCTGAAAAGTCTTCATGCCAGTTTCATAAACATTGACACCATTTGACCAATCTGAAAAGTCTTCATGCCAATTTCATAAACATTGACATCATTTGACCAATCTGAAAAATCTTCATGCCAGTTTCATAAACATTGACATCATTTGACCAATCTGAAAAGTCTTCATGCCAGTTTCATAAACATTGACATCATTGGACCAATCTGAAAAGTCTTCATGCCAGTTTCATAAACATTGACATCATTTGACCAATCTGAAAAGTCTTCATGCCAGTTTCATAAACATTGACATCATTTGACCAATCTGAAAAGTCTTCATGCCAATTTCATAAACATTGACATCATTTGACCAATCTGAAAAGTCTTCATGCCAATTTCATAAACATTGACATCATTTGTATAATCTGAAAAGTCTTCATGCCAGTTTCATAAACACTGACATCATTTGACCAATCTAAAACGTCTTCATGCCAATTTAATAAACATTGACATCATTTGACCAATCTGAAAAGTCTTCATGCCAGTTTCATAAAAATTCTATCTAGCAGTTTTGGAGATGACATTATTTGCAGTTTTTATATTTTCCGCAGTAACTGCTATGTCGGGTGGTGGATTAACATGATTTGTATTATTTGAAAGGTCTTCATGACAGGATGCTTTCTATCAAGTTTGCTCAAATTTTATTCAATGATTTCTACAGAAGTTGTTTCAGTTTTACTCTATTTCTAGCAAAGGTTAAAATTAATGGCAGATCATCATTCATAAGTTCTACAAACTTCCATGCTGTCAAACTTGCTTAAATTCTGTTGAGAGAAAGTCATTTCAAGGTTTTTCTCTACATTTTTAGTAACACCAGTCATATTTGTTGTTGTTGTTGTTGTTGTTTAAGGATTTAACGCCATTTTTCAGCACACGATAGGCTATACATGGCGGCCAGTATTATTGGTGGAGGAAGAACCCGGGAAAATGCCCGGAAAGAACCACAAGAAGCTACTGGTAAGCTTTGTCACATAACTATATTAGCCGAATCTTAGACTCAAACCCACGCAGTCAGACACCCATTCATGCCAGGATGCTCTTTTCCAAATTTAGTCAAAACTAGATCAATGGTGTTGTAGAAGACAATACACTTATAACAGCAATTGCTGACTGACTCATGATGCAAAACGTATTATGTCTAAATGATGCAGGACATACCATAAACAACTTGGCCTTTTGGCCAAATTTGCTTTATAAAAAAAGACAACAATAACTTGCCTCTAGCTTTAGTAGTCTCCAGCACACATTTTAAACAATCATTATGCACAAAATAAATTCAGACTATAGTAGTCTTGAAATCTTGTCCCCAGATTAAAATGGTTTTATTTGGAGAAAAAAATTTACCTTTACATTTAAAAAAATTTTAATCAGCGTATTATACCTAATGATGTGTTGGCAGATAGTTAAACTACATACACACAGGTAGGGTACAAAAGACAACAAAATGAAACATTATTTTTAAAATGATCAGGCTTTGTGTGGCCTTGGAAAGCTATTGCTCATATATCAGTATTTACATGTACCTTGATTAGCCACTACAAACAGGTTTCACATTAAAGTATGCAGTCTACTCTTCTTTTTCTTAGCTTCATCTGCATGTACAATGTACAATGTTAGACCTGATGAGAGCAACCAATCCCAAAGCATGGAACATTTACAACAGTGTAAACAAAATTATTCCTCCTTCCAAATTCACTTCATGCTAATATGTATAAAGCATAAAAAACTATGTGGCCATGAGCTATAAACAAATACTTCTGTTAGTAAAGCATAAAATATAGATCCCAAGTGATCTTCTTTGGGTAATATGTATGCAATACTAAAGAAAATGCATACATCTATCAAGTTTCGCAAATGGAACTCAAACAGCATGCGCTAGACGATCTTTAAACATAAACATTTCAACAAAGACACTAAAGCAAGAAATACAGGTCACAGGTCAAGAAATACAGGTCACAGGTCAAGAAATACAGGTCACAGGTCAAGAAATATAGGTCACAGGTCAAGAAATACAGGTCATGGGTCAAGAAATACAGGTCATAATCTGTTTTAAAATAAGAGCATACTACATATCAAGAAGCATTCTGGGAAGTATAGCACATATACAGCATGTCAAAACTCAGGGTCATAAACTAAATGAATAAACCAAAGCCAGTAAAAAAAGAAATACAGGTCATGATGAGCTCTTAGTGTGGTACAAAAATAAAGAAGCAAATTATCATCAATTACACAATTCGAGCATGACAGAAGCCTGTGATATATCAAATACAAAATTTAACTAAAAGGATCCCATATCTCATACAGTTTGTTTGCTGTATAAGCAGTTGATATGCATGTGTAAAAGCTACAAAATTCAGTGTGCTATAAACATAACTCCAGTTACATACAATTGCCTTGATATCTATGGACCTGCCAATTAAATTTATTGCAGTATAGTATATGTTAAGTTTAACATCAATTTTAGCCATCTTATCTTTCATAGACACAATTATTTTATTTAGAAAGTTTTAAGAGTAAAATCTGGTCATTATAGTTATATCATTATTTTTCCTGGAAGAGAATTTTATTTGCTCTAAAATCTTGAGAGAAATCATTCACCATCAAGTCAGTGAAGCAGTGTGACCAATGATTTATCGACTTCAAAATATACTGATTCATTGTTTATGTCTACATCACTAAATCATTTGAATCTGATGAATTATCAAAACTCATTGTTACCTACTACAAAATCATAGCCTTCATAGTCAAAATTCTAATTATCAAAACTCATTGTTATCTACATCAAAATCACAGCCTTCATAGTCAAAATTCTAATTATCAAAACTCAAAAAATGTTCTGAACACAACCATGTTCTCCATTTCTGAAGAGTGAAGAATGTAAGCAACTTTAATTAGCAGATTACTAATAGATGTTCAATAGTAACCATGTTATTTGTTGTAATGGTTATTTACCTCAATGAATGTAATTTTTCTCTCCCCAAACCAGCTCAAAATGGTTGATGTTTATTGTAGGTGCCTAAACATGCTTCCATGCAGATGGTGCAGACAAGTCCAAACATGCCTATATGTGAATCAGGTTGAGGCATCCATTAACATTTCCAGGAGAATGGGGTAGAAGTATCCATAAGTGATTACGTGATGTTAAAGGATATATGGGGTTTAAACTGAGCCATAATGACAAACTTCAGCAATAAATGAGCATGTGCTTATCAAGATACACCCTGTTTTAAGTTTCATGATTCTATATAGGCTAGCATGCACATAGCAAGAAAAAAATCTATCTGGTCATGAACTAAATATAAAAACCTATGCAAGTTAGATGTGATATTTAGGTCACAGTGATCAACATAATAGAGTAGTATAAAATCATCTAGCTCTGGTTTAAATATTTGTGCATTATTAGTTAAAGCACAATACTTAACCAAAGTCTGTGTTGCATGGAATATGGATCACGGTGACCTACATTTGAGAAAAAGCTGTAGTACTCATCGAGTACCCCAGTTTCATGACTAGGTGTAACAATAGATACACAATATGCAATATGCTATAAACTAAAAGCAAACATTTAACTTCAAGCAGTAAAACACGAAATGTTGGTCAGTGACAAGAGTGTGATACTAATACAGATGCATACTATCAACTAGTTTGACAATTACAAACCCTAAAATATAAAATACAAGTCAGTGATACATGAAATCATGGTCACAGACACCTATTTTTGTGAGAGTATAGTACAAAATGTCAAAGCTGACATAACATAAATGTAGCTCTTCTACTTTGTTGAGACAAATAAAAATAATAAAAACCGATTAGGGTTTCACTTTAACAACTTTTCCTCTTAGAAATGCAAACTATGATTTATGTTATATATGTAAATATCTTTCAAAGTTCAACAAATGTAATGTACAGGGAAAAAAATTATATTGTTATCAAAATTTCATTGATACATTACACCTTACTGAGATCATGTAAAATGACAAAACATTAAAACCAACTCATTAAAATCTGACTAAATATACACCATTTCAAGTAAATCATTTACTATATTGGTAGTTTAGATGAAATGAAGTCTATGGCAACTTTGACATCAAAAAGATTGATGTCACAAGCATCAGCATCCATTACAGGAAATCACATATTTCACATTATTTTAATCAAAGGCTGCAAATGTCTTAGCTATGGCACCAAATAATGGTTGCAAAAAGTGAAATTTGATATGTCATCAGTGGCCATACATATAAATTCTGCTCAACGTTAATCTCATGAAAATTCTTTAATAAAAAGTAGCAAAAGCATATAATTTTTATGTTTATTCTATATCATTATGCCTAACTGAGAAAGGCAAAATTTACTCAAATTTTTCTAATATCATTAGACAGTAACATGCACCAATGAATTTATGACCAACACGGCTTAATTAAAGTCCTTTTCCAGTGACTTTACTGGAATACATCCTTTGTGAAACAATCTTCAAACAATATAATAAAGTATGCGAGTCATTCCACAGGATTTTGATGAGCATCAAGCAAAAATCTGAAATGATGTCATCGATCTGGCACAGATAAAACAGATAACAGTTCCATGACAAAGTAAAGGAAAAAAACTCACAACACACATCACTCTCATGTGTGAAAGGTGCTTTCATAAATGGTGTTGGTACAATTGTGTACTGATGCCTTTACCTTAATAAATGGTGTGGATGTAAATCTGTACTGGTGCCTTAATAAATGGTGTGGATGTAATTCTGTACTGGTGCCTTAATAAATGGTGTGGATGTAATTCTGTACTGGTGCCTTAATAAATGGTGTGGATGTAATTCTGTACTGGTGAATTAATAAATGGTGTGGATGTAATTCTGTACTGGTGAATTAATAAATGGTGTGGATGTAATTCTGTACTGGTGCCTTAATAAATGGTGTGGATGTAATTCTGTACTGGTGCCTTAATAAATGGTGTGGATGTAATTCTGTACTGGTGAATTAATAAATGGTGTGGATGTAATTCTGTACTGGTGAATTAATAAATGGTGTGGATGTAATTCTGTACTGGTGAATTAATAAATGGTGTGGATGTAATTCTGTACTGGTGAATTAATAAATGGTGTGGATGTAATTCTGTACTGGTGAATTAATAAATGGTGTGGATGTAATTCTGTACTGGTGAATTAATAAATGGTGTGGATGTAATTCTGTACTGGTGAATTAATAAATGGTGTGGATGTAATTCTGTACTAGTGCCATAATAAATGGTGTGGATGTAATTCTGTACTTGTGCCTTAATAAATGGTGTGGATGTAATTCTGTACTGGTGCCTTAATAAATGGTGTGGATGTAATTCTGTACTGGTGCCTTAATAAATGGTGTGGATGTAATTCTGTACTAGTGCCTTAATAAATGGTGTGGATGTAATTCTGTACTGGTGCCTTAATAAATGGTGTGGATGTAATTCTGTACTGGTGCCTTAATAAATGGTGTGGTAAGGATTTTTGTTGTCGTACGGTTTAACGCCACGTTTCAGCACTCGATAGGCTATACATGGCAGCCAGTATTAATGGTGGAGGAAGAACCCGGGAAAACGCCAGAAAGAACCACCAACCCACAAGAAGCTACTGGCAAGCTTTCTTACATACCCACATTAGCCGAATCTGAAACTCGAACCCATGCAGAGAGGTGAAATGGCAGTGATCTGTAACAGAGAGCACATTAGACAAATCAGCCACACGGGGCCAAATTGGTGTGGTGTGTATCATATTTAATGATGCCTCCATAAATGGTGTGGTGTAGATGTTCTTGTGTACCAATACCTTAAAAACCGGTGTGATAATATACCAGTGCCTTAATAAATGGTGCAAGTGTACTTGTGTATAGATACCTTAATAAATGGTGTGGATTTAATTGTCCACTGTGTACTGATGCCTTAATACATGGTGTGAGTGTACTTGTGTACTGATGCCTTAATAAATGGTGTGAGTGTACTTGTGTACTGATGCCCTAATAAATGGTGTGAGTGTACTTGTGTACTGATGCCTTAATATATGGTGTGAGTGTACTTGTGTATTGATACCTTAATAAATAGTGCAAGTGTACTTGTATACTGATGGATTTGAAAATTCTGTGGATATAATTGTGTACTGATGTCTTAATAAATAATATGGATATAATTAGGTCTTATGTATTGGTGCCTTAATAAAGTGTGGACATAATGTTGTACTTTTCTAGTACCTTAATAAACAGCATGGATGTACATGTGTGAGAGTTTGTGATTTGGACTTTTAATGTAGCTTTAACAATTTTTCAGTCATATCGCTACAATGTCTGCAGTGTGACAGTTTATAGTGATGTCAAGTACTTGGGCATCATGCCGCATGATGTCCCACCCAGTCACATTATCCTGACACCAGGCCGACCAGTCCTAACATTAACCTCTTAATGATGAGCGCCTAGTGAGGCAGCTGTCAGTACCATTTTTGTAAGTCTTTGGTATGACTTGGCCAGGGATCAAACCCATGACCTCCTGCCACTGTAGCGGATTCTCTAACCACTAGGCCACTGGAGCGGTGATGTAATTGTGTAGGAATACCTTAACAATGTGGATATAATTAAATGAGTGCTTTAAGAAATGGTGTGGATATAATTGTGTACTGAACCCTTAACTTACTATAAATAAATGGCAATGTATTTGTAGCATGCATTTAGATGTTTTGTGCGGTAATTCAAAAAGCTGTATTAAAGAAAAAAATCCATAATATTTGGAGTTTCTTAAAAGAACTCACAGAGTTCTACAGGAAAGGTATCTCACCTGCTTACATTGCTTTTATGTAGCCCACTGTATTTATTGTCCAAAGACTTAAAACAAATTTATGTTAAAAGCAATGTCAAATCTGCCAGCAGAAAAATGATACATGTCTAGCCATGGCAAATGTAGTACCCAAATAATTAAATGGATCATATATTCGCAATAGACACTGAAAAATGTTAAATGTACAATAAATGGTATTATCAATCTGGTGTTTCTATTGAAATCACAGGAACAATAACTTTTGGTTGTTCAACAATGATATTTTGTTTGTCCTCAAGTTTTTTCTTGCTCTGACTCAAATGACTGTCAGAGTCACGCTCATTACTTTGTAGAGAATATGATATATTTCCATATTCTTGTAGCAATGGACATACTGCCAGCAAGAATTGGCAAAAGTCTTTTCTGATTCCAAACCACCCTGAAAGGAGATAAATGAACATTGCATTATTGATTATATTCATTCCTGCAATTTGTAATAATTGTATGCACCCAAAATAAAAATCATTTGATGAGATGCTCTACTACTGATGTAATATCAAGTTGAATACAAGCTGAAGATCATTTTTAAATGAAAAAAGTTATCATACAAAAACTGATACCCTTAAAAAAATACTCTCCTGCTTGTTACAGCTTATTTAAACATACAATTCTAGGAAACACAGCTATTTTGTCAACCAGTTAGCAAAATTTGATTCACATGTAATGCTTAAAATTACTATCTTTTCAATACTCTTAGAGGTATGGATACATAAACATCTAATACTGCAAAACAGTCTATGAATATATACATGATATTTATAAAACAATTGTAACATCTTTAATTTAAAACCATCTGTTACAAAAGAACGAATAATGAACAATTCATTTGGTGACAAATAATAACTGTACATGGTTTACTATGGTAGCATGTTATCTGGAACACTCAGGAAAGAGATAATGCCTGAAGAAAAAATATGCCTTTTTCAACCATCTGCATTTTGACCATAAAAACTTAAAATGATTCTCATGTATACATATAACAAGCAGAAGAAATCTATTTTATTGGCAAAATAATGTTTAAAATTGCTTTCTTGAATAATAAGTGGCCCAGACTAGCTCTCACCTTGTTTGCATAGCTTAACAGCTGACCATTCACTAAGCAGGCTTATATAGTAATGCAAGATGTATTCTATCTTCCATCCTTAAAATCAAAGTCTGACTATCTATTTACCATGTTTTAAGGAAATTGGATGAAAATAATAGAATCTAAAAAGGTAAAAATCTCAAGCAATTATACATAAAGTCAACTCATTAATAAATGCATATATTGCTTTAAAGCAATGACGTTGAAAACTTTTTTTTAAAACTCATTTTGAGCCAAATCTGATTGAAATTCAGTCTTGTTTGAAGTAGTAACAATGTGAGTGAGCTAAAATCATAATAAATACTTGTCAATGACACTCATTCTTGTCTTTATAATGATGATACCAAATTCACCTCAATAATATGGATATGTCTTGCCTATAATGATCCAAGATCATCATCGATATAAGTATATTAACCAAGTCTAATGAAAACCTATCAAAAGTAGTCTTTGCCAATCAGATGCAAGATCACCTCATTAATATGCAAACGGTCTCGTTGATAATAAAATCTATTGATGACATTAGCCAACAATCAAAATCAGCTCAGATATATTATCATGTAAGGAAAGAAGCTCAGTCAGTCAGTTGCAAGATTACCATTAATATGCCAAAATTTCAATCATGATAAACTCATAAGACAATTGATAATTAATAATTTGTTTACCAAGTATGATTAAAATATGATTAGAAAATACAGTGTTAACAAAGTCAGCCACTCAGATAATATTTCATTACATATACTTCATTAATATGGCTTCCATGGACCTTGCCTATTAGTATTATGTAACTTGTCCAAGATCTTGATAAAATTAATTTATTTCAAGTAATAATTAGGCAACAAATATGGCCATCCAGAGAGGTAATAGGATCAGCCAATCAGATGCAGTATCCTCTCAATAATAATTAAAGAAAAGATCTGCTTCATTACAGACTTCATCCAAAAAATACTGAGGACATAGGCTCATATTTTCAAGTTTGGTTAAAAACAAATCAAATCAGTTGTAACAAGCACTAAAATGAGACATACATTGTACAATTGATAATGTATGATGGGCCATTTCATAAACTCACTTTGCTAAAAACAACTCTGTGATTACATTTTTACACTCAATTAAAATTTAAAAAACTCACTGAATAATACAGTGGACATGTTTACAACACTTACAGTGGTTACCTCCCTTGGCCCCAAAAGCCAAGCCAATGAGAGTAAGTAATGATATAAACAGTGGTACAGTGATGGCTGTGTACTTTAATTGATTATCACCATCCAGCCTGTTGGCGAGAAGCACCTATCAAAGAAATATATCAATAAAATCAATGGAATTTAAATTTCTTATGGCAAATTTTATCACTATACACAATGGAACAGTATATACTAATATAAGTAAATATATTAATATAAGTAAAGTCTAGCTGCAAATAAAAGATATATGCCATCACGTAAAACACAGCCATATCAGAGTCTATGTATGTTGTACTTATTACTCCAAACAAAGTGCAATATCCAGATCTGCTGGTACTGTATGTGATGGAAGATCTGGGTCTATGCAGTTTGTAGTTCGACTTAACTTATAAATTACATATGAATATATGAAAGCCTTTTGTTTGTTTTGATCAGATTCTATAGACTGAACCCTCTGCAGTAGAAATAAGGGCAACAAGTAACCTGGCAGCTGACACAGATTCAGCTGGATATAAAACTTTACTTTTCAGAGTTAGATTAACCATATTCTTTGTGCTTGATACAGAATTGTTTATTAAAATACATGTATATATAAAAATTCATTGATATAAGCAACTCTGGCCCTCTACAATGACTGGCATCCTTGTTACTCAGTTAAGTTCAGACCACAAAAAAAATAATCCCTAAAACACTAAGCAGTCCTAAGTGCATCTCACACCAAACTCATAGTTTGCAAATAAACATAAATTTGCAACATATGCAACTGACATCAAATAGTTTGGCCAATAGAGTATTTCCCACTGTAATTCCTTATTTACTACATTTAATTGCTTCTCAAAACTGACTGAAAGCTTGCAGTTAGCTGCAATCATGTTCGAATGATGTCTTATTCATCATCTACCGACATGATCCACTGATTGCCGCAGATAGTGAAAACAGGTATTAAGTGGCCAATAATCACTTATATCGATTAAAAATTTACTTAATAAAAATATAAAGTAATTTAAATTTTTTTATTGATATAAGCAACATGGGCCCCTTACGGTCGACACATGGCATTATTGTTGCGGCATTATGTGTTACTCAGTAAAATTCAGACAACAAAAACATCTAAGTAAATAATCCCTAAAACACTGAGCAATCCCAAGTGTGTCTCACAACTAGTTACATTTTAATTGCTTCTCCAAACTGACTGACAGCTTGCAGTTAGCTACAATCATGTTCGAATATTGTCTTATTCATGATCTACCAACATGATCCACTGACTGCCACTGATAGTGAAAAATTAAAAAATTTATTGCCAGCAACATTCGCGCGTCAGTAAGAAAGAGCACCACTTTCAAAATTCATTAGCATTTGGTGATAAATGCAAAACCTTGAAGAGGCCCTGATATGACACCTTTAATTCATCCAGACACAAATTTCATACAGATACAACTTGACTTCATAAAGATACAACTGTATCATGAATGCTAAATACATGCAGGAGACGGTGAAAAAAATATATCATGGTATATTGTATCAAATGCCACAGACATAACAAGGAGGGTTAAGGCTGTAATCTTTCCACTATCCAAAGCAGAGAAAATGTCATTAACTACTTTTAAGTTAAGAAAAGTACTTTTAGTAATGTGGCAAAGGCAATATGTAGACTTTACATTGTCAAAAAGACTGTTTGAATTCTGATGAGATAAAAGTTGGGTG
The DNA here is from genome assembly GCA_029339505.1 of Unio delphinus. NCBI lineage: Eukaryota > Metazoa > Mollusca > Bivalvia > Unionida > Unionidae > Unio > Unio delphinus. The sequence continues at coordinate 3,480,546 of JAQISU010000075.1, read as the reverse complement.
AGAACAACTTTTTCTACGATTTTTCATATGTTGTTGTTGGGTTCAACGCCATTTTTCAGCATACAATAGGCTATACATGGCAGCCAGTATTAATGGTGGAGGAAGAACCCGGGAAAACTCTGGAAAGAAACACCAACCCACAAGAAGCTACTGGCAAGCTTTCTCACATACCCACATTTGCCGAATTTGAAACTCAAACCCACGCAAAGCATGGTGAGATGGCAGTGATCTGTAATGGACAGCGAATTAGACAACTCGGCCACTTGGGGCCCAGGTGGTGTGGTGTAGATGTAATTGTGTAATGATACCTTCATAAATGGTGTGGTGTAGATGTAATTGTGTAATGATGCCTTCATAAATGGTGTGGTGTGGATGTACTAATTTACTGATGCTTTAAAAACTGGTGTGATAATATACCAGTGCCTTAATAAATGGTGCGAGTGTGTGAGTGAAAGATACAATTTTTTATCTCAACAATAAAGCATGACTTTATTAGGACAGAGCTTGATTTCATAAAAATAAAACTTGACTTCATAGAGATAAAACAAAAGCATAATTACAAGACCAAATAAATAATACAGACTTACCTCAAATATGAGAAGTGGAATGACTAACATTGAATATCCAATGGCAGTGGAGAGATTCCCCCGCCTCTGTTCTGGAATGATGTCAGGAGATCGGATCATTATAATAGCGAGGATGATTGCATACACAACTCCAATCATTGATATGCACATCACAATCCAGATTGGAATAAACACAATCTGAAATAGACAAAACACTTGCGATAACTAATGTTTTAATAGGTTATTTCTAAGTTTTGGTTGCAATTAAAGTAATGTGCATTTATGATAAAAAACACTGTACTACGGATAGATTCAAAATGACTACTTAAGCTCCACCCCCTTAGGGATAGTTACTACGAACACCAAGCTTCCCGTTAATATGGCTGACTCATCACTGAATACAGGCACTATGTCAGATTCTCTTTCGCATATTCCCGATAACATTTCATTTAAATACCTTCCTGATCAGAGAAACTTTCCAGTAAAGTGTTGCAAAAGACTTTGATCTACTTCACGCAAGGATATATACATGATATCAAAGGTTTGGAGTTTAAAAATAAGATTCGCGTAAAGTGAGACGATGTCCATCTCTGAAGAGAACCAACGAACGAACCGTCTGCACATAAAAATTACGGAGGAAAAGTGTGAAGATGCATACTGTTGATATAAAGCAATGTAAATTTAATGTTTTGCATTTTTTGTGAACTATTTTTAATGTTTGAACTGTTCAATACCCTGAAGTAATGGCAACTGTTATAGTACAAGTCATGCAGGTCATGTAACCGATCGGTAAAGACTCTTTAAGTAATGTGGCTTATTTTTTACAATTTGATTTCACATACATTAAATGACGAGCATTCACTTTATCTCAATCCTCATACATCCATATTCCTTTAGAAATTCATTATATAAACACTGTTCAAGAAATACACTCGACGAAAACAAATGTTAAATTACGTAAATTTATATATTTGGATGAAGTAAGCTCACATAAGCTGGAATCTCAGACAGCAGCATTAAAGACAAACAAACAAAAAACAGTATCTGACATTTTTTATTTGTATTTATGTCACTGGGAGGATTTACTAACTGCAGTTATCAAAAACTGTAACTTCAATACATATTGTTTGGAAACCTAATAAACACTTCATCTGGCATTTCACTGAGTGGTGTAAACAGTGTGTTTCAGATATATGCACCAATAGCATTTCTTTTACTAATGAATGTGTATGATATTGAAAAACAAATATGTATTGTTGCAGTGTCAGTGGACATCGCTCCCATGTAGTAGGGCTAATTAAGTCCCTACAGGGTTTCAAACTACATAACTTCACCACTGTTCCTGTATAAAACGACTATATCCAACCTTCCCGGATATCTCTCATCTGCATTGCATGATCATTTTGTAAATATATACAAAAAGTCATGAAAGTCTGTAATGCAGCTGTATCCTTACCACACGTTTGTTTGTGGGTAAAACATGGCGGATGTTACCATAGCACCGAACGCTCTTATCCGATTGGTCAAAATCTGTGGATTTGATTGACAGGTCGGATCTATGCACTGTCTGTATTCCTGAATGTGTCAAAAGTTCTGGTCAATGTTCAGATTTTTGAATATCCCAGTATTTATACATTAAAACCAGACATGTCTCAAACCATAACGGGCAGATTTCTTTCAACCCTTGTTATCATAACATGCAGTAAGAGATCAATTATCCAGGCAACTGAGGGACACAGATCTTCTTCCGATATATAATCATCTGGATGATCACATTTTGTACATAGAATTTCAGACATTTTATATGTGAAATATCAGACATTGTGTATGTAGAATTTCAGACATATATCATTCCTATTTAACACTCTCTGTGATATGTCCATATATCATATTTATTTATAAATGTTACACATTTAACACTCTTGGTGATAAGAACATAAATCAATCCTATTCATTTATAAATATTCTACATTTAACACTCTCGGTGATGTATCCATACATCAATCCTATTTATTTATAAATGTCATACATTTAACACTCTCTGTGATAGTTGTTCCATACATTGATTTTCATTTGATTTATTGCTGAATGCACATTTTCTGATTAATATCATTTAGAAACTATATCATAATCCTACACCATTTATGTTGTAGCACATCATTCTGTTAATCGACTGTTGGACTTAAGTACATGTACATGTACATTGTGTTAAATCATTGTTCAATTACATTATAAACAAACAAAAAAGAAAGGTCAAATACACAGGTACTCATATAATACAAACATTTTTTTTTAAATTTCAAACAGGGTCCACAACATGAATGCATCAATATTAGGAATTGTGTTATACTGATAAGTGTCTTATAGTGAGTGTGTTACAATGAAAGGTCCTATGATCAGTGTTAAAATGATGGTTGCTATAATTAGGGTATTAATATGAAGGTGTTATAAAGAGTGATACAATGAATGCTGTTATGAGTGCTACAATGAAGGGTGATGTAATGAGGATATTATAATGAAGGAAGCTTAAATGAAGGCATTACAATGGATGGTGTCATTATGAGTATTACAATGGATGCTGTCATTATGAGTATTACAATGGATGGTGTCATGAGTATTGCAATGAATGGTGTTATAATGAGTTTTACAATGAAGGGTGATATAAATGAAGGTATTACAATGAAGGATGCAATAATGAAGGTATCACAATGGATGGTGTCATTATGAGTGTTACAATGAAGGATGTGATGGTGAAAGTGTTACAACAAAGGATGCTACTATGAATGTATCACAATGGATGGTGTCATTATGAGTATTACAATGAATGGTGATATAAATGAAGGTATCACAATGGATGGTGTCATTATGAGTATTACAATGAAGGGTGATATAAATGAAGGTATCACAATCTATGGTGTCATTATGAGTTTTACAATGAAGGGTGTCATTATGAGTTTTACAATGGATGGTGTCATTATGAGTATTACAATGAAGGGTGATATAAATGAAGGTATCACAATCTATGGTGTCATTATGAGTTTTACAATGAAGGGTGTCATTATGAGTTTTACAATGAAGGGTGATATAAATGAAGGTATCACAATCTATGGTGTCATTATGAGTTTTACAATGAAGGGTGTCATTATGAGTTTTACAATGATGGGTGATATAAATGAAGGTATCACAATCTATGGTGTCATTATGAGTTTTACAATGAAGGGTGTCATTATGAGTTTTACAATGGATGGTGTCATTATGAGTATTACAATGAAGGGTGATATAAATGAAGGTATCACAATCTATGGTGTCATTATGAGTTTTACAATGAAGGGTGTCATTATGAGTTTTACAATGGATGGTGTCATTACGAGTATTACAATGAAGGGTGATATAAATGAAGGTATCACAATCTATGGTGTCATTATGAGTTTTACAATGAAGGGTGTCATTATGAGTTTTACAATGGATGGTGTCATTACGAGTATTACAATGAAGGGTGATATAAATGAAGGTATCACAATCTATGGTGTCATTATGAGTTTTACAATGAAGGGTGTCATTATGAGTTTTACAATGGATGGTGTCATTACGAGTATTACAATGAAGGGTGATATAAATGAAGGTATCACAATCTATGGTGTCATTATGAGTTTTACAATGAAGGGTGTCATTATGAGTTTTACAATGGATGGTGTCATTATGAGTATTACAATGAAGGGTGATATAAATGAAGGTATCACAATATATGGTGTCATTATGAGTATTACAATGAAGGGTGATATAAATGAAGGTATCACAATCTATGGTGTCATTATAAGTTCTACAATGAAGGGTGTCATTATGAGTATTACAATGAAGGGTGATATAACAAGTGTATTACAATGAAGGGTGCTATAAATGATGGTATCACAATGGATTGTGTCATTATGAGTGTTACAATGAAGGATGTGATGGTGAAGGTGTTACAATGAAGCATGCTATAATGCAGGGTGTTATACAGATGGGTGTGATAATGAAATATATCAATATTTATTCCACATATAGTCTCATGTTTCTTGCATAGACCATTATCTTTGAAGTATCTGGGTTAATGCTGTTCACTGCTGCATACTGAACAAGTAAAAGTAAGGTACACAGTCTAAGTATGAAACTACTCCATAGAATAACGTTGTCTAACATAAAATACTGAACAATCAACATACCACCCAACTCTACAGAATATCTATGTCAAATATAAAAGACAGGAATAGTATACAGTCTACTTACCACCCAACTCCACAGAATAACTTTGTCTAACCTAAGAGACAGGAATATAAACTGTAGAATATTTACAGCACAGAACAACTCCAGCTGAAATATAAAAAAAGAAATAACTTCATTAGTTTATTCTCCCCTTTACCTGCAACATTAAAAATGGCAAATTCAGTATCATAGAACTTGTCAAATTTATTCTGTAATCTAGCACTGTTGAAATCAAACAGGGTTTCAAAATTTAAAACTTAAAAATCACTCAAAATTTCTTTAGAAGCAGTTACTTGTGGTGAGGGATAACATTTACACTCATAATAAGTATAGCACAATAAAGATAAAAATCTGCAACCAAATGAAAAAGATTCACAAATCCTAGCTAATTGTTTCCTCCTCCAATTAGGCCAAAATTAAAAATAACATGATCCCCAAGCCGACTCCTTAGTCATAACAAGCACATGGAATATCTTTTTATTTTCATACCTAGAGTACAGGAAATCAGAGCAGGAGGAGAGGAGAGAATCTTTGCATTACTGAATTTACCAGTTAGGAGGGAGGCTGTTGGCCTTAAGAAATAGGCATTGATAATGGCTGCATTTATTGTATTATGGAAGGAATGCAGGCTGATGAAAGGTTTGTTTACAAGTTGTACCATCACTAAAGCACCAAATTAACAAATGTCTTCACACTGTTGCCAAAGATCAAATGGAAAAGAATGTACTATGAGACCAACAGAAAGCAGCTCTCAAAACATCACCCAAAGAGAATTGATTCAAACATCACCCAAAGAGGAGTGGTTCAAACATCACCCAAAGAGAATTGATTCAAACATCACCCAAAGAGGAGTGGTTCAAACATCATCCAAAGAGAATTGATTCAAACATCACCCAAAGAGGAGTGGTTCAAACATCACCCAAAGAGAAGTGGTTCAAACATCACCCAAAGAGAAGTGATTCAAACATCACCCAAAGAGGAGTGGTTCAAACATCACCCAAAGAGGAGTGGTTCAAACATCACCCAAAGAGAAGTGATTCAAACATCACCCAAAGAGGAGTGATTCAAACATCACCCAAAGAGGAGTGGTTCAAACATCACCCAAAGAGGAGTGGTTCAAACATCACCCAAAGAGGAGTGGTTCAAACATCACCCAAAGAGGAGTGGTTCAAACATCACCCAAAGAGGAGTGGTTCAAACATCACCCAAAGTGGAGTGGTTCAAACATCACCCAAAGAGGAGTGGTTCAAACATCACCCAAAGAGAAGTGATTCAAACATCACCCAAAGAGAAGTGATTCAAACATCACCCAAAGAGGAGTGGTTCAAACATCACCCAAAGAGAAGTGATTCAAACATCACCCAAAGAGGAGTGGTTCAAACATCACCCAAAGAGAAGTGGTTCAAACATCACCCAAAGAGGAGTGATTCAAACATCACCCAAAGAGGAGTGGTTCAAACATCAACCAAAGACGAGTGGTTCAAACATCACCCAAAGAGGAGTGGTTCAAACATCACCCAAAGAGAAGTGATTCAAACATCACCCAAAGAGAAGTGATTCAAACATCACCCAAAGAGGAGTGGTTCAAACATCACCCAAAGAGAAGTGATTCAAACATCACCCAAAGAGGAGTGGTTCAAACATCACCCAAAGAGGAGTGGTTCAAACATCACCCAAAGAGGAGTGGTTCAAACATCACCGAAAGAGAAGTGATTCAAACATCATCCAAAGAGGTGATTCAAACATCACCCAAAGAGGAGTGGTTCAAACATCACCCAAAGAGAAGTGATTCAAACATCACCCAAAGAGGAGTGATTCAAACATCACCCAAAGAGGAGTGGTTCAAACATCATCCAAAGAGGAGTGATTCAAACATCACCCAAAGAGGAGTGGTTCAAACATCACCCAAAGAGGAGTGGTTCAAACATCACCCAAAGAGAGAGTGATTCAAACATCACCCAAAGAGAAGTGGTTCAAACATCACCCAAAGAGGAGTGGTTCAAACATCACCCAAAGAGGAGTGGTTCAAACATCACCCAAAGAGAAGTGATTCAAACATCACCCAAAGAGGAGTGGTTCAAACATCACCCAAAGAGAAGTGGTTCAAACATCACCCAAAGAGAAGTGATTCAAACATCACCCAAAGAGAAGTGATTCAAACATCACCCAAAGAGGAGTGGTTCAAACATCACCCAAAGAGAAGTGATTCAAACATCACCCAAAGAGGAGTGATTCAAACATCATCCAAAGAGGAGTGGTTCAAACATCACCCAAAGAGAAGTGATTCAAACATCACCCAAAGAGGAGTGATTCAAACATCACCCAAAGAGGAGTGGTTCAAACATCACCCAAAGAGGAGTGGTTCAAACATCACCCAAAGAGGAGTGGTTCAAACATCACCCAAAGAGGAGTGGTTCAAACATCACCAAAAGAGGAGTGGTTCAAACATCACCCAAAGAGGAGTGGTTCAAACATCACCCAAAGAGAAGTGATTCAAACATCACCCAAAGAGGAGTGATTCAAACATCACCCAAAGAGGAGTGGTTCAAACATCACCCAAAGAGAAGTGATTCAAACATCACCCAAAGAGGAGTGATTCAAACATCACCCAAAGAGGAGTGGTTCAAACATCACCCAAAGAGGAGTGGTTCAAACATCACCCAAAGAGAGAGTGATTCAAACATCACCCAAAGAGAAGTGATTCAAACATCACCCAAAGAGAAGTGATTCAAACATCACCCAAAGAGGAGTGGTTCAAACATCACCCAAAGAGAAGTGATTCAAACATCACCCAAAGAGGAGTGATTCAAACATCACCCAAAGAGGAGTGGTTCAAACATCACCCAAAGAGAAGTGATTCAAACATCACCCAAAGAGGAGTGATTCAAACATCACCCAAAGAGGAGTGGTTCAAACATCACCCAAAGAGGAGTGGTTCAAACATCACCCAAAGAGAAGTGATTCAAACATCACCCAAAGAGGAGTGATTCAAACATCACCCAAAGAGGAGTGATTCAAACATCACCCAAAGAGGAGTGGTTCAAACATCACCCAAAGAGAAGTGATTCAAACATCACCCAAAGAGGAGTGGTTCAAACATCACCCAAAGAGGAGTGGTTCAAACATCACCCAAAGAGGAGTAATTCACGCATCACCCAAAGAGAGAGTGATTCAAACATCACCCAAAGAGGAGTGGTTCAAACATCACCCGAAGAGAAGTGATTCAAACATCACCCAAAGAGGAGTGGTTCAAACATCACCCAAAGAGGAGTAATTCAAGCATCACCCAAAGAGAGAGTGATTCAAACATCACCCAAAGAGGAGTAATTCACACATCACCCAAAGAGAGAGTGATTCAAACATCACCCAAAGAGAAGTGATTCAAGCATCACCCAAAGAGAAGTGATTCAAACATCACCCAAAGAGAAGTGATTCAAACATCACCCAAAGAGAAGTGATTCAATCATCACCCAAAGAGGAGTGATTCAAACATCACCCAAAGAGGAGTGATTCAAACATCACCCAAAGAGGGGTGATTCAAACATCACCCAAAGAGAAGTGATTCAAACATCACCCAAAGAGAAGTGATTCAAACATCACCCAAAGAGAAGTGATTCAAACATCACCCAAAGAGGAGTGATTCAAACATCACCCAAAGAGGAGTGATTCAAACATCACCCAAAGAGAAGTGATTCAAACATCACCCAAAGAGGAGTGATTCAAACATCACCCAAAGAGGGGTGATTCAAACATCACCTAAAGAGAAGTGATTCAAACATCATCCAAAGAGGAGTGATTCAAACATCACCCAAAGAGGAGTGATTCAAACATCACCCAAAGAGAAGTGATTCAAACATCACCCAAAGAGAAGTGATTCAAACATCACCCAAAGAGAAGTGATTCAAACATCACCCAAAGAGAAGTGATTCAAACATCACCCAAAGAGAAGTGATTCAAACATCACCCAAAGAGGAGTGATTCAAACATCACCCAAAGAGGAGTGATTCAAGCATCACCCAAATAGAACTGATTCAAACATTACCCAAAGAGGAGTGATTCAAACATCACCCAAAGAGGGGTAATTCAAACATCACCCAAAGAGGAGTGATTCAAACATCACCCAAAGAGGAGTGATTCAAACATCACCCAAAGAGGAGTAATTCACGCATCACCCAAAGAGAGAGTGATTCAAACATCACCCAAAGAGGAGTGATTCAAACATCACCCAAAGAGGGGTAATTCAAACATCACCCAAAGAAGAGTGATTCAAACATCACCCAAAGAGGAGTGATTCAAACATCACCCAAAGAGGAGTAATTCACACATCACTCAAAGAGAGAGAGAGAGAGAGAGAGTGATTCAAACATCACCCAAAGAGGAATGATTCAAACATCACCCAAAGAGGGGCAAATCAAACATCACCCAAAGAGGAGTGATTCAAACATCACCCAAAGAGGAGTAATTCAAACATCACCCAAAGAGGAGTGATTCAAACATCACCCAAAGAGAAGTGATTCAAACATCACCCAAAGAGAAGTGATTCAAACATCATCCAAAGAGGGGTGATTCAAACATCACCGAAAGAGAAGTGATTCAAACATCATCCAAAGAGAAGTGATTCAAACATCACCCAAAGAGAAGTGATTCAAACATCACCCAAAGAGGAGTGATTCAAACATCACCCAAAGAGGAGTGATTCAAACATCACCCAAAGAGAAGTGATTCAAACATCACCCAAAGAGAAGTGATTCAAACATCACCCAAAGAGGGGTGATTCAAACATCACCCAAAGAGAAGTGATTCAAACATCACCCAAAGAGAAGTGATTCAAACATCACCCAAAGAGAAGTGATTCAAACATCACCCAAAGAGGAGTGATTCAATCATCACCCAAAGAGAAGTGATTCAAACATCACCCAAAGAGAAGTGATTCAAACATCACCCAAAGAGAAGTGATTCAAACATCACCCAAAGAGGGGTGATTCAAACATCACCCAAAGAGAAGTGATTCAAACATCACCCAAAGAGGAATGATTCAAACATCACCCAAAGAGGGGCAAATCAAACATCACCCAAAGAGGAGTGATTCAAACATCACCCAAAGAGGAGTAATTCAAACATCACCCAAAGAGGAGTGATTCAAACATCACCCAAAGAGAAGTGATTCAAACATCACCCAAAGAGAAGTGATTCAAACATCATCCAAAGAGGGGTGATTCAAACATCACCGAAAGAGAAGTGATTCAAACATCACCCAAAGAGAAGTGATTCAAACATCACCCAAAGAGAAGTGATTCAAACATCACCCAAAGAGGAGTGATTCAAACATCACCCAAAGAGGAGTGATTCAAACATCACCCAAAGAGAAGTGATTCAAACATCACCCAAAGAGAAGTGATTCAAACATCACCCAAAGAGGAGTGATTCAAACATCACCCAAAGAGGAGTGATTCAAACATCACCCAAAGAGAAGTGATTCAAACATCACCCAAAGAGAATTGATTCAAACATCACCCAAAGAGAAGTGATTCAAACATCACCCAAAGAGAAGTGATTCAAATATCGCCTAAAGAGAAGTGATTCAAACATCACCCAAAGAGGAGTGATTCAAACATCACCCAAAGAGGAGTGATTCAAACATCACCCAAAGAGAAGTGATTCAAACATCACCCAAAGAGAAGTGATTCAAACATCACCCAAAGAGGAGTGATTCAAACATCACCCAAAGAGACGTAATTCAAACATCACCCAAAGAGAAGTGATTCAAACAGGCATAAGATGCAACAATAGCTCTAACCTCAATCCCTCTCAGTGAGGGTCTGATAAGCTCTCTGACAAGGAAGGGCAAAACACCAGGAAACTATGGCCACCCAAATGTCAGAGGAACCACTGAGGAAGAAAGAGATGAGATTAACCCATCCTTCTTTCCGAGAAAGCCCACACTGTGCACAGAAGCCAGTTTTGATCACCCCAAGCACAGATACAACTGAGACTGTGGATCTCAATAGGAAGTGGAACTAATGAAGGTGAGAAACCCAGAATCTCAAGTTGGCAGAAGTGAAACTGAATTTTAGTACAGTACCACTAGTATTGTATGAATCTAGCTCCTTCTTGCAGGCACTTAGGAAAGCAGTCTAAAGAGTAATCAAACTACACTCAAAAGTTAATAATGGATTTTGCCTATGCCCAAATGTCATATATATTTATTTTACAGTGTTTTTTTTATTTTATTAATTCATTATGTTCCATGTATAATTGTATTCTTGACTTGACCTTGTCCGAAATCCATGCTTCCTGACTAGAAACGCTGATGTTTTTACTCTGGTAAACAAATAATACATAGCTAATATGTTTTATAGGAGTGTGGGTTAAATAGCAGGATCATTACCAATAGAAGTAAATGTGTTTATCTGAGTCTGGGTCTAAGACATTTGTGTCAACCATAAAAATAATTGGCATGCCTTATGTTAACCACATCCTTATTATAATTTTAGAAACAGATTTCATCGTGTAAACAATCTAGAGTGTTCTAGAATGGAAAATTCCATTAAATCGTAGTATGTCCAGAGAATGCTGACATTGGTCAGGTAGAGGGCTTTATAATCATGTTTATCTCGAAAATACTAATTCTTTCTGTAAGATCCTGTTTCTGAGTCATATATATTGCTGTGTTCAGTATTTGATATGGGCTACAATCGTGAATTCAAATAATTATTCTCTGGACAAAATGCTCATTAATATTCTTGGACAGAAACAATTAATTTGGATTTATAATAATTCAGGAAAGGACATCTTATGATTTATTAAAAGACTGTTGTCACATCCCCATATCACAGGCCACTACAGGCACATCAACACCTTCAGCATTCTTATTTCGAATACAACTGTAATTTAATTAAAACTATCAATTAGGACTGGTTTGGACAATTTTGGGTCTTAATTAGCATTACTGAAAGTTCTTTTTAAATTTTCTCTCTTTATTCTAGGGAAATACATTAGTAGTTTGAATTTTATAAAACTTGATTTTCACTCTTTTCTATTGGTTAGTTTAAGACCTTAAGAGTTTGTACAGAATGAGTACATAAAAAATTCCAGTTATGCAATACATTGCAAGATACCAGTCTCTGAAGTTTCTTTTATCTGATGAGATGAGACAGTCGAGGGCCAACAGAGAAGGAACCCCTAAAGAACTGGAGAGTGTTAGATAGGTCTGCCCTATATCCATTAACAGTGGACCAAAAACATTCTCTTTCCTTATAAAAATGCTGAAAAAAGTATGCAGCTGCATTAAAAAGGAAACAGATAGGATCAAAGTGTTTCCAAAAGTATTAATTACAGATGATTCTCCAACATGTGTCATAAACCATGAATCAGGCTGCAGCCGTAGTAATGTAGTTCATAACCTTAATAAAAAAAAACTGTTCCTGTTAGATTGATCTCTTGCACTTAACCAAGGCTGAAGGTGGAGAATCTGTGACCCAATGTAGAAGCACCCCATGTCATACAATAGCAGGTCCATCATCTGACACAATCTGGGCTCATCCACTAAATCAGATGAGAATCCCTTGAACAGCGACCATTGCAGCCACAAGTTGGCTAAGATGAAAAGCAGAGAAATGGCGATCCTGACTTAGTGAGGCATCCATGGAATTATTTTGAAGGATACAATGGAATATACATGTACACAATCTGACTATGGATTGAAAGCATCCACCATTCAGGACATGAAATATATAAGAGACATAGTGAGGGAGCTTGTACAGTCTCAGAGAAAACAAGTCCACTAAGGATCTCTGTGCTGGTAGAATAGTGACTCTGCCACAAACTGATGTAAAAATCATTCATGAGCACACATGGCTCCCTATGGAAAGACTGCCTATCTGGATATTCATTTTGTCAAGAGTGATTTCCAAGGCAACTAATCAAAATAGGTTACAAGCTTCCATGCAAAGAGAAGGAACATGTGTCCATCCCTGATGCTGGTAATAGGCTACAAATAACATGTTGTCTGAGGTGACCATAACACAACAGTGCGAAAAGCCCATGAAGGAACACTGCTCACATATGCAGCTTGTTTATGGGCTGCTTTTTCTAGAAACCAAAACATCCTTAAGCCCATCCTTAATATCGGGTAAATCTTGAAAGAATGGAGTGGGGTTCAGGGAAGTAAACTGGGTCAGAAACAGCTGGCAATTTAGCCATCAATGCCAGTGGCGGTGAAAGTTAGATCCCAAGGAGTTACAAGCTACCAGTGGGTCCTTATTTGGTCTCCAGTTTACTAGAAACAAAAACAGGATTGGGCACAAGTAAATTCTTGTGAAAAACATATGCTGATATGATTTTCTGCTTAGAAGTAGTAGTAATATTTTCATCTAAGACAGCTTGACCATGGAATTAATGCAATTGTACATTGTCATGGCAATCCTCCAATCTTTTCTAACAAATGGACAACAGACAAAATAGGCCAACCCATAGACTCCTCAGTTCATTTTGTCCAGGGCAGCAGAATAAATGGAATGGAGAATAATCACATCCCTAAAATGGATGTCCCCATCCTGTAGGGGATTAAAAGTGAGTATAGTGGAGGGGGATGCTGATCCATAGTTTGGCATATATAAATTGACTGGCTCCCAGTCCCCAAAAGGGTTCATCAGTAACCTGGTATGAGGGAGTCCAGACCAGATCCCAGTCCTTGTACTGACAGGGTTATAATGAATGGTGACATGTACTCGCAGACCAGTGCTCAATGAAAGCCAAATGGTGCCCTGCCATTCCCCATTGACTGGTGACCAATCTCTGACCAGTAAGGCAACTCAGAATTTATAGAACAAGATGAAAGCTCTTTGTTTCCAGTTCTGTACCATGCCATCACTGAGGTATGGGTGTGAGTCAGTGTCACATACACTCATCTGTCAATGTGCTGTGGGCTTGAAGAAGCTACTGAGCATGGCCCAGTGATGTAGGGAACAGACCAGGCCAGTTTTCTTCTCGTTCTAAATTCTTCAGAAATTTTCATCTCATGGGAGAATTAATTTTTATTATATGGAGGAAGATTCTTTTTGCTCTTTCCTAGAGAGGTCAGCTGCACAAAAGTGACAGGTAACATATTTCTAATATTTAATTTCATCTTTCCAATTTATATATCATATAAACAAATGGAATAGATTTTTACTCATCAATACAATGTGCAATACATCAATGAGGATGCTCACATTTGGGTGTGGAAGAATTTCATAGTAAGGTAATTGGATAATTTATTCATGGAGAAACATAATTAATTTCTCCATTCAATACATTACATGTACAAATTAACATTAGGAGATTATGTTGTTGTTGTTGTAAGGTTTAATGTCATTTTTCTGCACAAGATAGGCTATACATGGCAGCCAGTATTAATGGTGGAGGAAAAAGAACCCAGGAAAACATTCGGAAAGAGCCACCAACCCACAAGAAGCTACTGGCAAGCTTTCTTACATACACACATTGGCCCAATCTGAGACTCGAACCCACGCAGATAGAGGTGAGATGGCAGTAATCCATAACAGAGAGCTCTTTAGAGCATTCAGCCACTTGGGGCCCTCATGAAAAACTGTTAAAGCTATGTTAAAAATCCAAATCAGACACCTTTTTCATGCAATTAGTAGCAAGAAAACAATGAGTCTTTGGTATGACTCAGCCGGGGAAAGAACCCAAGCCCACCCACTCCCGCAGCGGACATTCTAACCACTAGGCCACTGGAGCAGTTAGGAGATTAGGTAAGAGTACAAAATATACAAACATCCGACCTTCACCATCTGCATTCTTTCCCCATAAAAATTAGATACAGCTCTCCTCAGTATAATCAGCACCACATGGCAATAATGCTTTCATATGAAGAAAAGATGACTTTTCCTAATTAAGGAAAAAATCTTTGGGCAAATCCAGGGAAAGTATTGCCATGAGACTTTTATGCCTAACTCAAATGGATCTGATGGTTGTCTCAACAGCAGCCACTTCACCTACTGCACTCAATTCTCGTCTCTGCAATGCAAGACCTTGTTGTTGTTGTTGTAGTAGGGTTTAATGCCATTTTTCAGCACACGATAGGCTATACATGGCGGCCAGTATTATTGATGGAGGAAGAACCCGGGAAAACCCCCAGAAAGAACTACCAACCCACGAGAAGCTACTGGCAAGCTTACTCACATAACTGCATTAGCCGAATCATGGACTCAAACACACACAGACAGAGGTGAGATGGCAGTGATCCGTAACGGAAAGCGCTTTAGACCACGTGGTCACTCGGGTCCCCCCCAAGACCTTGCAGAGATCTGAACTTACTATGTGATCTGAAGGATATCAACCAGGTATGCTGAAGTCATTGTGGATGTTGTGGTCCTGAATAAGATTACACAGCTGACTGTCTTTGTAAACACCCAAAGACTAAGATGGAGGACTAAGGCAAAAATTAAATTGGTAAATTGTTTTTTTGGAAGGCAAGTCATAAAAACTTGTATGAAGCTGAATGTATAAGGACACGAACGTATGTGTTGGTCAGATCAAGACTGAAGGCAAACTCCTACCTCTTGATGGACATGTGCACTAATTTCCATCTTGGGCTTCAGTGCTAACTTATATCGATTGAACCAACTAAGATCTATCACCCATCTGAGTTTGCCATTAACTTTTGGTTCCAGAAAAAGGCCTTCATTAAAACCGTAAACTGTGAAAAAGTGAACTCCTCCATTAAAATGTCCACCTTCATAGGATCTCTTGGGATTTATGGGACTGAATGGGAACATAAGGAGGAGGCTGGACAAACAAAATCTGAAACCCTTCCAAAGAGTACTCAGATCATGGTCCCAAAAAAGACAAGTGTGGCAAAAATGGAGACGTGTCACAAACCGAACCTCTCTGCAAGTAGTGAGATCATTGCCAATTACTGAGAGGCTTGGAAAAAGAGAAACTCGGGTTCCTTTCCACTTTATTATATTGGCTCCAAGACTGAAACTGTTTGCCATCTCTAACCAGATTATGGCTGCTGTTGAGCGAGATTCTACCATCTATCCCTCAGCATCCAAATATCTCTCCATGATGGCAGAGAATGTTGAGGTCTAAACGATCAAGATAGGGAGAGTGGGAGAGGCACCTCTTGTACTGCCTGCTTCTGCACTTCCTCTAAGTACCCACCACAACAACAGCAGTGAAACAAACAACACACAGTGCAAATCCAATGGGCAGTAAGGCTTCACCAATGATGAATGAACAAACATATCTTGTCAGACTGAAATCTGAAGAAGCCATAAGACCATTGCCCAAGTTGTGATGTACTGTCATATTAATAACTTTGGCTATTTATAACTGCTCTGACCAGGAGAAACATATCCAATGATACCAGGTCCTGCACTGAAAATGTGCTATTACGTTCCATACAAGTTTTGAAGTAACAGTGAAGACCGACTAATCAACCGTGTACAACAGGGAGTAGATAAATGTACTGATGAAATGTTCTTACTGACACTTGGAACATAAAGAATGCATGTCCAACTGTGTGCTGTAGTAATGTGTGTGAATTATACCAGTAAAAGTATTTTTCAAGAAAAAAAATGTAGAAGCAATTACTTGAAAGATTTTTTCCACTTTTAGTCTCTCTGACTATACATGACTGATAGCATAAGAACAATGCAGGGCCAGAACATAAGTTCACTTTGCTAAGATCAATACACATAAACATATCCATCTTCTCTCATGTACATATGCATTCAATTAACATCTATTCATTGGCTAATTACACAAGTAATATAGCATGACATGGGCAGATAAAAAAAAGGGCTTACAGCAGTAGTGATACAACATGACATGGGTGGATCAAAAGAGGGCTTACAAAGTTACAGCAGTAAGTGATACAACATGACACAGGCAGATATAAGAAGATTTAAATCTAAAAGTGGTGGTTATATTTCACATAAAATGGACATTTCTCCACTGTTACACTGAAAAAGGTACTATTTAACTTTTTTAAATTGGAAGGGCGAACAGAAATAACTCAACTCTGACCTGCCAACCCAAACAAGACCTTTGCAGTAAGACAATCAATCTTTTACATCAGTCTGATTATATCAAAATATCATGAACTGCTACTGTCAAGTTGGAAAATATGCATTTGAAAGGTTCAGACATGTGATCCAAGACGGATGCAGCAACAGTCAACATTATGTTCAACAATAATACTCAAATCAACACATGATGTCCAATAAACATAATTGTTGCACTTTCTTTCTTTTTTTCCCCAAAGAGTGAGCATATTCATTTTAATTTTTTGTGCAATTTAAACCTTACAAGCGCTTTATTAACCCTTTTTTTTTTTAACAAGTGTCATTTACTAGATGCCATTATTAGAAAATTCTAGATGCAATCATGCAGATATCTTGCATGAAAAAAAAAAAATGCAGTTTCAATGGTCTGAAATACTCTGGTTCACTGAAAAACTACATTGAATCTAATATGAAACGAAGATCAGAAACAAATACAGGCAAGCCAGTATCATATAGCTACAAATATATTTCCATAATTTTTGCTATTATTCCTGAAGTCAATATTTTAAAGGTAACTTCGGCATGACTTTTCGTAAATTATAATGGTTGTCAGGTCTGCTGAATCACTTCTAAATCTGCCCTGTGGGACTAAAAAACCTACATGCATACCTCAAAAGAGCGTTCGTTTTTGACAGCCCAGACACAGAAGCCAATGGACATGACCGACATGAACATGAGAGGGATGAAAACAAACATCCAAGAATGGTTATTGTTTTCCAGATTATCACATGCCAGGATGTCAAACACGAGCAGCAACAGGTGAAGGCTTGTTGTCATAACCATCGCCTTAAACTGCACAAAACTGTCACCTTCCAGTCTGAAAGATACATCACAGTAAAAGGTCAAAGGACAATGTAATTTATTAAAGTAATTAAGCAAGATGCCAACACCACACCAAAGGCAATATAATACTGATCATTATGTAATGAAACGCTGTATGAACTATCTATGAAGTTTAATTTAAAATAACAACATATTTCAGAGGATACACATTCTCAAGATACAAGACCCAGATCTTATGTCACATAATGTGCTGGCAGTTCCAAATCTGCACAATTTCTTAGAAGTAAATCTAACAGCAGAGATCATGATCTGAAAGGAACAATATGTGATAGGAGATCAGGGTCGGCCTGAACATTATGTGATTGGAGATCAGTCTGCCAATATGTTATTTGCAGTTGGACTCAATTTATAAGTATAGAAAGTCACTATTCAGAAATTCTAATTTAAAAAAAAAACAACTGTTTTGCAACATAAATCCATAATAAATATGTGAAAATCTTGAGCTTCCTCAACACTGAAAATTAAACTACCATATATATATGGCTCTGTCTTTGTGCATGTTGCTGTTGGACTTGATTAATATGCATCTCAAACCCGCTAATAATGTGGGATCAGGTGTGAATCCCATTTTTTAAACCAGAAAATACACAAAAATTGATCTCTACTTGTTGAACCTGAAGAAGATTGTGATAAAAATTGGTAACAGAAACCTTGATATATCGCTTGTTTTATTGTCGAAAATAAGTAGATAGCACCTGGAAATTTGAATCAATGTTAGAAAATATCAACTTTAAAAAGACATAACATTTTTTTACATCTTCTTTCCAAATGACATTCTTAGTGCACCATAATTAAATGATATTCAAGGAATTTTTGATCAATGAAAATGTCACTTATGCCTAGTTGAGGCAGTACTATATTAAACAAATCCCAAATAAATAACAATTCAAAAAATTTTTATGAACAGAAATTTATGTTCAAATCATTTAGTTCCTTTTATGAGTAATCATCATAAATGCACTGTGTCCTCTTGTAATTAAATGTAAATGTGTCTATCCTAACAGCAATGTCCACAAACATTTCTCTGAGAACCTAATTAAGTGCTGACCGTGTTTTGATATTGGACTGGTGGAAGCGTTTGTTGTATTGTTGCACTAAATAAAAAGTAGGCCTCCTTTTCTATTATCACGTTAATTATGTCTTTTGAAGTAAATCAAGGAGGTGGAATAAACATAAATTTAAAAGGCATACAAATCATGCATGCTGAAGAACCAGAGGACCCAGTCTAATGTCAGGTAACTCATTTCTGTTGGTCAATCAAACATTTATTAATGTTACTGTGTACATAATCTAATTGAATGAGTACTTTATAAAATAAAAAGCATTGTTACTTTTTAAATATTTTCATTTAGAGGTAAAGTTTGAAAACTCAAATATAAAGAACTTAAAAAAAATTTAAACAGGATAAACCCTTACAAAATAAATTTAAAATGAAGTACTACAAAGCTAAAAGGTGAATAAAATTCTTAACAAAGTAAATAAAAAAAACAATGGCATCAAATATAAAACCCTTCAAATATTGGGTAAAAAATCTTGTATATAAACTGCATTCCCTAAAAAAAAGTCAAAATGTATGACATCAAATATTCCCGAAAATGTGTTCTGTCTCAAAAGGTTGAAGTCAATACACTTAACAAGAATGTGTTTTGAAACATTTTTTTAGAAGTGTATCTCTAATAACAGTTTGAAAAAGTTTAAAACAAAATTTTAATTCAAACGTTTAATACGACACTGCTCCAAACCACATCTTGAAAAAAATCCCCAGCATATCAGACAGTAAGATTTAGGCATACCATGATTCTGTACCAAATAGTTTTCTGAAACTTGGCAAGTTCAAGGTTATTTGCAGCATGACACCCCATAATTATTCACTGTGCTAGCACTGCAACTGGAAAAGTGTATGCATAATTCAGTGTCATCGAATAGGCATAAAGGCTAACATGACATCAATTTGAGCTCCTGATACTAGACTGCAATCTGTGCTAATCACACATGCTAAAAGCAGTCCTCATTCTGTCAACATGGGACTTTAAATGCTTTATTAACTCACTCACAAGTCCAGTCCAATTGCAAAATGCATAGACCCAGATCTGCCATGGCATAATACATCTATACAGAAATTGTTAGGAATAGTAGAACAAACAACACAGACTCTGATCTGCTGGCACATGATGCAACAGCACATCAGTGTCTGTGTTATTTGTAGCTGGACCCAACTTATCAGAGAGTACACACAGTACTGTCATCTTTTTCCATCGGTATCCATTTTTCATGTTTTTGTAAAACATACGTTATGTGTATTCAGGATCCTATTATTATAACTGAAGCTCACCATTCATTGGGTCTTTAAATTTGAAGTTTGCTTCATCCACAAAATTCATAATAATTATTACCCCTAAAAAAAAAAAAAAAAGAGTATATGACTATAATTTATGCCAATGTTACCTGTATTGTGGGTTTCTGCACCAGACATAGCTTCCAACTATTGCTCCTGATATGACAAGAATTTTCCAGAGCCATATTGGCACAAAGATGAACCAATAGCTCCAGGTGATCGTGTTGTCCAACCGTAATGAAAACAGGAAGGAAAAGATCAGAAGACAGGAAAAGACCACAAATTTACTGCAACAAAGCACAAAAAGAGCTGTGATGTATAAATGGCAGAGTTCCCTACATGTAACTTTAAAAATTACCCATATGTAAGAGGAACCTGTAAAATAACATAAGATGTATCCTTAATAGCTGTTTCATTTACAATGAATCACCTCTCA
Source organism: Unio delphinus (assembly GCA_029339505.1). Lineage (NCBI taxonomy): Eukaryota > Metazoa > Mollusca > Bivalvia > Unionida > Unionidae > Unio > Unio delphinus. The sequence goes on along the minus strand of JAQISU010000075.1, from coordinate 3,460,050 downwards.
CGAGTTACTCATTTTCAATGACATAAGCGATCCTACAAATTGAGGTAATATTTTTAAAATTTCGCACAATTTGATACAAATTGAGGTAATATTTTTAAAAAGGTACGCACAATTTGATTGTACAAGGCACATAACCATCATAATTTACATGTTTATGAATTGTGATAATAATAAAGGCTAAAATTCTCATATAGATCAACTAAGATCAATATCAATCAATTTTAGTTTTGTCTTTTGGCTGAACAAACATCATTACTTTCCACACAATGGAAAGCTTGATGTTTCGGCGTCTCCTTCACTGATAGTCTGTGAATTTCTGTGTGCAGTCAATCAGCTGTAGTTTATAGCAATTATGTTAAAAAGTATTTACTTTTAAGAACATATTGTCTTTCAATTAACCCCCAAATCAAATGTTTATTCCTCAATTTTCACCATTTAATTCTGATTTAAAATTCAAGTCATGTCAAGATGAATGTTATGATTGAATTTATATTTTGGAAATTTGTTCTTTTGTAAATTTGTTTACATCAGCACCGATTATTTCTGCCGATACCGATTGAACTAATAATCGGCCCAATTATGAGTATGGCCAATTAATCGGTACAGTTTAAGTTATTTTCTTTTATTTAGATTTGAATTTCCAATAATTTTCTAGAGGTTTATATGAAACGTTAGCTCATTCTTATATGGACTATGGGGGACAGCTTATAAATGCATTATAATCATGAACAACATAATAAAGTTTCACTGTCAAAGTGGTATTCTGAGGTGCTTCTTTTATTATTACATTTTGTGGAAATTTACATTAAATGTATTTTTATGACAATTAAATCAGCATCATGTACCGGTATATAATTTCTTACTGTAAAAAAAGTTCCTGTATTAAAAGAAATAATAATAGTATGTTCTATAGTATATGATAAATATGAAACTTTTCTTTAATTAAAAATGTTCAACTTATTTGAACCAGTTATTGATTAATTGATTCAATAATGGTAAGAATGATCATAAATGAAAGTAAACCCTCTGTAACATTATGTCCTCGAATATTATATAGCGTCACAGAAAACTTACTACACGATTTTTCCAAAGGGTCGTCTGGATGAAAGCTCGTTTAAAAAAAAAAGAGTATTAGCGAATTTATCATTGTCATTTATCATCCATATTTTGCTAAACTAGCTAAAGTTTCCAATATCGCTATAAAAGAAGTATATGAGAAGCCTGAAGGTAAAGGTAAATGCTTGCTTGCGCAAAACCGGGTATTCATAGTCTAAGATAAAAGTGATTACGGCAACATTCGACTTTTTAAGCTCTCAGACTTAATATTATCGCTGTGGTACAATAATAAAATGTCTGAAAATTTCATACAATAAATGAAAGGTCACAAACGTGGCTCATTTCTTTTCTCAGTAAACAAACAATAGCCTAGGTTTGGAAAGCTGTCGACATAAGGGAGCACAACACATCATTGACATTTCATTTATCAACAATAGTCACGTTCTTATTACCTAGGATTAAAATCTTGAAAAAGATTTTTCAAATTCATGTTTCTTATGTCACATGTCTTACGGCTTCGATGTCAAAATTATCCTTTAAAAGCGGTCGAATGTTCTTTCTCTAAGGAAGATTCGGACCGCTTGTAGTAATAATAAAAAAAAATACTTTACCGCTTATGTCCGTCGAAAAATATATTTAGAAACAACCTGAGCGAAATTGATTCAGTGGATTCTGGCAATAGAGTAACAAAATATAATATATTACATAATAATATACGTACACCGTACGCAAACGGATTTTTTAAAAGTTAAATAAAGCATTGAATAGAAGGTCACCGTGACCGTGTATCTTGTATTTTCGGTCTATTGATCTAGTGTGGTCGTTGAGACACTGTGCTGCTGAACATCTGACCAGTTCCCTCCACTTGTCTCGATCATGTGCCAGTGCCTGTGTCTCCGCAAAACTTTTCCGAGTCCATTCTGTAATGTTGTCAGTTTACTTTTTTCTCTGTCTACCTCTCCTTCTGCCACCCTGGACGCTGCCCTGCATTATTGCTGTGGATAGGTTGTTGGCTCTAGTGTCGTGCCATACCATTTCAGCAGCACCGGTGCAATGCATTTTGGTGCCACTCACGCCCTCCCCCACCCGACCATCATGAAAAAAAGTTCTTAGCCCAACGCCCTACGCGATTGCCTAGTTCGCCTAGCGGATGCGCCGGCCCTGCATTTCAGCTTTCTCTCTTTGGCAGTGGTGAGGAGGTCTTCGTAATGGCAAACTTTGTGCCTGATGATGTTACACACTTCTTCATTTGTGATGTGGTCCATGTTAGAGATGCCTAGGATGGTTATGTAGCATCTCATTTCAAGTGCCTGGATTCTTCGTTGTAATTCTGCTGTCAAGCTCCAATTCTGCTGTCAAGTTCCATGCCTCACATGAATACAAAGTTATTGAAATGACTAGTGCTCTCAATAGTCTGATTTTAGTTTTCAGACAGATATTCTTATCTCACCAGATGGGTCTTAACTTTGACATAGCTGCCGTTGTTTGTGCTGCTCGTGACAAAATTTCTGCTCTCGATCCCGTTCGGTGATTATTGAGCGAATATATTTGAACTGGCCCACTGTTTCCAGGTCATGTCCTCTGACTTTAATCTTGGATAAGATTTGTTTGCCACTTTTTTGTCATCAGCTTTGTCTTCTCGGCGCTTATCTCCATGTCAAATGTGGAAGATGTTTCATCCAGGTTCTTCACTAAGGTGGCAAGCTCGTCTTCACTGGCTACCAGCCCATCAATGTCGTCTGCAAAGCGGAGGTTGTGATATTACTCTCTCCAATGCTGACTGTCCCACAGTGGTTTTCCAGGCTTCGCTCATGATGTGCACCGAGTACATATTCAAAAGCGTGGGTGACAGGAGACAGCCTTGACGTAATCCAACTGTTGTCTTGAACCAGTCCTCCGCAGAACCTTGAGCAGTTACTGCATTGTTAGCCTTGGCATACAGCTGCTAGAAGGTATGAGTCAACTTTTGATCCATGTTGTACGTTTTCATAGTGACCCACATTGCTTCATGCCACGCTCTGTCAAAAGCCTTTTTGAAATCTATGAACACATGATAGATGTATTGTTTGATATTGTGAGAACTTTTCACACAGAACCATAAGATTGAATAATTGTTCTGTTGTGCTTCTTCCACTCCAGAACCATGCCTGTTCTTCAGCGATTATTTCTTCTGCTTGTGGGTTCAGTCTGTTCAAGATGATCTTCAGCATCACCTTACTAGCATGACTGATCAAAAGGATAGTTCTGTAATTTTGGCACAGCTGGAGATTGCCTTTTTTTGGGGGGGGAGGGGCCTTATAATCAGTGCCTGGGTCCACTGTGGTGGCCATTCGCCTGTCTGCCAGATCATGTTGCAGATTTTTGTTAATAGCTCTATCACTGACCCCCCCCCCCCCCCAAAAAAAAAAAAAAATTCTTGATAAGTTTAGCTGGGATGTTGTCTACTCCAGCTGCCTTCCCATTCTTCAGTGTTCCTATTGCTAACTCCACATCTACTTTGAGAATGGGGAAATCATCATTTGTGGAGTTTGGAAATTCAAACACCTCGGGGTCTCCTGTGGACGGATGGTTGTAAGAGTTCTTCACCATACTCAATCAATCTTTCCGCAATGTCACTTGCTTATGTGAGGCATTTTCCATTTTCATCTTGAACGGTACTGACTCTTGGCTGCTTCTGTCTGGTGAGGTCTTTCACAATTTGGAATGCGTTTTTGCTGTTGTTCTGTATCAGACTACACTCTATTTATGTGCACTTTTTTTCCAATCCAATCTTTTTTTTCTTTTTCAAGTTTGTTCTAATATTCTTGTTTTTGTTTTTTCTGGGTACTAGTGTTTTTGAGATCTTTTCGGGCATCACATAGATTCAGAGTATCCCAGGTTTTTTTCTTTGGGTGACGGAAGCCAATGATGACTTTGGCAGCTGTTGTCAAGATATTGTTGAAAGTGTCTGTCATCACACTAACATCAACATCTATCATAAGGAGTGGGGAAAATATTCCTCCAATTGTGGCTTGATATGACCTGCAGATGTTAGGGTCCTTCAGTTGATCGAGGCTGCATTTGAACCTGATTTTCTTTGGAATGTTAATTTTCTTCAGCCTCACTCGGAAGTTCATAATAACGAGGTCGTAATCACTCCCACCAGCAGTACATGGGAACGTTCTTGTTTTTGTTCTTTTAATGCCAGATCGGTATCGGTTTTGAACCAGTATGTAGTAATTCTGGTTATGATCGGTTCCATTTGGTGCGTGCCTTGTCCAGCATCGTAAAGCTTTATGTTGGTCCGGGGTGTTGGCTAGTACCAAATTGTGTAGCTTGTGAACTCGAGCAGCCGTCTCCCTCTTTCAATGGTAAGCTCGTTGCTAGAAGGTCCACAATGATCATCCCAGTCTTTTAGAGCATCTTTGCCAACTTTGTCATTTCAGTCTCCTTGGATGATTATGATGTCTTTTTTTCTTACCATGTTTATAATACCCTCGAGTTTGTTGTAAAACTCCTCTATTTCGTCATTTTCATGATCAGTAGTAGGAGCATTGACTTGGATAATTGTGATGTTAAAGGGAGATGCTTTCAGATGATTGAAGATGATATGATTCTGCTAGATACCGGGCGACATTCAAGCACAGATCCCTTGAAAGCTTTGTTTACAAGGAAGTCTACAACATTTATGAACTTGTCCAACTCTTCACTATAGTAGAATAGTTTGGTGTTCTATGGCTTTCCATCTTACTTCACAAAGTCCCAGAATGTGCCATGTGTAGAGTTCCATCTCATGTGTCAACTCTTGGAGTCTTACAATTTGCCCCAGAGTTCGAATGTTCCAGGTGGCGATGGCAAAGCTTCTCTCACTCTGATCTTATGCAAAGTACCAGTAGCACACTTGTCACCTCTTCCTGGTGGACAACGGCAAGCGCACTCCTTGTTGACCCGGGCGACGACCGATCCGGGATGGTAACTGTCCAGCATTATCAGTGTGTCTTGGGCAAAGTTTGTCTGGCGGGGCCCATCCCTCTCCAGACCAAGGAGTTGCCAGAAGGGGATGTAGTACATTGTCCAACTGCCTTAGGGTCTCAGCTCCAGATTCTATTTTAGGGTTTACTCCCTTAGACTGAGGCTAACCAAAGCCGACCTGCAAGGCATTTGAAGACTCGTTTGTTTTGTTTTGTTTTGTTTTTGATGGTTTTAACGCCATTTTTCAGCACAGTATAGGCTATACATGGCGGCCAGTATTAATGGTGGAGGAAGAACCCGGACAACCCCCGGAAAGAACCACCGACCCACGAGAAGCTACTGGCAAGCTTTCTCACATAACTACATTTGCCGAATCTTAGACTCGAAAACACGCAGACAGAGGTGAGATGGCAGTGGTCCGTAACGGACAGCGCTTTAGACCACTCGGCCACTCGGGGCCCCTGAAGGGGAGGGAGGCTGGAGACTCGTGTATATATGGGCGGGTTGCGTCCATTTCCCAAGCAGATAAAGCATCTGTAACTGCCCCAGTCTAAACGCATCAGCTCAAATTTGGGTAGTGTCTTTCCTGAACAATAACGGCTGAATACAATTTGAGTAAAACAGTTTATAAATACATAAGTTTGGTGTTACTTTTTCAATTACTATAATAATGATTTCTCACCTTCGTATATGAATTTGACATAATTAACATAATTAAGTCTTCTTGATGGATACTTAAACATGAAAAATTGGATCCCAAAAGTACAATCATCAAAACAGTAACTCTTTTAGTTTTTCTTATAGATGCGTTTACTATTTACGCAGCTTCCGGTAGTTGTGCCGTAGATTCGGTTAACAGTAAAGAAAATAATTAATATCCCCGACCACTCATCCTTAACTGCACTTTAAATTTATGGATGACCAGGGTATTAAACAATCGGAAGATAAATATTTTAATCTACCACAAAGGCTTAATAGTGAGAACTTACCGATGATAAATAAATTAAACCTTATGTCAGAGTAGTGTGTGTGTGTGTGTGTGTGTGTGTGTGTGTGAATTGTGACCTTTTCTTCTTCTTGGAATATGAGATTTGTGATTACATTTCCAAAAGGTTAAGGAGTTCATGCAGATGGCAAGATGGACTGCGATTGCCTCTTTCCACTCTCCAGTAGGATACGATTACTTCAGAATCCAATGACCAGGACGGAAGTGGGAGTCATTTCTTTTACGTGGCGGCTAATAAAACTTAACAAGTGTTAAACTTGATTCATCCGGAAATTAATTGAAAAGGGTTTCGCTATTGTTTGTGCCAGAAAGAATTATAATGATCCCGTACAATTTTATTGTTATCCGAGAATAGAAAATGTATGGATTACTTCGTGCATTTTTTTAAGGCTATCTGTGAAATGGTTTACAGAGGCAACAAAGTATTGTTATGATGAACAACAACAATGAGTTCGTTTATGTAAGTGGGGGAAATATACATTCACCATAGTTGCATCTGGCTTGACGTGGGAAGTACAGATAACAATAAATTGTATATTAGCAGTGATATATTAACAGCTATTTTTATCAGACGGTATTCATTAACCTGTAAATAAATAGAAAGTATAATGTAATTGAACTAAACATGTAAATCTACATGGATTCAGATGCCAAGGACAATTCTGTACGAAAGGATACTCTTTTAAATATAATGATGAATGACACCTTGAGATTTCTGATTGTGGTATTTTGGCATGTGTAACTGATATGACAACAATTATGCAGTTGAGCAAGAAATTACACAAAATTGCGTGCCTTGTGACTTACAAATTGCCATATGTACTCGCTTATAAGTCCAGCCAAACTGCAAACAAACAACAAAGATCCAGATCTGTCATATCATAACGCTTCTGCAGACAGTAATATATATTGTTTGTTCTATTGAAAACTCCTAACAAACTGCACAGACAGATCTGCCAGTACATTTTATCCTACTTTTAAGCGAATGCATAATACAGTCTACGAGCCATGATAAACTAGCCTCTATTTCCAAACACCAATATTTCCATGTATGATTTAAAAGCATGTAGCAGCCATCTAACACAAAAAAAAAAAACATGATCAAATTTACATTGGGCGAAACTTCTGGATTACGCTAAGATTAACAGCAATGATGAAGTATGGCAACTGCTTTGCTACAGCGAGTACAACACAGTCTATATACTGACAAATAACCAACATTTAAATGATGTATTCAAGAATTTTCATAGCGTGATTATATGTGGCGAAATAAATTCGAAAAAGCCATTTCATACATTGTAATAGTTTTTCCAACATTCCTGTACATCGATTTTGTAGCGTATCTGCTCGCTTATAAGCCATGTCAAACTAAAGTCAACATATCTGACTGCCAAAGCATTATGCGTCTGCAAACCAGGGCATATGTTGTTTGTTCGACTGATTTGTACCATTGCACCATATTCACAAGCTGTATCTTTGTACTATTGCACCACATTAACATGCTCTATCTTTGATAATACTATTGTACCACATTCATAGACTGTATCTTTGTACCACTGTATCACACTGTATCTTTGAATGTACAATTTTAACCATATTCATAGGCTGTATCTTTGACTGTACCATTACACCATATCCACAGACTGTATATTTGATTGTACCATTGTACCATATTGACCGACTGTATCTTTGATTGTACCATTGTAATTCAATCACACACTGTATGTTCTTTGTGACTCTCAGAGGCGTAGCGAGGGGGGGGGGGCAGGGGGGTACATATGTCCCCGGGCGCCAAGGTACAGGGGCGCCAAAATGAGGCTTGCAACGTTACATTATAATAAGAAAACAAGGGTAATAAATCTGTCACAAGATCGCTGGGGCGCCAATTTTATAGTTTGTCCCCGGGCGCAAAATATCATCGCTACGCATCTGGTGACTCTATTAGTCATTGTCATTTCTGTACTTACTTTATGTACACAGTATTTACATCGCAAATAACCATAATTTCTTATTTCGAATTTATCTCAAATGTAACACTTGATTGAATAAATTGTGGCAAATCGCACAATGATTCTTCACGAAAACAGTTAAACAGTATTTGTCAACCTTCTTGAATAATATGTTTATTCCACAGAATTTCTGAAATATTTGTTTATAGACAATAATGTTCTTATATGTATCTAACCATTAATGTTTCATAGAGTTAGGGCCATTTTCGAGATATCATGGGTTCAATCCATGGCCGAGTCATACCAAAGACTTACAAGAATGGTACATACAGCTGCCTCGCTTGGAGCTCAGCATTAAGATGCGACATAATGCCCCAGTGCTAGACATCACTATAAACTGCCACACTGCAGATATCTTTGCGATGAAATAAATAAATAATAAATGAAATAAATAATAAATGAAATTTTTTTTTGTTGTTGTTGGAGGGTTTAACGCCATTTTTCAGCACACGTTAGGTTATACACGGCAGCCAGTATTAATGGTGGAGGAAGAACACAGAAAAATCTCTGGAAAGACCCACCTACCCACGAGAAGCTACTGGCAAGCTTTCTTACATACCCACATTGGCCGAATCTGAGACTCGAACCAACGCAGGCAGAGGTGAGATGTCAGTGATCCGTAACGGAGAGCGTGTTGGACCATTCGGTCACTCATGGCCCTCAAGAAAAGTTGTTCAAGCTACGTTAAAATCCAAATCACGCACCATTTTCATACAAGTAGTAGCAAGAAAACAATGAATGAAATTAATGCGTCACTTGGTGTATTCTAATGCTGCAATTAGTGTATATTTGTGGTATTTAGCATTTGCTATTTCATAAATAATAATTATTTATAAATAAGACTGCCTCATGCAAATTGAGGTTAATCAAGCACGCAAATAGCCTAAGTAAGTGCCCTAACACTTTTGAAAACTTAATTCGCTAAAATCCATACAAGATTTTATTAGGAAAACGGCAAGTGAAGAAATAAACAACAAGAGAAAATACAACAGCAAGAGATTTTAACAAATGTCGTTGAGGCAACTTTAGACCAAAGGGATAAGAGTATATCAGCCAAGAAGGTGATTTGATTGTTTTTAAAGTTTTGTGTTGAACAATTTAGACAGTTTAAATATTCACGACTTAAACGTCTGCACGTCAGCTTGCATCGATTACTTTTAGTAAGCAGAGCTAAAGGGGGACATGGAACATTTTGAAAATTACTAAATCAGTGGAGAGAGAAACAATTTAAAAGAACTGACGAATGGATTGATCTTTACAATTGCTCTTGCCATTAAAAAACACAAAGCTAAAGTTTATGTCAGTTAAACCAAAATAGAAGAAGCAAATATTTAAAAAGAAACTATTACACCAGTCTATTACTAGAATGGACGCATTCGGGATATCTTGTAAAACTGAAAGAGTCTTTGCATTATTAACCGAAGGAAATGACAAGCATTATCAACGTACTATATTATTCAGGAATCGATACTGCGTTCATCGTGCCATTCAGTATATAGATTGAATACTTAGCATATTGCAAGAGATGACTGAGACGGGTTTGTGTGAGTTGATCAAAGATTATATTAGGCTGGTATGTTGATCAATAAGATTTGACGTAGACTCAGGCTTATAGACGTAACTATAGTGTGAGAGTAGAAAATCAGTGGAACACAGTTATTCGCGAGAGAGAGAGAGAGAGAGAGAGAGAGAGAGAGAGAGAGAGAGAGAGAGAGAGAACTACTGAACATCGTCGCTAAGCATGGTTCTGATACTTATTGAAACCATGGGTAGCAACGATGGCCACGGCAGAGGCGTAGCTAGAGTGTTTGACGCCCGGGGACAATATTCATCTCCCCCCTCAACTCTGAAACCCATTATTTTCATCAATAAAATCACCATTACCCGTTACAATCTATTTCAAAGCCCATTTTGGCGCCCCCACTAGTATGGCGCCCGGGAACATATGTACCCCCCCTGCCCCCCCCCCCCCCCAGCTACGCCTCTGGGCCACGGATTACTTTGCAAATCGATCGTTGAATTTGTAGATCAAGCTCTGTAATATATAAACCTAGTAGAACATTATTGGAGAGTACTGGATTACTCGTTATTCGTTCATGCATTTTTTAATGTATAAAAACAGTAATTGAATGACTATAGTTTAAAGGTATTTTAAATAGAACTGCTACAACACGTTTGTGTGTGTGTGTGTGTGTGTGTGTGTGTGTGTGTGTTTTATAGAATATTTTGAAGTGGTCAGGAAGTATCCACACAGAGGGTACATTACGACAGCTGAAAGCGTGTCTATTTGCATCTTCGCTAGCTAATGTTCCAATATGTTTACCTTATCTACACATCGGCGGATCGAGCGAATATTTTAGTGTTTTGTCCTAGTGACATATATTGGTTTTCACGAGTTGCCTCCCTTAATATGTAATGCCAACTAACCAACAGCGTGTCTTGGCGGTGTATTGTATATCGGCCAAAAATGGTGGAGGTAATTGATAAATAAGGATACTTTGTAAATTTAACATCTAAAGTATGACTACGTAACAGAGAGAATCCATTACATATGTATTTGAGTGAAAAGTATGTGTAGAAACACGGGAATGGAGTGGACAATTGCTTATCTAGGAGTCCAATAAAAGTGTGTGCTCCCCTTGTCTCGATCATATAGGAACAGTATTCAAATTTGAACAACTTAATTCTGACTGGATACGGTGGCATCCCGCAACATCCAATGAAATTCACAGACCCGAAGAAGAGAGACCGGAGCGGTGGCCTAGTATTTAGAGCGTACGCCTCGGATGCAGGAGGTCGAAGGTTCGATCACCGACCGAGTCATACCAAAGTCTTACAAAATGGTACTAACAGTTGCCTCGCTTGGCGCTCAACATTAAGAGGTTAGCTTTAGTTTTGTAATTATATGCGTGAATGCGGCATGCAGATTCGTAAAAAATTATCTTAACATGGACACATAATGAATTATTTTCGACTGTCGAATTCTCCATTATCTCTATTTTTGCTTTTCATCCACACCGCATTACTTACAAATAGGCTTCATGATATCTGCCGGATATCGTGTGATTCCTCTAATTTTTGGACTGTATCAGCAAATAGTCTGCTTTCTTTAACCATGCACTGTAATTATGCACAACATCTATTTACATTTTGTCATGTACGCATTTCTGAACAGATTCTTTAGTATACCTTTCAAAAATCTATCGACCATAAAACCCTTACTAAACGAGATATATCTTTAATCATTTTTTGGTATAATCGTTACCTATTGAACTGGTTCGCGTTTAAAGTTTATCTCTACACAATAGAGTATGTATACTTTCCAGTTTTCTGAAGCAGAAAAAAATACACGTCACCAAATGAAAACGATGACTACAAACCATGGCAACACAACATATCAATTACTTTGAGCTGATAAAGTAATGTTTGTTTGAAGATTTATGTTTACTTTCCCATCTCATTAAAATATCCATAGGAATTTGATATATATTTTGGGTCATAACTCACGTTTTAGTTTTATCCTGTAGATTTTAAATTGTGCAAAACAAATAATACGAACAATACACCGATTCATACTAAACGTTTCATTTTATCTTCATTGAATAGTTCAGTTGCGTCTTAATAGCAAGGAGATATAGTGGGGAATGGACTTTCACGTTACAAGACAGAAACAGTTCCGTGATGTGGGGGGCCCAAAGCAGTAAGCGATGAGCAGGGCCCCAAGCTAAATATTTGCACTGGGGGCTTGATTTCCGTCATCAGCGCCTCGTTCGCCTTGCCATAGGGCCGGGCCTGTTACAAGATTCTCTGGAGGTCATCTACTGAATAATGTTTTTTTCTTCACCAAGTTATTTTCAGAAGTTTGAAGTTTCGGTCGTAACTGATGTAGGAGGTTTGTCATGACAGAACACGTTCACTCATGCATCCATGGAACCACGTTCATAATAATGAATTCATTTCATCTATGGGATGTGTAAAATTAAAACCAATGATACAAAGTGCTGCGCGCGCAATTATACGTGATGACCACATTTAGGGATTTTTCTCGCATAGGGTGGAATTTTTGTTGCGTGTGCATCTTTTGTTTTGTTGTTGTTTTTAAATTGGAACTTTACTTTTCATCAGATATTATGCATATTTACCATAGAGAAATTTTGCTGTTCTTTTCAGAACAATGATTTCACGCTGTGGCCATATAATATTTTTTACGCAAATTGTTTTATTACATAACAAGTAATTAATCGTACAAATACAGATATTATATATTGATTAAAATTAATCGTGGAGATTATGCAGTGGTTACAAAATATCGCTCATGCCCTTCCTAAGAAACAAGTTGCTTGTTGCAGAAACTATTAAAATACGGGCAATTTACCACCAAATCTAGTTGAACCCTAGTTCAATGGGATAGAGAGAAGATATAATGCTATTAACTATGTCTTCGCATTTTTGCTCGTTCTAATAAATACTGATTAGCCACATATGGAGCTCTTATAGATGAAATTACTTTCAAATATGTAAACATATGTTTCACAACTTTTAATGCAGGTCAAAGATTCGCTTGATTAAAAACTGAAAAAGTTATCTGATTTTAATGGCGGTATGACTTTCCCTTTTGAGTGTGTCGACAATGTTACACATTTACAGTGAACATTATTATTTGTATTTATTTTTTGGTGCCACTGACCGACTTTCAAAAACCTAAATATAACAGATCTTTCAGTTTTGAGATGGGTATAACCAGTAGAGTTCTGTTATGTTTTAGTAAGATGGAATCAATGGAAATTTCGCATACTTATTCATGTATTCTACAGGTCGAAATTTTGCAAATTGGTTAGGCATTCATGTTGTTTTATCTCTATTAATTGATTAATAGCTGTCGCGGATTATTGTTTTATAGTGTTGAATATAATTTATGCTTGAAACTGTTTTTTGATAAAATATATGTAAGGGAGGGAGGGGGTCGTTAGGGGTTGATGACTATTTCACCCCAGCTTTAAGACACTAGCTAAAGAGGGTAGAATAATCTCAATCCAACCACGTGACATCTCATTAAGTAAATCTGTAAATATTATGGGATACAAAAGTCAATCAATGACGTCACGTGCGCATGCTATTTGAGGCTCATTTATGCTTTAGGGTATCGATGATTGTAGATACCTTGTTGAACCCCGGATATTTGCATCTTTAACGTTTTGTTATCTTTAACCTATACCAGTGCACACAGAGAGAGGATAAACTTTCATAAAGCAGGAGAATGTCTGACGACAGCAGAAGTGATGAAGAAATGGAAGAAAGTTTGGAACTGGAAGAGGCGGGCGAAGGTGATCGGATTTGTCTATTATTTTCACTCATTAATTACCCCTAGCGTATCGTGTCGTGTCGGCATGTGCTATTATTATCGACACGTTTCCTGCTCCAAAATATAACCACTGGTCAGTAAATGGTGTGTTATATTATGATATTATTGTAAATATAGACCCCCTATTAAAAAAAATAGAGAAACATGTGCACGTGAATTTGAAGAGGGATTCCCTTTGATACGTCTCTTTGTTGATTTGCATATCTCGACGTAGGACTGTCCTATTTGGGGTAATAGGGGATTTTCCAAATAAATTATTGTTTTAAGAGGTTACTAGATATTATCGAGACCGAAAATTTTGAAGGACTATTGGAAATGTGAAATAATCTTTCATGTTAAAATTGACAATGCAGGCGTGGGGTAAATATCGAGATAAATATTAAAGCATAATCTGCGCATGCTTGAATGTAAACGGAAGTGGTATACATAAATAAATCAACTTGCCGGTTCGACATGTATTATAACATTACTTACCCTGTTTTGCAAAGAAAAAAAATCTTAGATTGTGTTCGCATACATTATATAGGGTCCTTGAGTTTTTGTCGCAAAAATGTAATTCTGGGTAAAAATTTAAAGGAAAATAGAACACCAGCAGAATGGGGTGCTTTTCTTGGATGTGGGGGGTAACATGATTTTTATTATATCAGAAACAAGGCGTATATTGTTTAAAAGGCCTCCCATCTTGTCCCTACACATTTTAAAAACAGAAAGCATCAAGGATTTTTTTTTTCAAAAACCACTTGTTTTTTTTTCATTCGTCAGTTGTATTGTCATCCTGATTGTCACCAGCGACCCCAGACAGTCAACTTCTTGGATTTTATAGTATTGACATACTTGTTTGTTTGTACCCTAATACAGACTTTTAAAAAAAAATACAGCATCAAGAATATAAAAACGTCACAGATCTTAGTGATTCCATTCATTTATAATTCTAACCTGATTAACACCTTTGGGTCCCAAACACTGTCAGCTTGTTGGCATTTTGAACCAGACTGGAGTTTCTTTTGTACCATAATATGGTGACCATATTTGCATGGGTGAATCTGTTTTCAAACAACAGATGATATGTAGTTTAGTTGCAGTAATTACTTATAATTTTAGAGGTAATCTTCTTGAACATGTCTGTACAAGAGTTTCTACTTGGTTCTGTTTGGTTTAGAAATATTAACCCTTAACATTAGTCATGCTGTCGGTCGATGTCTCATTGTGTTTTGTTGTGACTTAAGTCGTTTTCTAGGTAAGCAGCACTGGACACATATTACTTCAACTAGCCATGACTGCTTGTAAAACTATATTTGCTCGGTTTATAACGGCCCGGCATTTAGCGAAGAATTTTTACAAATACTTTTCTGCGCGTGGTAACTGGAAAACTTATAATGGCTAATGCTGAATATGATGTTGATTTTGTTTAATAACAAATATAGACTTCTGATAGTGATAATAATTTTGAAGAATTTGTGGAGGCTGAAATTATTAGAGCTGGTGAAGTGTTGATGCAAATAGCCATGAGTGATTTTGAGCCATTAATTGATGTGGAACTGGAGTACAATGTACATGCTCGCTTGACTTGAAAAGATGGCATGCTTGTCAACTCTCTTTCAGATTTAAAGTGTCGAGATGGTGAATTATGGCATGTACACTGGTGTGTATGCGTGATTTGGATTTCTAATGGAGCTTTAACTGGTGTTGTTCCGATTATCGATTATAATCAATCATCAGTTGGTTGAACAAACCAATAAGATCATTGATTGTGTGTCAATGGGAACAGCTTTTTAGGTGTATGCAAATCACAAAGGTTAATTAAACTCCCAGCCACTAAAGTTGACCTGAAATTTATTAATCCCTTCACAACTACAAATACAAAACCTTACAATACATAATTAGGAAAATAGTCATTATTAGTAAAATATTACATGGTCAAGTTGTTAAATTGTTGAGTTAATAAATTTAAACACATTTTGTTGATTTGTTTCAGTCAAATTGTTACATCTTTTGTAGTATTTATAAACTATGGCAAACAAGAAAATCATGTCCTTCTATACTTTAAATTATAGACACATCACACATCAATGAAAGAATTTTGGGGATTATAGCAGTATTTCAGTTACATATGACTGATCAGCCATAAAAAGTTGCATTCATTTAAATAAGTTGTAGAACAAAAGTAATTCACAATGTAATATTATTGTCAGGTTAAAGTATACATGTTATTAGAAGATTATACTCCTGTACATTTATAAACATATTGTACTCTTGATCAAAGATATAACTGTTTAACAAAAATTAAAATTTGCTCCTAGTAACCGATTATAATTGATGATCAGTTAGTTTACGGGAATCGATTATCGATTATGAATTTCTGACCGATTGACATCACTAGCTTTAACAAATTTTATCAAAAATGTACATGGTATCAGTTTTTATTGATGTCTATCACTGTGGCATAATTTCCCACCCAGTCGCATTATCCTGACACCAGGCCAACCAGCCCTAACACTAACCTCTAAATGCTGAGCTCCAAGCAAGGCAGCTATTAGTACCATTTTTTTAAGTCTTTGGTATGACTCAGCCGGGGATCGAACCCACTACCTCCCACTGCCATGATGGATGCTCTAACCATTAGGCCACCAGAGCGGTTGTGTGATTTTGAACAGACCCTGTAATTTCCAGTTAGATTATTCTGGATTTTTGTCTGCTAAGGAACCGTAATTTCCTTGTGTCCAGTTTTTAAAAGTAAAGTGCAGCCTTGTGCTGTTGGTTATTCCAACAAAGTGCTTCCATGTAAGATATTATTCACATTACATAACTCCCTCATAATAGCACCTTTTAATATAACATTTCTTATTTGGAGGGTACTATAGTGGATTTTATTTTAGTGTGTAATACTAAAATTGTACTGTCAGGCGGTCTCACTACTATGTGGTATACATGATGGCTGCCATGGATGGCATTATAATGTGGGAATACTATATCATACATTTTATGGTAAGGCAGCATATAACATAGTTCCTAAACTCATTCGGCCCCGATGCCGTGTTTAACGAAAGTCTCTGATTGGTTACAAATGGGGCTTTTCCTAGCATCAGACCCACTTGTAGCCAATCAGAAATGAATTTACGTTTGTTTGGGCAAACTTTAAATGTTCGGAAAGCAAGGATTACTACTTGGGATCCGTTTCAATAGACATGTTTTTTTCTTTCTTAAAAAATCGTAAAATGATGGCAGAATCACGAGTGGTTTTTGATGGCGGTGAGGGCGAAAATGAAGAGTTTCTCGGGTTTGATCTCGAAAATATTTGAGTAATTAGAGGAGAGATATGTTTAACAGTTGGATAATTTGCGAGATTTCGAATGGGACATTGAAGATTCTTGAGATTGAATAGTCAGAAAAAGTGGATGCTGATAGCGAAAATGAAAGAGTTTCTGCCGATCTAGCAGATTGGAGTGATCATCTTCTGTCTATCCAAATCAATGATTTTAGTGGAATGAATCCTGGAACTACAACATACAATGACAAATTGACAAGGAATAAAGAGAAATCTATCTTGTTTCACTTATAGTTATTTCCGGAGAAACTGTACACTGACATCGTAAACGAAACCAATCCATATGCCTAAAAATGCATATTGGTATCACCAAACAAACTTAGTATCCAACCTGCAAAATGTGTTTATTGAACAAAGGTCTATCTTAACCAAAAACTGGATGTGAACATTGCCAAGTAATGTATGTACAAATTGTTTCAAACCATATCACATATTAAATTTTCCTGGTTTATTTTAATGGCTGATGATGTGATATTCCTAACAATGTTACACATAATTTTATAAAAAAAAATGTATAAATAAATTTTGAAAGACTTGGAAAAATAGAAAGAAAAATACATCACTGTGTAGACAAATTAATTTGGATTAATTGGTGAAATTTTCATGGATTAATATTGGATACAAGAAGAGAAATTAAAGTAAATGTGAAGGCATGTGCATGATTTCTACAAAATTTTCCAAACAGGTAAAACACTCTGGGGCACAAGCAGCTAGTCACAGCTTAGTGTGGCTGGGGCACAGTAACAGTGTTACTGAAAAGTTTCTTGGGGCTGAAAGAGTTAACAATATTTTAGGGAGTGAGTTCTTTAATGTGTGAGATGAACATTGTACGCTGCTCCCTTGATAACTCGTGTTTAGATAACTTGCAGATCCATTAAAAACGCGTGGGCATGCATGGATTTTATTTACAGTTAAACCTGTCTTGAAAGACCATTGCTATGTGAGACCACCTTACTTGAGAGACCACTGTCACTGCACAAATTGAATGATTATATAGCAGTATGACCTGTTTTGTGAGAACACTTGTCTTGAGAGGCCATACATTTTTGGCAAACGAGGTGGTCTCTAAAGACAGGTTCTACTGTATTAAGATAGAAACTTAACCTTATTTGGTAATTTTGAAGAAAATCTTGATCAGAGTTGGTAAATAAAACCCATATTGTTCAAAATGGTGGTTAGTGTCTGAAAAATTAAGAAAGCATCATGAAATTATCAGCTTTGAATAAGTCTTATATCTTGTTACATTACCAGTGTATTTGGCCAAAATGAATCTTAGCACTGTAAATGGCAATTGTTGATGAAATCTCAATCAATGATGTCATTAATGACTACTGGTGTCAACAATTTAAGAAATAAATGCAAATGAAATAAGTGAAGTATGTGTTTTTGTTCTGTTTTGATAACATTTCGGTGTGTTCATTTAAAATGCTTTAAGACCTTTTTTTAAAAATTTGAACCTGAAAAATGTCATTATACCATCAGGGCTATGTCTGGGTGTTTTTAAGAGAACCCAAGTAACTGATGACTGTTTTGATCTCAGATTTGTGGATGTATTTGTTATATAGTTGTATAAATGCTTTGTATTATCACATCATATTATACTGTCATGTCAAATCTAATAAAGGTGGTTCAATTTTATATAAAATACGTTAAATGGAGAGTTCCAAAGTTTGTAGTGAGCTTAAAAGTACTGAATTGACACTCAGGGATTTGCTCAAGGATCATCAGAACTTCCACTTTTACTTGTGGTGAAATTATAGCATCACCAGTTTACTATTAAAATGTTTCAAAATTTGAGTTTCTGATTTGGTTGATTACCTTGAAAAAACTATTTTCATTTCTGACATAAACATATCTACTTTTTTTAAAACATAACTATTTCTATTTTGTATTATGAAATAAACATCTCATCATTTTGAAAGATGTAAGGAATACTGTGCAAAAAACAGTTATGCAGGTATTGTAGGTACAAAACAATTCACACACATGTCGTTTTGAAACTTTTTGGAGTCATGTTTGTCTTACCTTGGTTACCTTGCAAATAATTGTATTTTATACTTAAAAGTGAACAATTTCATTAGATAAAGATATAAGTATTTTCTATGCAATTGTGAACACCAAGTATTTGGCAATTAAACAGTGCCAATACCCCCTCCTCCAATCTTCCTGAACTCGAGCGAGGGTCCAATTGTAATCAGCACCCACACTTACATGCCGTCCATGTTTTTATGCCCTGTTATGCATGAGTTTTCTATGTAGAGGTGTACATTGTTTACAAATTCAGTTTATGTTAAGTTAGTTATATATATAAAATCTGTCTTTCTCACCTTCATTGCTGAATTTTACGTCTGGTTAAATTTCAGCCGAAGATGAGGTTGGTGAGTCTTTATTTCCTCAAAGTAGAGGAGAGTCGGGGGAAGACTCTTGTCTCCTCACCCGGGAGCGTAAGTAAAGCCATTGTGGCTTTAGCCTGCAGCCCATGTTTTGTGTTCTATTTAATCTAGGTTGCTTTTATCCTTTTTATACCTATGATTCCTATCTAGTGATGTAGGTTGCAAGCGTTATATCAACTTAGGTTATTTAGAGATTTAAACAATGTAAAAGCTTGGCATATTTAATTTAGCTCTGGCTTTAAGGTCAAACAAGCTTATTGGATGCCGTATCTGTTCGCAATTGTTACTTGTAAAAATAATTTGACTATTGATTGATTTTACAGGGAATATCATGGAAATGATGCCTTTCAGATTTGTTCATTGGATGCCAATCCATTATCCGATAAGACCACCATTTCTAAAGCTGTAAATCTTTTTTTTTTTTTTGGTCTTCTCTTGAACAGAATCAAATGAAATCTGACAGAAAGTGTATTGACTTACATGGCTTTTAAATTTTACAAATGAATATTATTAACCATCAGAAAGATGTATGTTGCTTTCAGAGACATTGGTCAGGCACTGAAACCACTGTTGGACTCAAACTTTGTATTTAGGTAGATTATAATAAATTACTATTGTGTTGCCTCATGTTGAAGTCCTTGGGAAGGAAAGACTCGGCATCAAGTTTCTTTCACAACCTTGATTGTACTCCTGCAATCTTTGGGAATTTGGATAACATTCTAAAACTTTGAGCCAAATTAAGTTATGGCATTCAAGGCCACATTCATTTCTCCTTTATTTATTTATTTATTTATTTATTTATTTATTTATTTATTTATTTATTTATTTTTGTTTGGAAAAGTCACTGCTTTAGTACTGTATATAGTGACTTGCTTCATGCATTGTGTGCATAGATAATTACACAACCCTTGTTATGGCTGCCCAGCATCTACTTGGGAAATGGTATATACCTTATGTGGACAAGTTTTCTTCTGTCAAAGCATCTGGGATATTGTAATTTGGTCTGATACCTACATCTACCGGTAACTTGTATAGATTCATACCCTGTGTGGAGTTTTACTAGATCTAGTAATATACTGTAGTTGGTATTATAGTAACCATGTACATGACCGGTACCTCCCTGGCTGAAGGTAAAAGATTTAATCTGCTGGAATTTTAATTGTAGTAACAGTTAACAATGTTGATTAATATGACGAGTCGGCAACTTACCCCACATATGCCACAAGGTGGCACAGCAAGAGGTTTTGTGTGGCATGTCAGTAAAAAATCTCGATTTTAACAGTGTTACTCTTGTACTGGTATCATGCACTTGTTCATTTTCTAATTGATCTGGAAAAAAGTGGTATGTAAAATAGGTTGCCAGCGACTGATAAAAGAAGTAAGGCAACAGAATATATGTATTATTTGTTATCACCCAAGAGTCCTAGCAGAAGTGTCTCGCATGGGTTGTGACAGTGGGAAATTATAAAAGTCATGATGGGATTTGTGATGGTGAGCCATCATAGTTGCCTTAGTACTACATCTGGTTGATTGTTGGATTTTAATGGCCAACAGCAGAACAAAATAGGAGTTGAATACCTTTGCAAAGACGCAGCAGTTATTACATTAAAATAACCTGGCTCCACGTTCATCACACTCAACATAAATACACGCTTTTTGTTTTATTCAATGGCTTCGGTTGTGCATTCTTTTTGTTAATTAATTTGTTAATTAAACTAGTGTACATTTTTGACTGAATAAATTGCTTTCAAATCTTGTAGACATATATCATTTCCGTCACTAGTGAGAAGCAAAATAGTTGAAGTGTGCTCTAAAATTGAAGAGTTTGATCTGCGTTAAGTGTGGCAACGGAGATCTCCTGCTATTTGCTTATCCTTCAGTTTAGATTAATATTGGGCAGTGGAAGGCAATTAAAATTTTTTTAGATGCTTCTGTTGATAATTTAAAGTGCCCACAACTCTGTATTTGCATAATTTTTTCAGTGCCTTTTTAGAGATCAAAGATTAATGGTTGACTAAATTTGAAAGGTTTTAATGACTGCAGAATTAACTCTCCATACAGTTGTATCTACGACATGTAAATATAATTTTATTTGGAAGAAAGTATGATGCTTCGGTTTTTATCTAGTTTCTTTCCAGTGGGTTTTAATCAGAAAAATTTTGATGCTTTTAATCCTTCCAAATCATAATTTTATTTTCAAATTTTGACATGTTGCTCCATGAATTTATATTCACAAAAACAATAGTTAGTTCCGAAGGTTTTCTGAAGTATATGGATGGTGGCTTCCTGCTTTAGATTTTTTTAAATAACGGGTCACGGTGCATGCTAACTGCAAGAGGGTTTAATGCTTTTTGAGTAGCTGCATGAAGCTTAAGGCATACCCTGAAAAGAGTTGCCTGAACTAATTCATTTCCGGCTAGTTTGCCATTAGTGCATGAATATTAGGTTTGATCAGAAGTTATGGGTCCTTCTCAATGTTATCTTAGATTATCTTTGACTTGTAAGAATATTCTGTATGTAGCCAAGAAAAATTTGTTTTGCTGTTTCTTTTTTATAAAGGAGATATCTTTTTATGTTGCTGAGGCTATTATAAAAACTTGAAATGTTTGTAAATGCCTGCCTTTGCAACATCCATTATTCCATTATCCAGTCAAAATGTCCTTTTTCATGATTTTTTTTTTATATATTTTTTTTATAAACTGACAAATTGCATTTTATATATATATATATATATATATATATATATATATATACCGTATTTTCGCGCATATATCCCGCACACGCAGATAATCCGCACCCTCATATAGCCCGCGGATTTTGGGGTTTTGTGTAAAAAATCGTTGGCATAACCCGCACCTTTGTATAACCCGCAACCATAGATATATTTATACAGCTACAATCGGAAATGAAATCAATTACAGGATTACGGGGCTTCGCTGATGTAGCAAACTGCGATTCTGTTTTCCGTTTTGGTGACAAAATATACCATCTGGTGATATTTGTGGCGACACCAATTTTGGCTGATAAAAACCGTATATACAGTCTTGCGTTTGGAGTAGAGAACATCAAAGGCACCATGACAGGAAACAATGTACTGGAATATATTGTTAAAATAACAAGTCCTTGTCTCATACTGGCAAACCACACTAACAGTGCACTGTTATATCATAATCCGCTAATGATGATATCTGGCCTTATTAGTTTATGCAACTGACTAGTCAAAATCCGAATCCGCAGAAGGCGGAAACGTAAAATGAGTACAGTCAAGCAGATGACACTAATTTAAAAACAAATACCAGATGGAAGAAGAAAAAATACGTTTGCTGACACTTCAAAGAGAACTGATTACCTTTGAAGCACTGATATATACTAAACAAATAAAACAGATCTGTTTCAATGTTCTACAATTATCTGAAGTTGCCGCAGCAATAACAAATAGGTATTTGTTTCACCCTTCAACTGGAGCCTTTAGCGGCGCCATCATCAAAGTAAGCCGACGACCTTTGCTCAATAAAAGTCAGGAAAAACACGGTACACAGTGCTTGTGTGTGTAGGAGCTGTGCCTCAACTACAGGCTACATAAACACGGACATTTTTAAATAATCTTGTATTTTTGTGAAGTGTAGATTCGAGTTTAAATAATTTCTTTCTGTTTAATTTAAAAATGCCGAAACGAAAGTCTTACACAGCCGACTTCAAGCTAACTGCCATTGCGTATGCTGAAGTGCATGGCAATAGAGCCACAGGCACAAAATTTGATATTGATGAGAGTGTAATCCGAGGTAGGAGAAAAGAAAAAGGAACGTTGGAGAAGATGAATCCACGAAAACTTGCTCGTCGCGGACCTAAAGCAAAGTGGCCTCACCTTGAAGCTGACCTGAAGCAGTGGATCGTGGCCCAGCGGTAAAATTAGGTACCGTAGTTATTTCGATTGAAAACAGAAAATATTGATTATGAAAATGTGACGGATACGAAATTTTAAGTTTTTATCCCGAAATGTTGATTTGGTCCCGATACCGTAAGTTGTTGTAAAGTCACCGTAGTAGCCATAATATCCAACCCTAGCAAAACAAAACTAGAACAATATATGTTATGTAGTTACGTTTTTCAAACAATATGTTGAAATATCATTATGTGTAAAAAAAATTGTGATATAGCCCGCACCCTTATATAACCCGCACCCCCCCCTGCGGGGTTTGTAAAATCTGGTATAACCCGCGGGATATATGCGTGAAAATACGGTATATATATATATATATATATATATATACATACAGTTGTTTGTACTGTTTGGAAGCAATTACAATGTATTTAAAGATATTTATATTATTTTAGCAAGAATCCAATCAAATAATGAAAACATTCTGGAAGCAGTCAGTGTGTTTAAAGCTCTATGCATTGTTCCTTTTGGTTTACAGGATGAGTATTGACTCATCATTTTATTGTCCAGCATTATTTCCTCTATTCCTGCTTAGATTCGGAACTGTCAATACTGCTGACAGTATGATTGACATGTCTTTGTTATACCGAAGGGAATATATGCTTGACAGGGCTGTTAGAATGAGGAGAAAATTTAAAAACATATATGTAGTATAAGGAGTGGATACCTTTTCAGATTTAATAAAGATGAATGATCATATGAGAAATATAGGAGGATTTGCCATATAAAATTGAAAGGTACAGTAACATAGGAAAGGTCAGTCTCAGCCAGGAGAGAATTTCATTTTATTCAGATCTTTCATCTTTTGTAGTATAATTAATATCAGGCGAATCTTTTTTTCTGATGTTTTAGTTCATTTCCTCTGCTCAATACTTGCTTTTTTGTACTCATTACTGACATTTTTAACATTAATTTGGTTTTCTTGACTATACTTTCTTTTCTGATGTACGGTCTTTCTTCAAGTTATCTTCAAGTTATACTTGTATTCTCAATGAGGCACTTACTTTTCCAGCTTAATATTTGCTAATTGACATCGAAAACAACTCGCTGATCAAGATGGAGATTGAATAGATTGATTATATCTTCTGTTAAATGCATATGAAAATAGATTAAGAACCATTCGGTTATCTTTCACCCTTTTTCTGAACTTTGCAAAGTAGTGTCAAAACCAACCATACAAATGTCATGCAGTTTATGACGACATAAACATTAAAATAACGCTTGGTACTATTTGTACCAAGTAATTGCCTCCCCTGGCATTCAGTTTAATAGAGCTGGGATTTATCAAGGAATTTCACAGAGGGTTAATCCCTCTATCTGGCAATTTAGTAATGATTGGTTTTGTTTGAGAACATCATCTATAAATAGATGTAATGAAAAAGGATAAAACTATTTGATATAAGTTTGAACTGCATGTGACAGCTGAGCAGTTTATAAAACACTTTTAAAAGTGTCTCATTGGATAAAGTCACTTAGTAAATGCTTAATAATATGGCAGCTGAAATAAAGATGAGAAGTAAGCTAATTAATAGTAATTGTTTAAGGTTTTGTTACAGTTTGCAAATCGACTTTTCACCATTTTCACAAGTTCACTCCTTGTAAGCAAGGATTAATTAAATATAGGAGAGATTCACAAACACAAAACAAGATGACATTGTTTATGAATGATTACACAATATGCTTAGAGGCATATATTTGCCATTTGATATACGATTCAGATGATGTTGACTATATTATTTACAACATCCATTCAGCTTCAAATATTATGCACTAATTCCTTGGAAACCTGGTTGCTTGCAGTTATACATGTTAAGTGGATGAATACAATAAATATCAATTCCCATGGAATTAAAATTATAATTAAAGTTTTGCTCTCTCTCTCTCTCTCTCTCTCTCTCTCTCTCTCTCTCTCTATATATATATATATATATATATATTCCATTTGTGATTATATAAACTTATGGGTTTCATTTTGCTGTTTGTTGTAGAAGATGACGAGGAACGTATACCAGAAAAGAAAGGAAAGAAAAGAAAAAAGAAAGATGGAAGTGAGAAAGAAAAGAAAAAATCCAAAAAGAAAAAGAAAAAGCACCATAATGACCATGGAGATGTAAGTGATAAACTGATGCGGAATAACAAGCTTACTGTTTAATACAGTGGTGCCTTGACTTATGAGTTTAATTCTTTCCGTGACGGAGCTTGTAACTCAAATGACTCGTATGTCAAATCCATTTTCCCCATTGAAATTAATTGAAATGGAATTAATCCGTTCCGGACCTCCAAAAAACACCGCAATATCGATAATTCTGAAGCATATCTTGATGTTATAGTGGTCCTTCCAGAACTCTAAGGTTGAGGTATGTGCTCTCCATCACCTCAAATCCGCGTAGGAACAGGTGCTTGGTAAAGAGCTTTTTGAAATTAGAAATCACCTGCTGGTCCATGGGCCGCAGGATAGGGATGATGTTGAGTGGAAGGTAGAGAACCTGCAGCAAATCGGCGTAAATAGCTCGTGCCTCCTCGCAGATTATAGCCTCCGTCACGGTATCTCCAGCGATCTGCTTCTCCGTCAACCCACCATCAGCAGCTTCTCCATATTTTCATGGAGAGATGTCCGCTGTTTATTAATTATTTTAATGCCCATGGCTAGTGTGATAGCCTTTTTTGACTTCTGCTTCAGTGTGGTGCAGATCGTGGAAGTGCTACGCTCGTACTGCTTCGTCAAGTTGACTACACGCACACCTTGGTCATGTTTTTCAATAATTTCTTTCTTTAATTCAATGCATATCATCTGCTTCTTTGCAAAATAACCGCAAGCACAAATGTGAGCACAACACTAATGCTTCCACTGCGTGCTGACCGCATAAAGTGAACGAATGAGACACGGGATGCTTGGCGGATCTTGATGCATTCACTATGACGTTCGCTGCGCCAACTAGTGGTGGGGTATCTGAAGCTGGCTCGTAACCCGAATTTTAGCTTGCAACTCAAAGCAAAAAATCAGCAGAGAGACGACTTGTATCTCAAAAAAACTTGTTAGTTGGGACACTTGTAAGTCAAGGTACCACTGTATAGTCATTATGGTAGTAGTTATCTGTAATAGCAGTTGATTCAAAATTTTGTATAACTATTAATGTGAGTAATCAATACTTACAAAAGAAATGGCATTTGTGTGTCTGTTCACATTCTCATTTTCCTCATTTGAACATTGAAGACATTTGAGATTAATTGATGAAACATGGTTTACTCATACAACACTGTGACTATATTTTTCATGAAATCATAATATGCAATACATTTGAATCAGCAAATTGTTCCAGTCTCTGACAAACTTCAACCATGTACTGGGTTGCAACCCTTTGTTTGAAAACAACTGTTTTATGGGGTCCTGTCTTCAAAGTCAAGGCTCTGTATTACATGTTTACATTAATACTTTCTTTTCTACTCTTTTACATTCGAGTCTTTTTTTTAATTATATATATATATATATATATATATTTATACATCATCAATAGAAGACATGTTGCCTTGGAAATAATATTAATACATCATCATTGTAAGACATGTTGCCTTGGAAATAATATTTTCATGGTCAAGGACATGACTTAATATTTTGACTTTTTCTACACTATTCTGGGTTGTAACTTTTAAGAACTATTAGAGATACAAAACTTATATACTGATATATCAATATTACACAGTATACTATGTGTTACCTGGGTATCCAGATCTTCAAGGTTAAGGTCACATATTTTCAAATTTTCCATCACACTTTAGGAATGAAACTTCATATACTTAAAATTTGTTATTAGAAAGTATTTAATGTACAACACTAGTGACCATATACTCAAGGTCATTGATTATTATTTTAAAATTTTCATACACCTTTTTATTTTGTCTCTGTAAGGTAGTTGTAGTAGTTTTGTTGGTAGAGTAACAGAGTCATAATTTAAAGCAATTGGTTCATCACCTCCTCAGGTCAGCCCAAGTCAGCTGCAACAACCATTTTAAAAGTTTAAACCTGGTACACATCTGCATCATCGTTGGTAGGTTTCTTGCATATCATAGTACGAGTCCTGTTTTCAAGATCCGGGTCAGTATTTTGGTTGTGCCTCATACTTTACATTCTGTAACATTGGTTGTCCAATGTTTCCCTTTACCCTCATTTGCACTTCAGAGACTCCCAAATCTTTTAATTTGACCCCCAGTTTTCATGCCAACGTTTGTTTTTTACTCAGTCTGACCCCCAGTTTTGACATCAAGGAGACTTTTGACTCTTAGTCTTGGACCCCTAGGGGATACACTGGTTGTGCCTCATACTTTACATTCTGTAACATTAGAGACATTTCAAGTCATAGGTTGAAATGTGCTTTGTTTGCCATGTACCACTATCTTCAAGAGCAATGCAGCATACCAACACTTACACCAAAAGTATTGCATTTGCTTTTAAATGAATTGTGTAAAATGGTGAAACACTGATTATCCATACCCATCAGAAGACATTGACTTTGTCGGGGTAATTTGTTCTTGATAAGTGATAAATTACTACAGTATATTCACTTAAAAGCAAAATCCTACAGCAGAAATTAAAATCTGAACAATTGTTCAGGGCAAATTTTACATCAATGCCTATGTGGAGTCCACTCAACTGTACATTAAGTTGGTATGCATACTAACATGCCGAGGTTGCCTGCAGTACTGAATATCAATTTTTTAAATACTGTTTACCACTCACCATCAACTTCCATTTTTGTAGTTGTTGTTATGCCTTATTATGACATTGTTAGTGTCTATATGTCCATTCTCTTAAGTTTTTTGTGTAGTTGATTTCAGGCCATGTGAATGTAATAGTCATTGCCAGACATCCATATGAATATACTTGACAATAATGAACACTATAAAGTAGTGCAGGTGATTAACAGAGGGTGTATAACACTGTATGTGAAATTTCAGAGTGATGTAGGGTCAGATGCTGAGACAGACTCTCCCAGGAAAAAAAAGAAGAAGAAAGAAAAGGAAAAAAAACTGTCTTTGGAAATCACTCCTCAGCCAAGAATTGACAGGCCAAGGGTAAGTTTATTTGGCTTCAAAACAGATCAGATTTAAAATTCATTGGTACGGTTTGTTGAATGATGGGATCTTGATGATGGATTATTAGAAAATCAGAATATCAGAAAACTGGATAAATAAATATAAATTGCCAGCTAGAGACATTGACATATTTACTAATTTTATCTCATTTTCCCTTCATTGTTAGATGGTAGGTAAACACTTTGAGATTTTCTTGGGAGAAGAAGCCATTTGGAAACTAAGAGATCTAATTTGAAATTAATCACTTCAGGTTTGTCTTGTCATACTTCTTGCATAACTTCCAGATAGTTCAGCCAATGTCAGCAGTAATTGTATGCATTTTAGTCTCATTCCTTTGGTACTGAATATTACCTTCATAATATGATATGCCACTAATCACACTTATATCAACAGCCTGGACCAGAGACATCAGACGATCTATGTGAGAAATTGGGCCTTAACAACATTGAAGATGGCTACACTGATGACGATTTTGAGACACTGAACAACTACAAGTTGTTCCGGGAGTATATTCAGCCTCGTCTTGCAAAGGCCAATCCCAAAGTTGCTGCATCCAAGATGGTGACCCTTATAGCAGCAAAGTGGCGAGAGTTTGCCACCACAGCAGGTGCATGGAAGAAAAACAAGCTGGGTTTGACCAGTCCAACTATAGAGAAGAAGGAAGAGATAAAGGAAAAGGAGGAGGAGGTAGAACAAGAACAGGACACAGAACCTGAGACCATACCAAGTAAAGATGGTAAAGTGTTGCTCAATAATATTTATCCTCATATCATTTCTACACTTGACTATCAGACTTTTTCATTAACTGGTTTTGCAATATAATTGATTGTAAATATATGCCAGCTTTCTAGAAATGGTGCTTTATACTCAGTTGCAAATCAATTCCTTCTGCAAATTGCTCATACCCATATCTGTAATTGCATAATGTACTGACAGGTCTGGATTAATGCAATTTAAAGGGAATATTCAATAGGACAAACAACATTAACCCTGATGTGCAGCACATTATGCAATGTCAGTGTCTATATTGTTTGAAGTTGGACTCAAATATGGGTATATGCAGTATCACCATGTACACAAAGGAGTAACGGGTATTTTTATATGAAGTAGACATTTCATATTATATAACAAATCATTAAATTTTGAAGAAAAAACTCCTTTAGCTGTGCAGATAAAATCAATGTTTGACTTTATTATGCATTGAAATTCACAATTTCTTTGTACAAAAAATATTGATTTAAAGTTCATGTAAAAAAAATTGCTTTCAGAGATTGATGGGTATTTCTCAAGAAATTATCCTTGTAATAATTCAACAGTTTGGGTTTTTAGTTTTTTAGGGTTTAATGCCATTTTTCAGCACATAATAGTCTTTACATGGCGGCCAGTATTATTGGTGGAGGAAGAACCTGGGGAAAACCCCCGGAAAGAACCACTGACCCATGAGAAGCTACTGGCAAGCTTTCTCACATAACTACATTAGCCGAATCTGAGACCCAAACCCACACAGACAGAGGTGAGACTGCAGTGATCTGTAATGGCAGCGCTTTAGACCACTTGGCGACTTGCCCCCCCCCCCCCCCCAATTCAACAGGAAGATGATGTAGCCATAAAACTTTGCTTTGGCCTCTTTTCTTAAGACAATCTTTTTAGGGATCATTATGTCAATGTGTTACCCAGTTTTTATAAAACTTTGAAAAATTTAACTTGCCATTGGGAGATACGACAAGCCCTTATGACCTCTAATATCACAACTTTAGGTAAAATACAAATATGGAATCTTTTAAGGAAATAACTTTTATTTTGGAAATCAAGAATGTTTTATCTTTCTTTTGCACCTTAAGACGATATCCCAATAATTAAAATTACATAAGAGATATGTAAATATGTAGATGAGACAGAAGGAAGGGTTAGAATGCAGATACATTTAGAAGAGAAAAGACACACACACATATACACAGAGAGAGAGAGAGAGAGAGAGAGAGAGAGAGAGAGAGAGAGAGAGAGAGAGAGAGAGAGAGAGAGAGAATAAAGTTTTGGATATACACATTTTTTAAGAGGGGGAGCTTGAGGTAAAATACCATATGCTAAACATTTAACAACCACATGGACATGGAACATTCGATAATTTTCTAAGTCATATTCTAACAAGGGATTCTCTATAATCCATGATGACTTTTAACATTTTTTGCATATTTTGTAGTTCATACTGGCATTTTTCTCAGAAGCAGGTTCATTAGATTGTTCGAACAAAATTTATCTGTTAAAGTTTTCTCTATCTGCCTGGCAGACTGATCTCTTAACTACATTAACAATAATGAAAGCTAGATTTCTCATAATGATTTTATTTATAGTTTTGATTGAGTAAACCGAGAACACAGGTTTTGTCCATTTATTTCATGGTTATTGTCAGCAAGAAAGCAAATTTTTTAGTAAATTATGTTTCTCCAAGAATACTTACCCGATCACATTACTTTAGGGATATAGCCTGCTACCTCGCGAATCCAGCCTTACCAAAAGACGAAAATTCGTCTTTCCTGTCTATTTCATATAGACAAAGGGCAATAACTCTTGCCCATTACCTCCCCTTGCTATCCTCTAGGTGTCGCTACTTCAGTTTTTAAGCTGAGCGGTATATAACACCCGAGGATGCTCGCATGGCGGGGTGGTCGGGAGGGTTTCTTAGTAATGTGATCGGGTAAGTATTCTTGGAGAAACATAATTTACTAAAAAATTTGCTTTCTCCTTTGAATACGTTCCCCGATCACATTACTTTAGGAGAATAAGTAATAGGAGGAGGGAATGATGAGCATCCGACCTTTACTCCGGGTATCCTCGAGGGAATGATAGCTGGATTCCCCCATACTAACGATAACCCGTTCTCCTAAGATCATCAGCAACACAGCCTATTGTCACCTGATAGGTGACTGTTATATACAGGTAAGAAGATAATTATTGCAGTCTTCTTACCTAAACAAGGTTTTTTTTTTTTTTTCTTTCACTGGCGAATCCAGCGAAGCTGAGAGGCTGTGTTGCTGCTTTTAAATGGGTCTGGTGGGCATCTGGGCTGCCGACACAGGACCTACTAAATTCAAGTTTTGCCTCTGTGAGGTCAAATCTCTAAGATAAAAGCTGGAGAAGGTTGACTCCACATGCCAGCCGACCGCGTCTATTATATCTCGGATCGAGACATTGCGGGCAAAGGCAAGGCTTGTCGAAATTGCTCTAATCTCATGAGCTGTAATCTTCATGAGTTTACTCTGGTCTTGTGAGAGTTCAGAATATGCTGAGCGAATAACCCACTTCAACCATGAAGCCAGGGCTTGGGGGGTGATATCCCGTTTCCCCGTTTTCACTGGTAGAAAGAGGCGCGTGCGTGTGTCCCTACTCGCCTCTGTGCGTTTTAAATAGTGCTTTAGTGCTCGAACGGGATCTTGCATGGCCGTTGTTCTTGACTTATCTATAGAAGAGAGCGAGTGAATGACTACTCTCTGATTTCCCATGGACGGCAACCTATTTTTGGCTACGAATCCTGGTTGCGTCAGGAGCACCACTGAACCATCTGATTTGAACTGGAGATAGTTCGGGTCACAGGACAGGGCATGTAACTCACTCACCCTGCATGCTGAAGCTAAGGCTATTAAGAAGCATGTTTTGTATGATAGTAGCCTTAACGAAGTGTGGGCTAAAGGCTCAAATTTGTCTGAATTGAGCCATGTTAAAACCCAGGACAGATTCCATTTTGGAAACAGGGTGATTGATTTGGGGCGATTAAACTCAAAATTGGCTAGAAGATCTGACAGATCTTTGTTCTGTCCTATATCGCATCGACCAAGATGGCGGAATGTGTCTGATAACATAGAGCGGTAGCCTTTGATAGTAATTGGAGCCAAATGCTTTTCCTCGAAAAGCCAGAGAAAAAGTCGGCCAGTTGAGGGATTGAGACACACAAAGGGACGATGTTATTGATACAGCACCAGTCCCTAAAAACCCTCCATTTTCCCTCGTAAGCTTTCAGAGTGGAGGGCCTTCTTGCTCTCGAGATTCTCTCCACAACTGAACTTTTGAATTGTTTGGCTCGCAAGGCTGTCCGGACAAGAGCCAAGCGTGAAGAAGAAGACTGTCCGGGCGGGGGTGGAACACCCATGAACGTGGTTGCTTGAGAAGATTTGGAGTCGCTGGGATCTTCCTGGGTAGATCTATCGCTAGATCGAGTAGATCGTTGATCCAGGACTTGTTCCAGCTGAGAGGGGCAATCAGAATCATCTGACAATTCTGACCCCTTAACTTCTGAATTATTTTCGGTACCAAGACCGAGGGAGGGTAGGCGTATGCCCACAATCCTTCCCAACTGATTGACAGAGCGTCCACGGCCCAAGCCTCTGGGTCTGGAACCGGGGAGACGAAGGTGGGCAACTTGTGATTCCACCTTGTTGCAAAAAGGTCGATCATCGGACGCCCCCAAAGCGTGCAAATCTGAAGAAAGACCGATTGATGGAGTGACCATTCCGTGTGAATGATTTGACCTTTCCTGGATAAAGAGTCGGCCAGAACATTGAGTCTGCCCGGAATGTGTCTGATTTGTACCTTGACTTGGAGGCTTTCGCACCAACGGAGAAACTGCCAGACCAGAATGCACAAGTCTGGTGATTTGGTGCCCCCTTGTTTGAGGAGGTATGACACTACCACGGAGTTGTCCGACATAATGAGGACATTTTTCCCTATAAGCTGATCCTTCCAGAAATGAAATGCATTGATGACAGCCTTCATTTCTAAAAGATTGATGTGAAGAGCCATCTCCCCTGGCTGCCATGTGCCGCTGACCGTTGCGAAGTCCGGCAGCAAATGTGCCCCCCACCCGTAGGTACTGGCATCGGTACATACCGTTATCTCCGCTTGGGGCTTCTCCAGAGGAATTCCTTTGGATAGCCAACTGTGGTTGTGCCACTGAAGCAGGAATGATCGTATCTCGGGTGTGATCCTTATTGCTTGATTGAGGGGACATTGTGCTAGTAACGTCATTTGTAAGGGGCACATAAAAAGACGGCCGAGCAGGATCAAGTCCGCCGCTGCGCTGAATAATCCGAGGAGTTGCAAGAACTCTCTCGCTGAAACCCACATCCGGTTTGAAACGGACTCGACGAATTCTACAATCCTGAGAACTCGAACTCGATTCAGATCGGTTATAAACTCCATCCCGAGGTGTACAAAATGCTGGGAGGGGCGGAGATCGGACTTTTCCCAGTTCACAAGGAAACCGAGATGATCTAAAAGAGATAGAAGATCGTTCCTGCCTTTGAGAAGAGTAGAACTTACCATATGTTTCTGAAGGACGTCGTCCAGGTACACTGCCGTCCCTGTTGAAGACGTCGAGCGGAACAAGGTGACGACGCAACTCATAACCTTGGTAAAAGCCCAAGGGCTGATATTGAGGCCAAAGGGTAGGACCCTGAACTGATAAACCGTGTCTCGGTAAGCAAACCTGAGAAATTTCCGTGATGCACTGTGGATAGGGACGTGAAAATATACGTCGGTCAGATCTAGGCTGACGGCATACTCGTCCCGTCGTATGGAGAGGCGGATTGATCGTGCCGTCTCCATCTTGAATTTTGGTGGTAAAATGTATCGGTTGAGGCGACTTAGGTCGATTATCGGTCTCAATTTGCCGGTCTCCTTCCGGATAATAAACAGCCTGGAATAAAACCCCGGGGATTGTGGTTTTTCCACAATCTCCACCGCCCGTTTTTCTATGAGCAACCGTATCTCCTGCTGCAGACAGGTATCCTTTTCTCTCTCTGACGGTACGTCTGTAAAGAGGGGAGAGGATGACAGGGGAGGGGGTTGGATAAATGAAATCCGAAGACCCTCCGAAATGACCTGGATCACCCACTTGTTCTGAGGAAATAAGGTGATCCATCGGTCCCGAAAATGCAGGAGTCGGCCACCCACGGGAAGGCTGCCCTCGGGCGGTGGGGAGGGTAAGTCAACGTTTAGGTTTAGGAGGCTTGAAGGCGGAGAAACTTTGTTTCTTGTCGCCTCTGTATGGTTGCCTCCTAGGTTGTTTAGACTGCTGTCTCCCGGCATAATGCATATTTGTTGGGAAGGATCTTTTGTCCCCGGACCGCTGAACATACCTCTGCTGTGGCGGGGGCTGCTTTTTCCGAAACAGTTGCAGGGGCTGAGCGGCCAGATGGAGGGGCAATTCCTGAGCTGCCTGCCTCCGAATTTCTTCAATCTTGCCTCCAAAGAGTAACTGTGACCCAAATGGAGTCGTCCTTAAAGCCAGCTTATGATGGGGTTTAAGCGACGTGCCCTTCAGACATGCGTCACGACGTATCAGGTCTAGGTTGGCAGAAGCAGTCAGCGCATTAGCCATGGAATGGTGAGCTGCCCTGTTAAGAACCCTAGCTAACCGGGCCGTCGATTCCCACGCATGTTCATTGCCAGATTTTTCAGCGATCCTGAAAATGGCTAGGGAGGCTAGGTCTAACAGAGAAGATGTAGCGACTACATTTCGAACCAGCTTGGACGTGGCATTGAACACAGTTTTGTCCACTTTATAAGACAATGGAGCAGACATATGGACTGCTGCCATATTTTTATACCATCGACCTGAAAACGACGCTGGTACTTGGCTTTCAGAAAAGAACGCCTTAGCATTTCCTGGATCCCCTATACGTGTCGACAGACGTTCATTAATTTCCTTAATTTTTGTCGACTGGGGAAGGAGGCGGAAGGAATGAGTCTCTTCCCTCTCATCCAGATCAACCGACGCTCTAACCTTATAGTCGGTAATGGCAGCAGGAGGTGGAGGGCATTCTGAAGGGGCCAACACTCTATAAATTTCCTCCACTGCAGCTTTGAAGCTGAACTCAGTCCGTTCCATAGTTGGATCTGCATACAGCTGATTTGCCTGTGATTCATCGCACTCACTATGTGCATAATCTTGTTCTGGTAAAGCATCCATATCGGGGTAATGCATACCAGGTGGCATAGATGATTCGATTCCGTCATCTCTGATAAAAGCATTCACTCTCCCTTGTGGATGAGCTGTTAGCCTATGGACGGCCGGCAATGCCGAATGAATTGATTGGCTTATGTTTGGCCTGAATGTTTGCGATGGGCCGGCTATGACCGGCACCGACCGCTCGAATGTTCGGGTTGGATCGAAAGATTCATCGCCAACATCTATGTCATGGTAGTGATATGTAACCGGTAGTACGGATTGACAGCCGGAAACATCACTAGAATCTTTGTCAATCCGATTTGTGTGGATTGCGGTATGATAAAAGTCCCCGTGCTGGTATAGAGGTACAGTCGGACGGACTGGTATATGACTAAAATCTCCATACTGTTGGACGACCGGTGCCTGTTGGGCTGGACGGCCGGAGCCAGATGGACGGTCAGTGCCGGCAAGTGTCGGCTGGAAGCTTGGCTGGACGACCGGTGTCATTTGGGCTGAACGGTCATTGCCGGATCGACGCCCGGTGCCGGTTAGTGCCGGCTGGAAGGTCGGCTGGATGACCGGTGTCCTATGGGCTGAACGGTCATTGCCAGATGGACGCCCGGTGCCGGTTGATGCCGGCTGGACGACCGGTGCCATTTGGACTGAACGGTCGTAGTCGGATGTAGGGCCGGTGCCGGCTGGTGCCAGCTGGAATGTCGGCTGGACGGCCGGTGCCATATGGGCTGGACGGCTGGACGGCCGGAGCCGGCTGGACGGCCGGTGCCTGTTGATGCAGGCTGGAAGGTCGGCTGGCCTGCCGGTGCCATTTGGGCTGAACGGCAGGTGCCTGTTGATACCAGCTGGAAGGTCGGCTGGCCTGCCGGTGCCGTTTGGGCTGAAAGGCGGGTGCCGGTCGAAGTAAGCTGGAAGGTCGGCTGGTCTGCCGGTGCCATTTGGGCTGAACGGCAGGTGCCGGATGGACGGCTGGTGCCGGTTAGTGCTGGCTGAACTGACTGTGTCGGCTGGACGGCCGGCGAAGGTGCATAGTAAAAAGGATCTAAATGATCCGGCATGGAAACTAACGATAGACAGATCTGGCCTGATGACAGGAATTGCGTCGTCGTATCTTGAACCAAACGACTCATCTGATCAAAATTGGATTGCTGGACCGTGTCCTTGTTAATCTCCGTATTTTCCACCTCTGCCTCTGATGTAACTGTGGCTGATGGTTGAATGCGGCAAAGTTTCGGTGGGGAGGGGCTCCTAATTTCCCCCACAACACTTCTAATAGAGGCAGATTTCGGGTGTAAGCTGATGACATCGGTGTCTTTACTCAATTTCTTTCGTTTTTCTCTCCTTTTAGCTGCTTTTTGGACAACGTCTGCCCACATTTGTTCTGTCCACATGGTACAGATACTGCATGGTCTTGACGAAGTGCACTTTGTACATGCCATGCAGGATTTATGGTTGTCCTCTCTCGCCTTGTATTTCTTGCACTTTACACATTTGGTTGACATACTTGCTGAAACGAGACAAGAGAAACAAACTCATAAACAACTTAGTTATGTTAAGTCGTTACTACTATAACCGTTAGTAACAATAAAGCTAAATATTCAGAGTCGTTAAATTAGTTACAAACGACGCTCTTAGCAAATCGGCATTCCGTAAATGCGCTACTGCACAACCGTTACTAACGAAATAAGCAAATTATCAGTGTTACATGAATATTCTACTTACACAAGAGAGAACTAAGCGTCAAGCAACTCAGAACGTTATAAATTGTCTCAAGCTACCACCGTTATTGACGGAGTAAGCTAAAACATTCAATGTCACTTAACCGTTAGTAACAAGAAAGCTAAATATTCCGAGTCGTTAAGTTAGTTACGAACGACGCTCTTAGCAAATCAGCATTCCATAAATGCGCTACTGCACAACCGTTACTAACGAAATAAGCAAAATTATCAGTGTTTCATGAATATTCTACTTACACAAGAGAGAACTAAGCGTCAAGCAACTCAGAACGTTATAAATTGTCTCATGCTACCACCGTTATTGACGGAGTAAGCTAAAACATTCAATGTCACGTAAATCAAGTTATCAACATGCGTATCGCGACATTGTGCTTGTATCTTGGTCTCCATAACCGAAGTCCATAAAAGGTGACAAAGTCACTCAATTTTTGGGACAAATGTTAAAATAAAGTATACAACCTGTGGAGGAATAAATCCTAAACACAATAGATCCCAAATAAACTTCGGATGGCCCGAGAACATAAAATTACGGCTTGGATTATCGGAGGCTCTATTGACGGTGTTATTACCCGTCAGCGAAGCTAAAAAACTGAAGTAGCGACACCTAGAGGATAGCAAGGGGAGGTAATGGGCAAGAGTTATTGCCCTTTGTCTATATGAAATAGACAGGAAAGACGAATTTTCGTCTTTTGGTAAGGCTGGATTCGCGAGGTAGCAGGCTATATCCCTAAAGTAATGTGATCGGGGAACGTATTCAAAGGAGAAATCATGTATCAGGACAATCGATGACAACCAGATTTTGGAGAATATTTTTATTCAATACATTTTTTGTCAGTCATTACATAGTGTTAAAGCTTGGCAGATAAACTGGAGAAGTTGAGTGCAGTACATATAAACACTAAATAAAGGTGCTGATAATTGGCAAAACAGAAGGAGTACACAACTTGTAGAACATAAAGCATTCTGAACTCAAAATGATCCCCATCCAAATTTTATTGGACTTGCCTGTAGAGAGGCTCCATTTGGACTGTAGTTTACTCTTCCCGTATATGAGCTTGTCCCAGTCATGTGGCAAGTGGATTTATACAACCCGGATTAGTGAATTCCTTATAACTGGGTTTTCTGCATGAACCAAAGTACTTGTTTTGTATCAGTTGTAAATTTGATTTACATCGTTTCTGTTGTAAATTTTTGGTAACAGATTCGGTTCAGGAAGACAATGAAGAGGATGAATTAGTAGAAGGGAAGTCCAGACGAAAACGGGGACAGAAGAAACAAGCTGTGGCACCAATTAAAATCAAGTTGTCTAAAAAGAAAAGGAGGAGAAGGCCAAACTCGGTAGGTGTTCATCAGAGTATAGAATTCCTTTTTGTGAATCCAATCTTATAGTAAACGAGCAATGTAGCAGTCACTTTTTCAATATCATTGTCACAGTTTTGTGACTGAGCTTTGCACATAGTCTTTGACCATCTTGTCTATGTCTTTGTATTTAAAATAATTTGCCTGATGTCAGATTTTGAGTAAAAGGAATATGCATCTGTCTTATTATTCCGTGTAGTAAATATCATTTAATGTATTATAATTTCAAAAAAATAGAACAAATTAAAAATGGACATGTGAACAGGACAAATTATGAAAACTGACCAAAGACAGGTTTCCACTAGGTCCTGTAATTCTTGAAAAGTTTTGATCTTTAAAAAATAAATAAATTTCAAGAACTTGAAATATCATGGAATTTTTCAATACCTTGAATTTCTGACAATGGATATAAAATGTTGATAATTGCTAATTTCATGGAGTACAGAGCACCAATTAAAAAGTTTTTTTATAACATGACACAGTTGCTGTTGATAAAGTCTTTTATTGTGGTCCTTCACTTTTGTGATATGGCCCTGAAAATTGTTTCAAAAGTTGTAGAATTTGCTTTGTTAAGTCTGCAGGAACCTGGTAAGAACATCAGAGTTTGCTTAATTGCTATATCCCTTTTATATTTTATCTAATCTCTTGCCTATAATCTGTATATATAAAAAAATTTGTGTGTTGTTTCTTTAAATTTACCATCAAGTGAGATGTGTTGTTTTACCTAGGATGATGAAGATGGAGGTTTCAACACAAGTGATGAGGAGTTTGAGAGGCAATTGGAGGAAGCCAGTCTTATTGCAGAAGAAGAGGCAAAGGAGACACCACCCAAAAAGAGGTCGAAGCGGGGCCGTGGAGTCAGAAACAAGAAGAAGACTAAACTGACCAATAAATACCCCACTGATCCAGATGCAGAGGGATATGAGGTAAGCTGACCACATTTATTACATGATATTGAAACAATTTTTAAAATGAAGTTATAAATTTCATAAATTGCACCAATATAAAGACACGTGCATGTCTTTCAGTATGTTCACACATTGATAAACTATGCACTGTGGATCTGCTACAAATGTAATATTTTGGATTGTTTTTGGTTTTAAATGCCAATAAGGCACTTATTTTATTCTTTGCCTGGATGCTTATCTTTATGGACGGATGGAATTGTAGGTTAAAATTATGCTTTCAAAATTTGTCTTGTATATTGGCAACAATGTGTGTTTTGAATTGGTCTAAAGTTTATATCTCCAGAATTAATTAACATACTTTACCAGATATTTGCCCCCCCCCCCACCCCCCATGTTCTCATATGAAGGTACTTAGAATGCATTTTTCTTCTATGGAATACTTTATTTAGACGGATCATCAGGACTACTGTGAAGTGTGCCAGCAGGGTGGGGAGATAATCCTGTGTGACACCTGTCCTCGAGCTTACCACCTGGTGTGTCTAGATCCAGAACTGGAGGAGGCGCCTGAGGGGAAATGGTCATGTCCACACTGTGTCAGTATTTTTTTTAACAAATGGGTAACCTGTTTTCTGTACTAAATTCTTGACTTCTGAATCGAGTATGATACCCAGGTATTTTGTTTATTAACAGACTTTGTCCAGTATTAGTAAGGAACATTTTTCACCATATCCATGTTTGTTTTGCCATAAAGTATATAAAATAATTCTATAAGCAGTTGTTGGCATTTGTTTCTACAAGGTTTGGTAATGTCTTTACCTCACTAGGAGTTTCTGTTTCAGGGAGAAAATAAAAATCAGATATGATCATACTTTTAAATGGGTTTGTTTACTTAAGAAGCATTTTTGATAATCTTCATGCAACTTATGACGTGTTTCATGGTGTTCTGACTCATAATCCAAGGGGTGCACTTAGCTGCCAATTCCTGAGCATAATATAACTAATAATGTAATTGACAGTGCTGTTAACACTACCTCCACCCTCCCCAAAAATTACATTCAAATAACCTAGGCCTTGTTGTGTATGATAGCACAATTTATTATTATTATTTTGCAGTCTACATTAATAGAAAATATAAATAAAATTATTTTCTGTCGCTTAATATTCATGACAATTAAAACCTTTAAGGTTATGATGCTGCAGGTGATTGTCATTCTTTTCAGGCTTGATATATATATATATATATATATATATATATATATATATATATATATATATATATATATATATATATATATATATATATATACATACAGAAGTTGATAGTTGATGTCTCATTAAGTTTCTGACTTAATTACATATGTAGGAAGGAGAGGGTATTCAGGAACAGGAGGAAGATGAACACATGGAATTCTGCCGAGTGTGTAAAGATGGAGGAGAGTTGATTTGTTGTGACAGCTGTCCTTCAGCATACCATCCACAGTGTTGTAATCCGCCACTAAAAGGGGTACCTGATGGAGAATGGCACTGCCCCCGCTGCTCAGTAAGCAGTTTGTGATATAAATTTGGAGGTGGTGGAAAGAATGTCTTTGTGACAAAGAGAAAAAGAGGAATCTTTTTTGTTCACTTAATATTAAGGAGTATTATATCCCACTAGTGAAATTTTTACATTTCATGTTTATATTTGTAATGAGTACAAGCACACAAATATATTCCTTGTCAATACAATGTGTTGCATACTAAAATTTGGAGACATCCTAATACTGTACAGATTTTGTCAAAACCATCTAAATTTAAAATGTATTTTCTTTGATAATTGATACTGACGCATTTTGTGTTTAGTTCATAATTTCTAGTATCACAGAACTATAAGATGGAAATGATCTCCACTATTTAAAATAGGAGCTTAATTAAGCATATGGTACAGAACTAGAGATTTCATTTAAGAGATTTCCCATGTATATTTGGTGGTTTGTTTTTTGCTTGGAAAGATTTCCTCTGTTTAAAAAGCAAAAGATCTAGAAAAGATTATGTATGTACATTTAACTTCAACCCCTTTTAACACAAAGTTTTTAAATTACAGTGTCCACCTCTGAAAGGTAAAGTGGCTAAAATTCTGACCTGGCGATGGACAGAGCCTCCAAAAAATGAGGAAAAACTGGAGGAACTTGATCATACCCATCATCACTCACCTAAGAAACAGGTAAATAATTTAAAATGTCTATACAGAAAGAAAAAGCATATGCCATTATCGATTATAGTATAAAATATTGTCCACCTTAGGTAATATCTTTTTCTATTGGTGTTCAAATGGAAATGAGTTAGCACCTAAACAAGCACATAAACATTCTTGTGGTCTTTATAGATATTTTCCAAAAGGAAGGCAGTTGGCAAAAGAAAAGCACTGAATGACACTTCTTCAGGTACTTGTGGAAAAAAGTGCTATTCGATCAAATGGAAAAATGTTTATCACTGGATGTGCAGTCAAAAGAAATAAAAGAATGTTTTAAAAAATTTATTTTTCAAATCTAGCTGAATTTCAGCTAATTTCTAGATGATAAAGTTAGGTTAGTAACCTTTGACAATTATTAATATATTTATTTGTTAATGCTTTAAGACAACAGAAGGAAATTATAAATCTGCTTCCAGCTTCAAGTTTCTCAATTAAATTTAAGAACGAACTTTATATGAAACACAATAAAGAGTCAAATTAAACTCAGTAAATTGCCTATACGATAAATTTATCCTGTGCTTAATTTTGTTTGTGAGCAAGGTATTTATAAATTAATATTAGTCTTAAAAGAAACCATTTCAATAATTGATAAAATTAATAATAACAACTTCTGTCTTCTCTAACTTAATTTCTTCATCTCTATGAATATTTTGCAAATTTTTTCCAGGCTCATAAACCCACTAGAGAATTCTTTGTCAAGTGGCATGATATGTCCTACTGGCATTGTTCTTGGATCTCAGAATTGGCCGTAAGTTGGATCTCTCTCTCTCTCTCTCTCTCTCTCTTTTGCCATATATGTGTAAATATGCAGGTGCTGCAATGCAAGAGTACATCCCTTATTGGGGTGGGTGGATATTTTTTTTTATACAGAATTTGTTCATTTCAGATAGAGCAGTATTTCCTGAATATATAAATCAGATTATTTTGTGAAAAAGTTGCACAAATTAATAGAGACAGAATAGAGGTCATGTTATGGATTTTACTTTCTCCAACATGTATGCTAAAATAATAAACCCATCCCAAGCATTTTGAAAAGCACTTTTGCTGTACTAACAGAGCCAGTTAATTGTATCAAGTAATTGATTTCCTTTTCCAAGGAAGATAAAAATGCCAACTTGCATGTCATTTTATTCCTAGTCACTAATACTTTGTCAAGTCATGCGCGGACACCCATAGGGATTAAATGGGGATACTGTGTTAGTCGTTGATTTAGGCATATCTTGGTAAGTTATTCATACAAATTATGTTTAATCCCAGCCAGACTATCTACTCACCAAGCATTCAAAAGGAATACTGCCAGCCTCTTGCTAAAAATGTGTTGACTTAACAAAATAGTTCAGAATGACAGACAGTGAGTGCTGACAAATAAAGTATATTTCGCAACCTAACTGAAACCAACTTGAGAGGATAGATAACACTACGTCACCTTAATCTCTGATGTGAAACTGCTCAGAATTTTGAAGACTTTATTAGGTATTTTTTTGTTTATGGTAATGTCCGATTTATCAACTAAATGTAATAATATTGTTCCTGTTGTCCTGCAGCTTGATGTCTATCACCCAGCCATGTACAGGATTTACATGAGGAAAAATGACATGGATGAGCCACCTCCACTGGAAGATGGCAGCAGCTATGGGGCCGTAAAGGAGAGAACAGAGAAAGAAGATCCACACAACTTGGAGGAAAGATTCTATAAATATGGTGTGCGACCAGAATGGCTGCAAGTACATCGATTCATCAACCACAGGTTTGTCACAATGTCCAGGGTAGACATTATTTGTGTGTATTATTACTTAAGGATTATTGGTATATCAAGCATTTAAAAGTTCAACTTCTGTTAATGTAGATCATCTGAGAGAGGTGGGACATTAGAGGTTTTATGCATTTTTCATTGTAACTTAACTTTCTTTGGATTTTACAGATTGTGAACTTTATTAGCAGGTGAAAACGGATTTGATTTGTTTCCTTGAGACCTTGAAAGTACTTGATTTTGCCTTTTTAAATTCATGGCTTTTAGAGCCTTAAAAAGTTGACACTTTAACGTCCTTGAAAAATCTTGAGAATCATTTTTGATGATTGATTCATGGAATGTCTTTCTTTATTGTCTTGCCAATCTCTGATGCTTCAGCTCTCTTGATTTATATTCCTCATCAGTCCATATTTGATTTAAACTTACGCTTTCTATATTTGGAGTTCTAGAAATTTATATTTGAAGCCCATGAACATCCAGATCAATTCTTGAATTTTCTTGGAAGTGGAAGTGTAGCTTTTTATATATGTTGATATTAGATCATATATTTGCCTTTATTCAAAAGATTTCAGACATCCCCCAACACCACATAAGTGAACATTAAGCTGTTTCTTGTTTAGTAGTGAAAACATTGCTAGTCTTTCCATAAATTACTTACACAAAACATGAGCTGTGATAGCTCAGTGAGAAAATCTTTGGATTCGTAATCCAAGGGCTGCATGTTCAATTCTACCAAGGTCAGCAGTTGCCTCCTGTGTGTCCTTTGAAAGAGCACTTTGCTTGCTTTTTCTTCACATAATATACCCAGTAAGGTGTTGAAATGTGTCACTAAAAACACAAAAACCATTACAACACAAATTTTCTAGGCATAAACACAGAACATTCTATGATGGTATCATTATATTGGTTGCATAATTTAACTTCTCACTCAAATCATAATTCACTTTTTCTAAGTTGAAAATAATAATATTAATTTGTAATCATTTAGAAATATGATTTTAATGTAATTTTTGTAACTACATGAAATTTGTTACTTTTCAGTCACA
This sequence comes from Unio delphinus, assembly GCA_029339505.1. Lineage (NCBI taxonomy): Eukaryota > Metazoa > Mollusca > Bivalvia > Unionida > Unionidae > Unio > Unio delphinus. The sequence continues at coordinate 3,415,930 of JAQISU010000075.1, read as the reverse complement.
GATTTTTCATAGGCCAGTTTTCGCATTGAAAATGTACCTCTGTTATAAGTCCATAAATGATGTTTATTTTCCTGTATTTAATTGAAAAATCCCCAAATCAGTGAAGAGTTAATACATAAACAACACTCATGAAGTAATGATAAACTTATTTTAATTTCACAAGAGACAAAACTTTAATATGCAAGCGGAAAAAAATGTTTCTACTACTGTTTTGGGAAATTTCGAATTCAGTCTGATTGTATGCAACCTTTAAAATACACGGGCCCTATGCTCCATATAAGCAGAATGGGAAAATCCCTGAATAGAGATGAGTACAAACATTCATCACAGGAATAATCTGTTTTTCTGTATTGCATGCAGGAACTGGAACTGTGCAAGTTTTTCAATGACGTTGATGTGCTGAGTAGAAAATTGAACTTTTATACATTTTTATATTTTGTTTTGAAAAAATTCACTCACATTTAAAAGGAGGTGGTTATCTAATAAACACAAAACTGTATTTTGTTTTCTTTTGAGTTGTGGATAGAACTTGCTCCATAGGGGATTAGAAATCATTGTGGCTAGGCAGACATAATATATCCTTGTACTGTATTATACTCATTCTTTCAACATACTCATTACTTGATAAGGCATATGAATACATATTTACCTGACGACCATGATGTATCCATACTTTTTTTTTAATCAAACTTGTTCTTGGAGCAGACTCTGAACAAAACATATTCTGTTTTGTCCTTGCATATCTTGTGGTTAAACAATATTGGTTTCACTTGACAGCATAAACATATTTTTGTTCATTACAGAACAGGGCGTGATGGCACAACATGGTACCTTGTCAAATGGCGAGACCTGACCTATGATCAGGCTACGTGGGAAGCTGAGGACTCTGATATCCCTGATTTTAAGAAGGCGGTCGAGGATTATGAGACACCTAGGTGAGTTGATCAAGATTTTTTTGTGATTTACATTCCCAAAATCCACTTTTGCAATATGAGCTACAAAGTATTAGAATTCACTTAAAGCTTCGTTTTTGTTATGAAAAGTGAAAAAAAATTATGAAAAAAAAATGGTATTTTGTAGAATGTCATTGTGGTTTGTTTTAATTTTTGCATATTTTTCTACTCAGGGCTGTCCTGTTTGGCAAAGATACCAAAGACAAGAAGAAAGGAAAGAAAGGAAAGAAGAAGGATGAAGAAATAGAATCTGCCAATTCAAGATTGCCACCAGCTTTCCCAACAACTGATGTAAGATATTTTTCATACAGATAATCTGTAGAAAGTGATACTCTTGAGTCTCTTGTAATTTTGAGTCTCCTGTAATATTCTGACAAGGATATTGGTTGAGCTGAAACAAGCAAGTAATCATTAGGATCAGAATACTTTGTGAATATTGAAATAGAAGATCAATATTCAAATATTTAGTTGTTTACCAAGCGTGTAGCAAGGCCTAACACTAGAATCAGCCATTGACTGTGCTGATGATGGATTGTCAAAGTGCTATTAAGTACTCATCCGTAAAATTAACCGAAAAATTAAAATGTAAATTAGGCAATGTTGTATTAGTTTACAGGGGAACAACTTTTGAGTTTACAAAGTCATTCCGCAGAGTAATTTGATTGGGAATTTGAGCACTGCTATATTAAATACTTAGTCCAATAATTCAGTACAAAATATGGATTGCTTATGTACAAAAATCAAGAAGAAATTGGGTCATCAATGGTGTACATGAACTGTCAAGTTATTCAAAAGTTGATTTGTGCAATTTTCATTAAGAAAAAGTAATTTCAGAATTGTTGAACAAAAATGTCCCCAAACTTATTTAATAAGACTTACTTGATTGATGTCTCACTGTTTTCAACTCAGATTTTTGGAGAGGGGGTCATCTGTAGATACCAGGAAAATGTGATATTCGTATTTGCTCAATCAACCATTAGTATCACATTTTCTTGTGCAGTACAACCATTACTCTTTCAATACAACTATCAATAGTACATTTGCTTGTACATTACAAAAATGAGTATCACATTTACTCTTGTAATCAGACATTATTTTTCTCTTTTAAAGCGGGATTTTTCCTGATATAGTCTGTTGTTTTTTTTTATATTATCTCTGATCCATTTAAAATGGTCTGTTCAGTCCCATTCCGCAACAACCCTTGTAAATTATTCATTCCATATATTAGTAAGCACATGTCTGTCATAAAAGTAATCTGATTGGGTTGGCAAAGGTTTAAATTCCTCCAATGAATCTTCGTGTAATGATAACGTGGCAATGGAGAGAAGAAGAAACATGGTTGCAAAACATCGCAACCCGAGTTGTTGAGAGAAAGCATGACATGAATAGTAAAGATAAAGGTTGTAAAAATGTATGGAAATGGGAATGGCTGGAGCACAAGTTTGACAGAAATTTATTTGGTCAGTTTATTAGAAAACGGATTGCTAAAGGACTGGCATTTTGTAACCTTAGCAGTAAAGATTGGAATAAGAAATATGGTAATTTTGGTTGGAAATGTTTTCAACAGTACCTAAAAAAAAAAGCTGCTTAAGAAAAACTTTAAGCTCAGAAGGCATCATGGAAAAAGTGCAGTTAATTACTATAAGAAGAAAGATTTCTTGTATGAGATAATAGATGTGTCTATCTGGCAGAACATGTCACCAATACAAGCAGCAGCTTGAAAGGAAAAAAGCTCTCATTGAGAAGGAAAAGAAACGATTGCACAATGAGCCAAAAATGTTGGTGGTGACCAAATGGGAAGCAAAAGTAATCTTTGCCAAAAATAGCTTGACTGTTGTATCAACAGGTTGTGTTGATTGGAGAATTAGACAAGTGAATGTATGGTAATATTTGTATATAGTTGATGCACTTGAGTGTTTATTTTACAGATTTATTATGAAAAGAGAGAAGGATAATATATGTACTGCAAAAACTGACAAATTATTAAGACTTAATTACGACATGAACATTGCATGCACATGAAATAATATTCGAGAACAAATTCATGTGACAAAAAATATTGTGAAATTATTGAAGTCAAGTTTACCATTTTTTGTAAGATTTTTAGTTTTTCAAATGATTATTTTGGTTTATTTTAAAATCATAAGTTGCACCAGGAGCAGTTTTTATGACTGTAAAATTGTTTTTGGCCTGAGGACCCCTGGATCAGGAGCACTGCCCCTTAATGTCCCAACTGAGGGGAGGGGGGGACCTCAAACCAACTTTTTAAAAAATTTCAGGTTTTTTTTTTTATATTGAAGACAAAAACAGGTCATTGTATTACAACTATCAGTAGTACATTTACTTGTGAAGGGCAACTATTAATACCACATTTACCAACCGCTCCAGAGCGTCCACTGTGGAAGTGAGAGGTCATGGGTTTGATCCCCAGCCGAGTCATACCAAAAAAGACTTACAAAAATGGTACTAACAGCTGCCTTGCTTGACGCTCAGCATTAAGAGGTTAGTGTTGGGACTGGTCGTCCTGGTGTCAGGATAATGTGACTGGGTGGGACATCATGCTACATGTCAGCGGCATGATGCCTAACGGTTAGCCATCACTATAAACTGCCTCACTGCAGAAATTGTAGCGATATGACTGAAAAATTGTTAAAGCTACGTTAAAAATCCTAATCAAACAAACAAAAAAAACCCCACATTTACTCTTGAAATACAGCCATCAATAGTTTATAATAATTTACTTATGCAATGGGTTGGCCGAGTGGTCTAAAGCGCTCTCCGTTACAGATCACTGCCATGTTACCTCTATCTGCATGGGTTCAAGTCTCGGATTCGGACAATGTTTGTATGTGAGAACGCTTGGCCAGTAGCTTCTCGTGGGTCAGTGGTTCTTTCTGGTTTTTTTTCCAGGTTCTTACTCTGCCATTAATACTGATCGCCATGTATAGCCTATCTTGTGTTGAAAAATGGCGTTAAAACCCTACAACAACTACTTATGCAATGCAACCATGTCTCATTTACTCCTGTAGTATAGCCATTAGTACCAGTTACTAAGTCATTGCTATCACATTTACACATGCAGTACAACCATTAGTACACATTTACACAAACAGTATAGCCATTAGTAACACATTTACACATGCAGTACAACCATTAGTAACACATTTACACAAACAGTATAGCCATTAGTAACACATTTACACATGCAGTACAACCATTAGTAACACATTTACACAAACAGTATAGCCATTAGTAACACATTTACACATCCAGTACAACTATTAGTAACACATTTACACATGCAGTACAACCATTAGTAATACATTTACACATGCAGTACAACCATTAGTAACATATTTACACAAACAAAATAGCCATTAGTAACACATTTACACATGCAGTACAACCATTAGTACACATTTACACAAACAGTACAGCCATTAGTAACACATTTTCACATGCAGTACAACCATTAGTAACACATTTACACATGCAGTACAACCATTAGTAACACATTTACACATGCAGTACAACCATTAGTAACAGATTTACACATGCAGTACAACCATTAGTAACACATATCACATGTAGTACAACCATTAGTAACACATATCACATGTAGTACAACCATTAGTAAAACATTTCACATGCAGTACAACCATTAGTAACACATTTCCTAATGAAATACAACCATTAGTAACACATTTACACATGCATTACAACTGTGGGTATGACATTTACTCGTGCAGTACCACCATGAATAATACCCACATTTACTTGGGCAGTACAGCCATAAGTACACATTTACTTGTGGCGTTCCACCATGAGTACACATTTACTCATGTAGCACCACTATTAGTACACAATTATTCATGTAGCACCGCTATTAGTAAACGTTTACTCATGTAGCACTACTATTAATACACATTTACATATGTAGCACTGCTATTAGTACACACTTACTCATGCAGTATAGCCATGAATAACACATTTACACATGCAATGCTTTCTTTTAACTTTTGAGCAGGTCATCATAATCTTTGTTTTATTTGTTAAAAAAGTTTTTTCCTTAATTTTAACTATTTTTACAGCTGCGAAAGAAGTTTGAGATCCAGCCAGATTATGTAGATTGTACCGGAGGAACTCTTCATCCATACCAGCTGGAAGGACTGAACTGGTTAAGATACTCCTGGGCAAATGGGACAGACACAATCTTGGCCGATGAAATGGGTCTGGGAAAGACAATCCAGACTATAGTATTCCTCAATTCTCTGTATAAGGAGGTCAGTTGGTATTATTTGATAGCTTTGTATTTTTCTCTCTCCCTCTCTTAATTTAGCCACCATTCTAATTTTGTTTATAACTCATTTTGAACAGATTGTAAAATTGTGCATCTTTCAAAGAAGACAGTTTTTGAAATAGAACATGTGTTTTGCTAGTAGTATTTGTATTCTTGAGTCACAGGTATGCCATACTGGGTGGAAAATTATTAATTCAGGGGTAGATATAGATTTTAGCATTTCTTTTTTAGGGTGATTCAAGCTAAGTATTCCTTCAGTTTGATTCAAAAGAGCTATGCATTGATCCAACTAAGCATACATAGTACCCATGGAAGGCAGTTTGATTCAAAAGACCCATGGATTATTCCATTTAAGCATACATAGTACCCATGGCAGGCAATTTGATTAAAAAGACATATGGATTATTCCATTTAAGCATAGTACCCATGGAAGGCAGATTGATTTAAAAGATCTTTGGATTATTCCATTTAAGCATAGTACCCATGGAAGGCAGTTTTAAGAAAAAAAATACATGCCATGATCAGGGATGGTCCTGGCTTTTAAAAAGCTGTCGCCAAAAAAATCGCCAACATCAATATTTTGTCGCCAATTTTCAAAAAGTGTCGCCATAACAAGTAGTGTACATTTTTCCAAGTGTTAATTTAGTCTATTAATGTAAAAGGCAATGAAAATGACAAAAGATGGATTAATTAAATGAATACTTTAATTACAACAAGCATTAACAAAATGTTACAAAGTGTTACGTGAAGATCCGTCGCGATTTTACGGCTGCCCACTTGCTGAATGCAGTTTCAAAGTCAAAATTTTCATATCGGTACATGCTGATTCTCATTAAATTCTCGAGAGATGAGATGCCGAGTTTATTTCTGATGTCAGTTTTTATGAGGTTCATCTTACTGAATCCTCGTTCACAGTCAACAGTGCTGACAGGTGACACCAGTAGTCTCTCAGCAGCCGCAGATGCGCAAGGGTATATTGTCCTGGATCTCACTGCCAACTGAATCAAATCCTTAACACCTCTATACACCTTACCATTCCTGAGAACTTGAACCCTAGCATAAGCCACAAAGCCAGCCAAGTCCTGACTAACCTCTGACTGATTACCTAGCCCACAAGTAGACAAGTAATCTGAAACAATGCCTGAAACCTCTGAAAGAATGGAACTGATAGCCTATGAACCATACAAATAGGGATCAAACAACTTGGTTAGAGCACTCAAAACCAGGGTTCGTACGGTCTTTGAAGGTCTTTGAAAGTTTGGGAAAAATGAGGTAGCGTTTTCAAGGCCTTGAAAGTTTGGGAAAATCGAGCATATTACCCTGAGGTCTTTGAAAGTCTTTGAAAATTGAAATAAACCCCCCAAAAAATAATTTCTTTCCAGAATCACAAATAAAATTATCCGAGGTTGTTAGATTCAGATGTAATCTAGTTATCCTGGTTTCTTTCTTTTTATGACCCGTTCAGTTTATTGCCGCCGCAATAACAAAAGAGGCTTTGTTTTGTTTGGCCATCCAAAGTATGCCGCGGCGGCGACTTCAATCACACATGCACTCTTCATCAAAGCAATACGGTGCCGCTACACACTTCATCAAAGGAAGTCACCAATAAAATTGCCCAAGGTCGTTAGCTTCGGATGCAGCTGGTTTTCCTGGCTTCTTTCGTTTGACGAATAGTTCAATTTGACTGGACGAGTCCATCAGTTTTAGCCAATCAAAATGTTAATTACACTAATTCTACGTAGAAAGTTCGCGAAAGTTATACGCTCGAGAATTCAAAATTTCTTCATTCGATTTACATCGTCTGCAAGTTCAGTGTTTGAAAATGCCAGGTCTTTGCTCTTTCAACGATATCTGGCTTGAACAAGAGAAGTACAAGGAATGGCTGCAAAAGAATAAGTTATGCAAACGAAAGGCGTTTTGTACGCTGTGTAAAAAGACGATCAACTTGGCTTCAATGGGAGAAGGAGCCCTTACAAGTCATGCCAAAGGTAGGCTGCAAATTAGTAACTACATGTTCATTTAGTGGAACAAAGATGCAGAAGTATAAGCAATTGGTAGTTTTTGGAAAAATAATGGTAATTCATTACTCGTCGGGTATAAAATAAGATCGTTTAGTTTGATGATTTGGGAGATATAGCAAAAGAGGGCCTGTTTAAATTTACTTCTACCGTCGGTTTATTTAACACGTTTGAGGAACAAAAATCAGTTTCGAAAAATTTGTTCTACATAACAATATTCCTTGATTTAATACAAAAACATCCATTGTAATAAATTAAATTCACGGATAAACAGTTTCAAAGTGCGCATGCGTACACTATATTAGAGTTAAACAAGAGTTCTTGTTCTTGAATTGCGAGTAAAAAAAAAAAAAAAAAAAAATTATAAAAAAAAGCCTCAACGAAACAAACAGGTTGCTATATATAGAACCTGTTTTGTCCAGTACTTTGAAGTGCGTGAAATATTACTAAATTTAAAGATGTTTATTACAAAAAATGGGGAAAAACATGTCCTGGGCTGACCCTGGACTTATGCAATCAGGATCAGACAAGGAAAAGGGAGAAACAAAACTTCGTAGGGTCCTAAAAATTATGTGTGAGGCAGGAAGAGAAGTAGAGTCCCGATGTGATTTAATATTAACTCAGTACGGAAAATTAGTGGATGAAGTTATCCAATCGGACAATCATCCATTGAAATGCTTCAGTAGAACAGATGACAGACTTGATGAAGTGTTTTATTCTGTCCTTTCCAAAAGAAATGAATATGTTGAACTTTGGAATGTTCTCCAGAAAATGTTGTTGTTATCACATGGGCAGGCAAGAGAGAGGATTTTCTATCAACAAACAGGTATCTGTTGAGAACCTCAGCAGAGAAAGCCTCAGAGCTCAAAGGTTAATCATTGACACAATGAGAAAAGCTGGTGGATCTTTGGAAATCATCATTAGCAATGAAATGATGACATATGCCTCCTCTGCAAAACATAAGTACCATGCCTATCTGGATAAGAAGAAAGCAGAGGAGAAGGATGAGAAGAAAAACCCAAAAGGAAAGAAACGGGAGTTGGCCTTGGATGAAGTGGAAGAACTTAAAGCCAAAAAGCTGCGTCTTGACGCTGACATTGCCAGCCTACATGCTCCCTCTGTACAGAAAGCAGAAGAGGCAGAATTAAAAGGACTCGTTGTGCTTGTCACAGAGTCAAATGCTCTTAGGAGAAGAGCAGAGGAAAAGATGACAGTGGTGGCATCTCTTTCCAAAATGATTGAAGAGAAAAAAAAGCAAATAAAATAATGCATTTAAAGCAGTGCTGATGTCTTTTAAGAGAACAATTTATGTTGTATTAAATCTGACACGTATGTTACATATTTCTGGAGAAAAAAACAACAAATGTTAACCTATTTTCTAGATCATTATAATGCAATTTTAGGCAATTAAGTATAGTTTGACTTTAATCAGTAAAAAATATTGTGGTATTTGGGATTCGTTGTTTTCTCTTATAACCTGTATACACAATGTTAGCAAAAATAGGTCTTGGAAATCTGTTTGTGGTCTTTGAAAGTTTGGGAAAAGTCTTTGAATTTATCAGTCATAGTTGAGTATGAACCCTGAAAACTATCGAATCACCCTCCTCCGTGAACCTTGCTTTTAGATTATCTATAACAATATCTATAAATTTGGCACAAGACAATGCAGCCTCTGACCTTTGCTTAGCATTATCACTAATTGTATGGCCTTTGTACTCAAAAGTACATAAACCTGATGAATCTAAACTTGGTTCTGCTGGAATCTCAGAAAGAAACCTAGAAACGTTACTACCAGACTCTAACCTCAGATTTTCAAGAAGCTCAACAGTGGAGTGGAGAAGGGGATTAACCTCGGTAAAGTCAATATCAGATCTCTGATAAGCTTGACACAGAACTGCCAAAGGCCTGAGAATGTCAGCCATATAGTGTGCTGTATAAACAAATTTGAAACAAGCAATGGGCTTATACATTGCAAGAGCCTTTGCAGAGTTGTCTTCCAAGAAGACACTAACTAGAGCTTGAAAATTATCAACAACTGCCTGTACACTACCTTCAAAACTCAGCCACCTTGTGTGGAATACCTGATGCAAGCGAGTGTGAGAAGACTCTAACACTGACTGAATTGCCTCAAGTCTACACATATTACGAGGGGAATAGGCAAAATACTTGTACATATTATTCAGTATATCTTGAAACTTAACCAAGTATCTAACCTCGTCAGCTGCAGCGCCTGTACCCAGAGCTAACCGATGTGCAATGCAGTGAGTTGCAAGCAAACCTTTAGTAGCCTCCTTCAACCTGGTAACAACACCACTCTTGCAACCCAACATGACTGCAGCACCATCCGTTGATACACCAATCAGATTGTCCAGACTAAAACCAAATGACTGAATTAAACCTAACAACTCTGAATATATAGATTTTGCATTTGCGGTTTGAAGCTGACGAATACCTAGAAATTGAGTCACTGGTTGAACACTGCCAGCCAAATTAGTTAGGTACCTAACATAAACAATCAAATTCTGATGTACTGAAACATCTGTGCTCTCGTCAAGCATGACGCTGTAAACACGAGATTCCTTGACCTCGGTAGCCATCTCATCAACTATTACATCAGCCAACGACTGCTGAAACTCACTGGTGCTTCCGTGACCGTCATACGATGTGTGCTTATCTACTTTGAGGTCTGAGAGTTGGGTGGCGCCCTGAAATAGAAATAATCATTAATTTTGTATGCCATAAATATTTCATTTATTATTATACGTGTTCTGATCGTGTGTGCGTGTGTGTGTGTATATATATATATATATATATATGATTAACAAAAAGTGGCATTTATACAACAATCACGGTGTACTACAGTAATATCACATTGAATATATTAAGGTTATACATGTGTTTTTTTCCTTATGTTACTGTCATTTAAATACATAGAATATTACTGTTAACAAGCTATAATATAATATTCTCAATACCTGTGTGATACACAACTGGTGCAGCTTTGGGACAATTGTATTAGCCAGGTTGTAGTAAGCCGCAAAGAAAGTGTTCCGCATAGCACTAATAATAGCAATTTTGCTTTTGCTAATGGCAGTGATCTTCGCTGCTTTCATGGTGCTGGCATCCCGCATCACCGTTTGTGCACATGTATGACTGTTGTTACCTGAAGAAGAAAAAAACGCATTATCAACTTTAGTTGACATTTTAATAACAATAAAACCCTATGATCGTACATTGCAATATAAGATAATTGACGTATAATGCGGCCGTCGATTGCATGCATTCCATAATTAAATGCACCCCCCCCTCCCCAGAGCTTGTAGTGAATTGCTTCCTAAATCCCAAGAATGATCACTGAATGCTGTATAAATTTTCTCAACAAGCAAAATAGGATCTCCATTCCCACGAATGAAACTTACACGAGTTAACAACTTGGCAATATTGGACCGTATATATAAGCATAAATTCACACCCAATTTATGGATTCTTTCACTCCTGTATTTTGAGAAATAAATAATTATTTTTAATTATGCAAACTTGATTTTTTTTTGTTGCTATTTCTTGTTGTGGAGTTTAAGTCTCTGTGGGATTGATGGCAAAGAAAAAGGTCAATGAGTAAAATGCAAAAATATTACTTACCCCGCCTGGATTCATGTTTGGTGACGCACTCCTTCTTCAAAATATCACAGCCAGTTGTAAATGAATTTACAAACTTTGCCTTGATACATACATCACAGAACATCTGTTTTAACTTTGGATCATATCTGAGCCACGGACGCCCAAGTTTCCAACTGTCTTGAAATTTTTGGGACTTGTTGCCCCGTTCATCGTAATGTGGTGTTGCACTTGAAGCGCTACATGTAGATGATGTTGGACTGCAAGGTTTATCATCGGGTCCAGTGATTGTTTTCTCTGATGAATTTGCACTAAATCCAAACGCTGTTAATTTTTGTAACTTAGGATGAGATAATGAAATCGCAACGTCTAACTTGCGTTTGCTCATGATAATGTTGCACTGGCGAAGATATAATTATAATTTAGATTTTTTTTCCATTTGCTTTCTATTTATACACCGTAGTCGGTACTTCAAAGGTTATCAGTTTTCTATGAAGGTTCAGAAAAACTATTGTATTGGTATATGTAAAAAAACAACAGAAGGATTAGCCATTCAATTAAATTGTTTCTGTTCTATTCGCGTCTTCAGAAGTCGGTCAGTTGTAGGTATAGTACGGTAGCATGATTGACTGTATCACAGCATACAGTACTCAGCCCAGATGTCGGCATAAGCAGATTATGATGTAACAATGCACTGTAAAGATGGGATGATCAATACGAACAAAGGATTGTTTGTGTAACAAATTAATTCCAATGCATTGCTTAGTCAGGTTTGTGGCTTCCTTTCGTTCTCCCATTTAATTTATTCAGTCGAAATCCATGATTGTATGTACAAATTAAATAACCAAAAAGTATGTCGCCAAAAAAATCGCCAGATGGGATATTTTTGTCGCCAATAAGGGAAAAAAATCGCAATTTGCGACATTGGCGAAGCCCAGCGCGATCCCTGCATGATGCTCTGAATGAGTTAGATGAAAATGTTACAAAATTTGTATCAGTGGGTAACTGCTGGTGTCTTTTCAGGATCCCAAGTATGTTTTACTGTAGATATTGACTAAAGTTTTATTTTTCAATTGATGTTTCAGGGTCATAGCAAAGGTCCATTCCTTGTCAGTGCACCTCTGTCCACAATTATCAACTGGGAGCGTGAGTTTGAGTTCTGGGCACCAGATCTGTATGTTGTAACTTATGTTGGAGACAAGGATAGTCGATCTGTAATCAGGTAAGATTCTAACAGCTCTAGGTTGTGATATATGTTTGTGTAAGAGAGGATGACCAATGGTAGTAAAAGTCTAATGTTTTTGTACAAGTGAATGACCATTGAAAGAAAATGTCTATGATATTTATATATGAGTGAGCAACCAATGTTATTAAAAGTATGTAATGTTTGTGTACTAGTGGATGACCAATTGTCCAATGTTATTAATAGTATGATCAATTGTCCAATGGTATTAAAAGTCTATAATGTTTTTGTACGAGTGGATGACCAATGGCAGTAAAAGTCTGTAATGTTTGTGTAAGAGTGGATGACCAATGGTAGTAAGTCTGTAATGTATATATGAGTTGATGGCCAATGATTGTTAAAGTTTTTTTAATGATTGTTTAAGAGAGAATGCCCAGTAGTAGTAAAAATAATGTTTGTGTAATAGTGGATGACCAATGTTAGTAAAAGTCTAATGTTTGTGTATGAGTGGATGACCAGTGTTAGTTCAAGTCTGTAATGTTTGTGTAATAGTTGATGACCAGTGATAGTTGTTGTTGTTGTGGGGTTTAACGCCATTTTTCAGCACACAAAAGGCTATACATTGTGGCCAGTATTAATGGTGGAAGAAGAACCCGGAAAGAACCACTGACCCATGAGAAGCTACAGGCATGCTTTCTCAATACCCACATTGGCCGAATCTGAGACTCAAAGCCACGCATACAGAGGTGAGATGACAGTGATCCGTAGAGGAGAGCACTTTAGACCTCTCAGGGGCCCCACCAATAATAGTTAAAGTCTCTAAAGTTTATGTGTGAGTGGATGACCAGTACTAGTAAGTCAGTAATGTATGTATGTGTGTGGATGACCAATGTTAGTAAAAGTGAAATTATGTCAAAGTTCAATGTTTGTGTACGAGTGGATGACCTGTGGTAGTAAAAGTCTTTAATGTTTGTGGATTAGTGGATAACCAGTGTTTCTTGTTTCCAGGGAGCATGAATTCTCATTTGAGGAAGGTGCAATACGTGGTGGTCCAAAAGCTTGTCGTATGAAGCAAGGCTTTTCTGTCAAGTTTCATGTTCTGTTGACGTCTTATGAACTTATAAGCATTGATTCAGCCACACTTGGATCCGTAGACTGGGCTGTTCTAGTAGTAGATGAAGCCCATAGGCTGAAGAATAACCAGTCAAAGGTAGGCACACACGTACAGACACAAGTGTAGGTGTTTTGCACTCAGATAAGTTTGATGTATGAGGAATAAATAGAAGAAAAAGTAATGAATACCAGACATGATTTTTCTCTGTTTTAAAATGGAATTTTGCTTTTCTTCTGACTTAAATCCGATTTTTCTTGATATAGTCCGTTTTTTTAAAATTATGTCCAGTCAGTTTTTTTTCCTGGTTTTTAACCGTTCTTTTCAGTCCCATTCCGCAACAACCCTTGTAATGTATTCGCTCCATATATTAGTTACCCCACGACTCTCGTAAAGAGTATTCAGATTGGTCAAAAGTTTAAATTCATGCAATGAATATTCGTGTAAAGGAAACTGATGGCAATGGAAAGAAGAAGCATGCTTGCAAAAAATGGCGCCCTAGTTGTTGGGAGAGACGATGGCACAAAAAGTTTAGATAAAGGTATTTTTATACAAAAAAAACTAAGGAATGGCTGGAATGAATTGTCGACGGAAATTTAGTTGGTCAGTTTATAAGAAAACTGAACACTCGAGGACACATTTTGTGCCTTCTGCAATACAGAAGTCTTGGTTGAAAGAGCCTGGAACTGCACCTTCAAATGAAGCAACATATGGAAAAAATGAAGCCTTCTGTCAGAATATGTGCACTGCATGTCGCCAATACAAGCTGGAGCTTGAAAGGAAAAAGGAAAACTAAAGAAATCTTTCTTAAAGACGCAAAAAAGAGCTCAACTGGCATATCAACTTGTTGTGTTCAGTGGACAAAAAGACAAGTGAATATATGGGATTATTTGATGATGATGTATTTTTTTATTTTTTTTACACATTTGTTATGAAAAGGGAGAAGTGTAATATGTTGGCAGCAAAAAATTCCTAATTATTGACTTAATTACAATGTGAACACTGACATTCACATGAAATAACTTAAGTACCAATAGTATTGGAGAATAAATTCATATGACAATAAATATTGTATAATTATTCAAATTGTTGGTAAGTTTGGTAGTTTTTCAAATGATTATTTTGCTAAATATTATGGTCACAAGTTGCACCAGGAGCAGATTTCATGCGACCCCCAAAACACCCTAATCAGGGTTGCTGCCCCTTCAGACCCTGTTGGGGGAGTACCCCCAAACCTGCCTTTCACATTTTCATTTTTTTTTTTTTTTTTTAAAGGTCAGAATCATGTCTGGAATACTGATCATTTGTTTCTTATAGATGATTACCTCTAGGGTTTGATGTCTTAAACAACCTTAAGTGACAACTGTTCTTGATAATTTCCCATTTCATTTTTATGATGAGATATTATTCATTACTTCATTTATAATTATTTTCAGATAAACATACAAGCATATATTTCACATCATTGTTGATAAGATGGTTTAGAAAAATTAGATTATTAAAAGAAACCTCTTTTGGGAGAGGGAGTCTTTTTATTTATTTGCATAACTTGATCCTTGCAATTTTATTTCATAATAAACTTTCATGGTTTGTAATTTCTTCTCCAGTTTTTTCGAGTGTTGTCAAATTACCGGATCGGCTACAAACTACTACTGACAGGAACACCACTTCAGAATAACTTGGAGGAACTTTTCCACCTGCTGAATTTTATGAGCCCAGAAAATTTCAGGTAAATCTTTTTTTCTTTTCCCAGGCAACAAATGTTGCTGAATGTAAAACATAAGCTCTCAGTGTTTGTTTAATGTTGACATTTTTCAAAAATGTAGAGACCAAATGCCATTTCATGGAAAGAAATGTTTGTAAGTGAAGATCCCACCTTTTGCATTTCTTTACTTTGGACTAGAAATGTTTTCTATTTTTTAATTTCATTTACTTACGAGCCAAAATGTTAAAGTCCAAAACCTATGCAAATTACCACAGGTGTTTACTGCTTGTTTCACATCACTTATTTTTAGTTTAACCAGATGTAATGAACCTTGTCATGTTTTCAAGTATTTTTTATAGCTCTACTGGACATAAATCAGAAGAGCTTATGGGATGGTCTCTTTCTTCGTTATCATAAGTTTGCTATTGCTACACAGGGTTCTTATGGTCTTTGAAGATTCTTGACGGTTTGGGAAAAATGAGGTAGCATTTTCAAGGCTTTGAAAGTTTGGCAAAATCGAGCAGATTACCCTGAAGTCTTTAAAAGTCATTGAAAATTGAAATAAAGACAAACAGTTTAATTTCTTTCTATAAGCACATTTAAAATTAACCAAGGTTGTTAGATTTGGATTTAGTCAAGTTTTCATGGTTTCTTACTTTTTAATATTATAGTTTGAATTTTATCATTAATCAGTATTGTAGTATTTTGCATTCATTGTTTTTTCATATAACATAAGTTGTATACAAAATGTTAGTGGAAAAAATAGGTCTTGGAAATCTATGATTGTGATCTTTGAAAATTTGGGAAAAGTCTTTGAATTTATCTTCTTGGAGGTTTGCCATGAAACTTTACATGTACATTCATCCCATGATCTTATAGGACCTACATGAAAATAGTGCTGCTTTTACATCCAGTATGGCTGCCACAGCAGCCATCTTGTAAAATGTTTTCACTACCTCTCCTAACATTTGAACAATTTAAGAGCTATGATGCATAAAAACTCCCATAGATTAAGGTCTTGCATTTAAAATGGAGTAAATAATTTTTATTTAACTACTTGTTGTTCAACAAGTCATGCTACAGGTAGATGTTTCATAGTGCTCTGTTTTTTTCAGGTAGGCAACTATTTAGCAGTCATTGTTCCTTAATGTGATATGTAAAATCTTGTACTCTGCATCATATGGAGACGCAGAATTATGAAACACACTAAACCATGCTATTTGTAGATTGTTGCAATATCCCATGCATGTAATTTCTTAATATTTGTACAATAAACACTTGTTCAATGTTCTTCTGCAGTGACCTTCAAGGTTTCTTGGATGAATTTGCTGATATAACCAAAGATGAACAGGTGAAGAAGCTACATGATCTGCTAGGACCACATCTGCTGAGAAGATTGAAGGCAGATGTCCTAAAGGGAATGCCTTCAAAGAGTGAATTCATTATCAGAGTTGAACTTAGTCCTCTACAAAAGTAAGCAGTTTATTGTTTTGTTTTCTTTGTTGACTTGCGATATTATTGTATTATGATCAGTTAAATATATTTTCATAGCTGCCAACTGTCCCGTTTTTTCCGTATTTGTCCCGTATTTTGGACCTGAATACGGGTGTACGTTTTTTTTGGCAAAAAATACGTTTTTTATTTTAAAAAAAAATAATAAAATTTCGTTGGAATTGTCAGTTTAGGACGCGCTTTCGGTTCTCTTTTGACAGAATATATCACATGTATATACAAATACAGTTCTACAATACGATTGGTTCATTCAAAATCGAGGCTAAATGGCCTGTCGTTATCCGCCATATTGGATTTCGCAATAGTTACCGCTGATGCTGTATCTAGTCTTCGTAATATTCAGCTTCTAATCATGATAAATTCGAAGGCAGAATATTCAGAATTTTCTCCAGAAGAAATAGGAGACAACTGGAAGGATATTTGTGCCGTTGTATATAGATTTGTGAAACCGTAAAGTAAAGGAGAAAAACTGACGTTTTGTAAATTGTGTAACGTGATTTCGCTATTGGGCACGGAGGCGCCCATGAAATGCAAGAGCACGAAAAAGCTAATAAACATCAGCTTCCTGCTTCATCACACACAACTCAGCCTGAACTTACGACGTAGATAAATGACAGAGAGAACCTTAATGCACATCGATTGAAATATAATTTTTAATTTCTTTTAGAAATAAACCTTCCTTTTTCAGTTACTAATGTTGGCGATTTATTTTGCACAAGTTTTTCAGACATTAAAATCGCAAAAGATAATTCTTATGCTTGAACGAAAACATTTCAATAAGAAAATTACAGAATTGAGATAATAAATGAAAATTGGTACATTGGAATCAATGATTAAAAAAAAAAGGCATGGAAAGGGCTCCTATAAATAGCTTGTGTTTGAGTGTGTTGCACTATTGCACCTTTTGAATGAGCACCCATATGGAACACGTGCAACTCCAGAAGGTACAAATGTGCAACACATGCATCTTTGACATTAAATAATTATGTAAGGCACTGTCCAACTTTACTGATGGTTGTATATGTTTTAAATAAATACATATGCATTAAAATTTAAAAATCAGTATTTGGTCCTGAAAATCAGTATTTTTGTCACAAGTAATCAGTATTTTTGCACTTGGGGGTTGGCAGCTATGTATTTTAAACAAAACTGCATAGTGAAATTAAACGCCAAGTGTCAACGCAAAAGAGTGTTTTGGTTAACCTTGGCAGTTAGCTTTGTTTCTCTGGGTTTGCATTGAGATTGAGGGCATTGTTGTCTTGCTGATTTGGAATACAAGAGAGCTTTTATATCATCCCATCGAGGGTATTGATATAAGGTTCAAGTTTGTATTTAAGGTTTTGATTATGGCTATTAGGAAAAAAACTACCACTTATAGGGGACAATTTAAGGATAAAATGTGAAGTTTGCTTTTTGTAGACAGCAGGTCAGTTTTTTTAATCAGAGTTATTGCCCTTTTTGTTTTATTACTTTATGCATTGTATCTTGTAAGCAAAACTAGTCACACAGTTTTTAATTTAACTGGTCATAGACCAGATGAGTTTTTTGGATGGTGTTATTTCTGTCTTCCATATGCCATCCATTTATTAGCAGATATTTATTACTGCTATTCCTACTCTGCATGGTCATAACAGTATGTCTATATGAAAATGGACCTGCTGCAAAAATCTTGTTGCTACTTCTGCCAAGTAGAAATTCATAGTGACAAAGGGTATTCACAAGAAGACTTCTTTTGCGTAATTGGTACTAGATGAAAACAGCACATCCAGTAAGATGATCGCAGTGGTCATGTTGAAAATCTTGTTAACTCTTCTTCAACTGAATTGATGTTTATCCAATTTGGTGGTTGTAAATGAAAGATTTCTCATGAAAATGGTGCCAGGCTTGCAACTAACTTTTTGACCACAGTAGCTATTATATGAATCTTGTTATCACTGATGAATATCACAATGGTGCAGCATTCATAATTTAAAAGGAAGAAAAGGTCTTGAATTTCAGGAATTCTTTTAAGCCGTTAGAACACCAGTCCCTTTTTATATATGTTCTGCTCATAGTTAACAAAATTAAACCTCAAAATTATACAAAATATACTTTAGGTACAGGACTACAGGACATACTCTTAGTAGAATCAAACACTGAAAACATGTGGTTTATACTTTGGCATGGTACGATAGCATAGGTGCCATGCTTGGAAGTAGATTAGCATAGATGTCATGCTTGGAAGGATAATAGCATCAATGCTGTACTTGGCAGTATAATAGTATAGATGCCATGCTTGTCAGTATAATAGCATATATGCTGAGCTTTGAAGTACAATAGCATAGATACCACACTTGGCAGTATAATAGTATAGATGCCATGCTTGGCAGTATAATAGTATAGATGCCGTGCTTGGCAATATAATAGCATAGATGCCGTGCTTGGCAGTATAATAGCATAGATGCTGTGATTGGAAGTTTAATAGCATAGATGCTACACTTCGCAGTATAATAGCATAGATTCTGTGCTTTTTTAGTTTAATAGCATAGATGCCACAATTGGCAGTATAATAGCATAAATGCAATGCTTGGAATAAGAATATCATATGGCTAAGATGCCATGTTTGGAAGTATAATAGCATAGATGTCATGCTTGAAAGTAGATTAGCATAGATGCCATGTTTGGCAGTATACTAGCATTGATGCTGTGCTATAACAGCATAGATGCAATGCATGGATGAAGAATATCATATGGCTAAGATGCCATGTTTGGAAGTATAATAGCATAGATGTCATGCTTGAAAGTAGATTAGCATAGATGCCATGTTTGGCAGTATACTAGCATTGATGCTGTGCTATAACAGCATAGATGCAATGCATGGATGAAGAATATCATATGGCTAAGATGCCATGTTTGGAAGTATAATAGCATAGATGTCATGCTTGAAAGTAGATTAGCATAGATGCCATGTTTGGCAGTATACTAGCATTGATGCTGTGCTATAACAGCATAGATGCAATGCATGGATGAAGAATATCATATGGCTAAGATGCCATGTTTGGAAGTAGAATAGCATAAAAATCAAAGATTCCAATATTGGAAGTAGAACAGGATAGGTACCATGCATGGAAGTGGAATAGCAAATAGCAAACACCATTCTTGGAAATAGAATAGCATAGATGCCATGCTTTAATATGTGTTCATGTAAATTATGTTGGGTTTTTACAGGAAATACTACAAATACATTTTGACAAGAAACTTTGAGGCCCTAAATACCCGTGGCAATCAGGTGTCTCTGCTTAACATTATGATGGATTTGAAGAAGTGCTGTAACCACCCATACCTCTTCCCCACTGCAGCAAGTGTGAGTAGTAATTCTTTCATACTTTTTTTTGTTGTGTGTGTGGTGAGAAATGGAGAAAGAGAGTTTACTTATGGTTGATACATTGTGTCTGTTTATTCAAAGTCATAGGGCTTTTGATATTGAACTTGGGCAAATCTTATATTTGTGTCCATTTAAATATACTTGAACTTGGGCAAATGAGCTTTGGTAAAGTTCGTGCAACCCTCTTGCATTTGGTTGTAGTGTAGCTTTTTGTTCTCATCCAGTAAGTGCTTTTGTTGTCAGCTTGAAAAAAATATATAGCTAATCACGCTAGTCAGGTTTTCATGGATCTACTTAATCCTTCATAAAATCTGGTATGTGCTAGTAAACATCAGATAATTAGTTTTCACTTCCAGTGTACCCAGCATTTTGAGAACAGTAAAATGGTTTACATCTGAAAATTAGTGTACACTTCCTGCTTACTCACCATTTTGAGATTTGTCAAATGGTTTTTGTTTGCAATGGAAGAGGGATATAGACAATCGAGGTTTAATATACATCTCAACTTTTCATGGATATCTTACCTTACCATATAAGCAACCTTGTTAAATGAGTCCACCTGCAAACTGCAAAGACCCAGGTGTGTCATTGCATTATGTGATGGCAGTTCTGGGTCTGTGCAATTTTTAAGGAGTAATCTGTAGAACAAACAACATAGACCCTGATCTATATGTGCTATATGCTATGGCAGATCAGGATCTTTACAGTTTGACTTGATATGGTACCTGATGTTTAATAGTTAACTTGTTATGCAAAGCAGTGATTTCCCTGCTCTTGACATGTGTTCCATATTAAAAGACCAGACATCTTCAGAAATTGAGAGTTAAGTAAGAGAAGTCTTTGGAATTGTAAGTGATAAAAGCTTGCATTATGTTTAAGATCTTAAATTACTACTGACTGCATTATTTGAAAAATACTCTTGGAGAAGTTTATACAATCGTGATATCTTTTTTAACATTAATCTTGAACGTAATGTCAATCTGTACAACAAATATAATACTCAATTTCTTAAAAATACTCTTGGAGAAGTTTAAATATAATACTCTCTTTCTCCCTCCCTCCCTCCCTCTCCTCTCTCTCTCTCTCTCTCTCTCTCTCTCTCTCTCTCTCTCTCTCTCTCTCTCTCTCTCTCTCTCTCTCTCTCTCTCTCTCTCACACACACACACACACACATAAAATAGAACCATAATTAAGATTATCTTTACAGTTGCATGTTTTTCTTCTGATCAACAAGCCTGGGAGAGGATGTGACATTTTGCCCCTTTGATGTTTGTTTTTCACGAATTTGTTCAGTTTCACACTTGAATGACTTTTGAATTTTTGGCCATTCTTTTAATTTCCCCTTCAGTGTCTTTGACCCAGTTTCACCTACAATTGTGAAAGTCAGTATGTGGATGCATAGGAACAAAATTAAATTGGCCATATGAAAACTAAGTCTCTGACTTCAATTTTGTTATCAAAACAAACTAGCACCAAATAATATTTGTTTGTGCTAGTCTTTTTTTTTTTCTATGAGAAAAATGTCCTGAACTTTATCAGGTTTGTTGTCACTGTGACATGTATTTTTTTAGTCATTTGTTTGTTAAACCCTATTTTAATCTTGGAGAGCTAAACCATATTAAAAGTAGATCACAGTGACCCAGTTTACCTGCTTAGTGACTTTTGTACTTTAACTAGCTGCTAGTTATTCCTTTAGTATATTGGACCCAATTTATCCAACCACATTTTCTCATTTGGACCCTTTCAGGGAATAATGCCTGCAAAATTTGATTAGTAGCCCAAGGACTAGTGTTCATTTCAAAATTATTTAGTAGCCCAGGGACTAGTGTTCATTCAAAATTATTTAGTAACTCAGGGACTAATGTTCATTCAAATTTACTTGTGCCAGGGATATCTTAGTTGTCCTAAACATTTTCATAAAAAAAGATAATGCCTTGACATTTGTGATAGATTCCACATGCAATATGCATGGTATCTTGTTGTGATGGCACTCATTTGTAATACTCTGTCACCAATCAGATCTCGTGTTATCTGTTCCTGAGATAGCTTGAGATTGAATTCCATAGTTGAGGGGATGACAACCTTGAATAACAAGAACACATTCACAATCATCTCTAAGAATTACCATGGAAGGATATCAACAGCTCGTACTGAGAAGAAAAAAGAAAAGACAAGTCATCAAACTATTGTTTGAATTTAACTAGTTTCTGCACTTGCGTAATCGCAGACTATTCCTGTAACGTTTTTCAGAGCCTGTATAAGTCATTGTCTTTGATGTTCACCATATTTTTGTTCCCTTACAGGAAGCACCCAGAATGCCTAATGGGGCATTTGAAGGTAATGCCCTAATCAAATCTTGTGGCAAGCTTGACCTGTTGGCCAAAATGCTACGAAGGCTAAAGGATGAGGGCCACAGGGTGCTTATTTTTTCTCAGGTAATGCTGTTCATTTTTTTTTCTTTCTTTATAATGTTGAATAATTTATATCTACAACTAAGCCCAAGACTTTCATTAATGTTTTTTCTTGATAATGGGAGTTTAATGGGGATAAGCCCCAGATTCATACCAGTTTGTATGCATTTCTATTTGTGCTAAGATTTACATTATATTGATTTGTAAATGCAGTAGCAGAGAGGGTGAGCCCACCCCATAATCGAGGCATCCATTTGCTAAACTAAAGCTTCTTACAAAAACAAAAAAATAATGTTAGAAAATGCAAACTGAAGCCTCTGAGAGTTTCCCTAAATGGGTTAGTTAATTTTGTTATTTTATCAATTGTTAGTATTTTAAAAAAAAAACGTGTTTTTTGTTTACCACCAAAAAATCAATTAAATCCATGATGTATAATAAATAATATGGATCTGTATTGTGTTAAATGCAGGGCGCGGACCACCACAAATGAATTAACAAATATTACAACAAAAAATAGCAGATCAGCACTTACAGCTAAGTGTGAACAATGTGGTACAAAGAAATTTAACTTTATTTTCTTGCTAATTTAAGCAGTATTTTATAGAAAAGAGTTGATATTGCAGCACAATTAGGAAATTACAGGGACTCCATGGGCTTAATACCCAGGAGAAAAACACCTTCCAGGATATAATTATTGTGGTCCTGGGACCAGACTTGATATCTGACTTGATAATCAGATCAACCATGATCTGGTGAATATCCGATAAATAAAAATGGAAAAGGCATGTAGCTTATAAAAGTAACAATCTGCAGCATAGGCTAGATGTTAAATTAATTCACGCGTTAAATTCGATAAAGAATAAATCTTTCAAGGAATCATTGGCTAACTGGTTAGTAAGATCTGCGTTGAAAGGTAAACTAGTATTCGGGGCTGGTCATTATTATTATGGAATCGATTTATTATAGTCCAAGAGGATATTGGAGAGGCAGAGCAGTGATTAGTAAACTGGCTGAACGTTCTACTGCTACAGATTCATTATCACGACAGGCAATATGGCAAATTTATCTACCACCACCTAAACAAATCGAATATGTGCATTATGATGTTAGTGTTCCTAACGAAGTTCATCAGGCTGATATTTTATTTTTACCATATGACTATCAAACTTGGTAGACGCCATTATACATACAAATAGGCGTTAACTGTAGTTGATTTTTCAAATAGGTAAAAAGAAGCATAGCTGTTATTGACAAAGACCAACAAAAGTTGCTTCTGCATTTGAAAGAATTTATCAACGTGGTGGTCTGCAATGGCCACAACTATTACAGGTTGATCCTGGCAAAGAATTTCAGGATGTAGCAACATCGCTGATGAAGCAACACAATGTCAAAATATGATGAGGACATACTGCAATACACCGTGATCAGACAATTGTTGAGTGATTTAATGAGACTCTTGCTGAGCAGTTATTTGATTATCAGTATGCAAAGGAAATAATTCAAAACAATATAAAATCTTGAGAATGGGATGCAAGACTACCAAGTGTGATAAATGCTTTAAAAACTGAAATTACTCAAACAACCAACATTGAAACCTATTAATGTGATTACGAGTAAATATATACCTACACAACAACATGATTTTTCAAGCAACAGATGCTGAGAGTAATGTTACTGTAAGGTACTTTTATGAGCCGGGTGAACTTAAAGGGGGTAAAAAAAAAAAAAAAAAAAAAAAAGACGGACTGATCCTAAATGGAGTATTACCACACATAAAATTTCCAGCGTGGTAAGATCAGCAATCTACAGATTAGATTTAACTGCCCGTCAGCATGGATTTACACGTGAACAATTACAAGTAATACCCCAGAAAACTACTGTCTTCACTTAACTAGCACCTCTACATCTATTACATTCAAGGCAGGTCATATTTTTACTTGTATGACCAAGATTACTATCTTAATAATAAGCGGAAATTTTTCAAATCTTAGATGCCCATGCTGAGAGATTTTAATTCAAAACAAATGTACTGCATTCTGCTTGGATATTTCCACATGTATTCAATTATTTGTTAAGTTTTGTATGGGAAAAATATTTTTTTAAAAAGTTTTATTGGCATAGAAAAAGTAGTTGTATGGAAATGATGTGTCAGTAATGTGATCATAATAAATTGATCTAATTCTTATAATTATTTCGATGCAAACGTAAATTATGCAGTTTCCTGTTTGTGACTGTTAGCGCGTTTGGCTAGCAAGCTTAAAAAAAAAAAGGAAACAAACAAGCGAGCGTGCAAACCAATTTCTTTGAATAGTTGATACCATGTGTTGTAGTTTTATAGTTTGTTAATGTGGTCGCATGAATAAAGTGTGAAACCAGGTTATTTTTCATTTAATTCGCTGTCAGATTAATTAGGATATAAATTACCAAACTTCCGTTGTTTGTTAATGACGGGACCATGATTGGCGCTGTTAAGCAAAATGCACAAAATCAGATGGCTTCTTATAATAGAAACATATTTCTGAGGCAGAAATTGACTTCTCATGCTAATATTTTATGACTGTGTTTACAACGGTCACTGCGCTGATTCTACCGAATATATGCTGAAGTCGCGTCTTCATTAGGGTATTGAGTAAACAAATCCTGACTGTTGATAAAGAAAACTTACTAGCCCATCTGACTAATAACATTATGATAGTTACTAGTCCGACAGGAAATCTACTAGCCATGGGCTAGCAGACTACAGCTAATTTCGAGCCCTGAAATGCCTGAAGCTGATGTAAAAGTAGCTTTATTCAGTAATTTTTTTAGGCTGTTTATAGTGATGCATAGTGTGATTTCAGTGTTTTCTCTGATTAATATTTCTTATACTAATACTAATATCTTTCCAATTTTAAAGATGACCAGAGTATTAGACATTTTGGAAGACTTCCTGGAGCATGAAGCCTATAAATATGAAAGGATTGATGGTGGCATCACTGGTGCCTTGCGACAGGATGCTATTGACAGATTTAATAGTAAGTCATCAAGTGACTCTAGGGTACCTTGTATCATAAATATATTTCTTGTTCTGTTTATTATAGATGGGAAGAGCATTATTCATAACTTTATTATCTGTTTTCTGTCTTGATCATAATTTTAGAAACCCTTGAATCAAATTTTCTCATTTTAAATTTAATTTTCTTTTAAGTTGGAATATAACTGATTTATACAGTTTGTGTTCTTGACAGATTAAACTAGTTGATTGATATAAGCCATTTCATGACAGTTCAGTATGTTTAGAAAGCAGAGATCTTTATTTTCAGCTGGGCCATAGCAGCCTTATTTTTGTATATGAACAACATGTGTAAGTGGAGAAATGTTTGTATTGATTTGTATAATGTCTAGCTTTTCAAGGTTTGCCCATATAAAATATTTGTCCAATAAGGCACCTGCATTATGTCAAAAGAATTGTTAAACTTCCATTCAGACTTGCTTCACATTCTTACATTAGATTATCATATGTTAAGTCACTAAGCGATGAGATGTCAAATTTCGAAGTTTGCTTATACTTCTATAATTAAGTTGCCAGATTGTCAATAACAAATAAATAGCATTACATGGGATTTTTTTCATAACTGATTTTGCGTTTTGTTTCCAGCCCCTGGAGCAGAGCAGTTTTGTTTCCTTTTATCCACACGAGCAGGAGGACTTGGAATCAACCTGGCATCTGCTGATACTGTCATCATTTATGACTCGGATTGGAATCCACACAATGATATTCAGGTTTGGTAGCTTATAGTTCAATAACTACTTTTTAGTCAGATCGGAGTTGATTCAAATTATTATAAACTGATAAAATGCATAATAATAGAAATGGCTCTATAAAACAAATAACCCTTTAAGACCATTGTCTGTCATAACCAATTGATTGTTTGGTTATGTCTAACTGTTATGTTAAACATATCTGTCCATCCCATCCCATCAGGTCAGTCTCAAATTTGGTTTCTAATCAGTAAGTTTAGGATGATTTGGATTCTAACTAAATTTGGTAGAAGGCTTCATATTATAATGATATGGGTCAAGTTCGATTTTAACCATTTTCTGATCAAATGTAATAAAATCATAGCCCCAGACTTATTGCAAGATCTGTACTGAGATTTATAGCTCTATTCTCATAGAATTTAATCCAGTGAAATATAAAATGTTTTACAAATAATCAAAGCCTGTGCAACTGTTCTTTTCCCTATTGTATTTTATGAGTTATAAATTCAAAGTCGTTCAAATTTCAAAATTTTGTGCCCTGTATAGTCCATCAATCCTTGTTTAATACACAGGCCTTCAGCAGAGCTCACAGGATTGGCCAGTCCCGGCGTGTAATGATCTATCGGTTTGTTACGAGGAACTCTGTCGAGGAGAGAATTACTCAGGTGGCCAAGAGAAAGATGATGTTGACACACCTTGTTGTTCGTCCAGGTGTTGGCAATAAAAGTAATACCATGACCAAGCAAGAACTAGATGACATCTTGAAATTTGGAACTGAGGATTTGTTCAAAGAAGCTGGAGGTGAGGAGCCTACTTAAATCATCTGTAAATGAATAAAGATGAATATGAGTTTAAATAGTTGATATTTTGATAATAACTGATGCGTTGGTGAGTTAAATAGTCATGGAGAGAGAATCAACTCAAAATTTCAAACCCTGCAACTTAGAACATTCTAAAACTAGCTTGTACATATGGCATATATGTATTTAAAAGAAAACTTTGAAGACACAGTGCCACTACTTTTACTGTCAGCTGTCCTATCCTGTTGAAAGATTTTTCTTGGAAAACTAGATCACAATACACATGACGTTCATGTGATGTTTTACAGTGCTTTTTAATGGCAGCTTTTAAGACTGGCAGTTTGTTGTTATATTGTCAATACCTGACATGACTAGATGCAAATTATGATGCTGTATAAATAATGTTAGACTAGTTTAGTAATGAAACCGACTTAAAGAAATGTTCATTATAGTTTAAACCATCCTAGTCTTTTGTGGCATAAATTTTTACTAACCAAATGTTCAATTGTATTGAAACAAAACGTAAACAAATGTCCAGTCAACAATGTTTAATAGATAATGGGTAGTTTTGGATAAAGTTTTCAATATGGTTAACAGTCTCAGACTTCATACAACTTTTCACCTATTACAGTAAAGGTATACTCTACATGCACTTTTTCTTATCATAGATGATGAGAACCGGATTGTCTATGATGACAAGGCTATAGATCAGTTGCTGGACCGGACTCAGGAGGGACAAGAGGAGAAGGAGATTGCAATGAATGACTACTTCAGCTCCTTCAAAGTGGCCAGCTACACAATCAAGGAGGGAGATGATGTATGGCTTTGATTTATGGAGTTTTGTAATCAGTGTTATTTAGATCAGATATGTCACTAACACATGCATCATATTTTGTTGATGTTTTTTATTTATGGTGCACTGGTTTGAGACATGGTTTTAAAGTTGTTGTTTTTGTAGTGTTTAACGCCATTTTTCAGCACACGATAGGCTATACATGTGGTCAGTATTAATGGTGGAGGAAGAACTCTGGAAAACCATTGGAAAGAACCACTGACCCATGAGAAGCTACTGCTAAGCTTTCTCACATACCCACATTTGCCAAATCTGAGACTCGATTCCACGCTGATAGAAGTGAGATGGCAGTGATCTGTAACGGAGAGGTCTTTAGACCACTTGGCTACTCAGGGCCCAGGTTTTAAAGTTATCTGACTCAGAATGATTAATATATTATTTTTAGATTATTTCAGACAGAAAATAAGAATTGCCACAAATTACCTATTATCATTTTAGCACATTAATTGACAAACTTGAACAAATTAATGAACAGGTTTTAAATACCACAAAGGACAAAACATTGTGAGCAGATTCATTGACAGACGTAATTTATTAACAAGTAACACATATCACAAAGTACGAATTGATCATGGCATAAAAGACAGATCTCCTTACCATGGCATTGATGATGTGTGTATTTCGATTGTGAATGGAGGAAGCAGACCTTCATGGATTCACACTGCACACTGATTCACGCTGCATAAAATAATCATGAATTTCCAGATTCTTAAGCAGCTTAAATCATTAATAAAATTAATTTTATACAATTAAAATAGTAGCAGTTGTCACGGATACCCAGAACAGTCCTGCATTGCAAGTTATGTTGTTACAGTGCCTTGTAGTATGCAGTGTAAGTATATGATGCATATTTAGAACATATGATTTACAAATACTCGTGAAGTACACCAGTGCTTAACTGATTTTTTTTTAAAATGTCACATGTACCTACTCACGACGACTGTTTTAACCAAACACTAAATCAATAAATCTTTTTAGAGTATAGGACTTTTTGAGTTATTGAAAGATTATCATGTATCATAATTTGCTCAAGTTCATATTTTTCTGTACATGTCCTGACAACACTAATCACTTACTGTTAGATGTTTCATCTTACGGATTATTACCATTTTGCAAGTAAGTTACATTTCAGTTAAAATGTTTTCACCTTCAAGGATTCCACAAAAAGTGAAGTAAAGATTGGAAAACACCAAAAATTGGCGTTACATTCAGCCATCAAACATCCATGTACATTATGCTTTTTGCACAGTATGGTGCCTTGAATTTTAGAATATTATTATATATTACATGTATGACAGATAAATTGTAAGCAGCGATATGAGCTCCTGTTGGCATGTAGCAGAACAATGTGGGAAGTACACTAAAAGCATATAGATATTGGGAACATTAAGAGCACCCCCAGCAGATTTCAGCTCTGGAGTTCTTAGAGCAACCTAGGAAAGTCCTGCAGCTACCAATATGTTTCAGTTTCATTTTGGGATTTTCATATAATGCAGTGCTGACCAACAAAGTGGATGGAGCTAGTGTCATGATATACTTTTTCACTAATTCTGTTCAAAATTCACTAATTTTTATCCCACTTTTCACTACTTATGAGTCTGGAAGGTTGGCATGCCTGAGGAACATTAATTTTTTTCAGATGCCTTTATCTGGCTGAAAATTTTCCTCAGTCTCTCAACATTCTGGACAAACATGGGTGAAAGGTCAAGGTATAAAATGTTTGAAAAAATAGCAGACGATTAACTTCATACTTTGGCATATTTTAAGGATGAAGAGCCTGAGACTGAGATTCTAAAGCAGGAGGCTGAACATGCTGATCCTGCATATTGGGAGAAATTACTGCGTCATCACTATGAACAGCAACAGGAAGACTTGGCACGCACACTTGGCAAGGGCAAGCGTATCAGGAAACAGGTCAACTACAATGATGCCATGAGTGGGCATGATGATGAAGCCTGGAAGGAGAGCATCTCGGACTTTGACTCAGATTTCAGTCAGTCAGGTTTGTGATCTATTGAGAGAAAGAAGAAGATATAATAATATATACTTTTGCAATGGAGTGAACATTTTCATCTAAATTCTGTATTGATGGATGGTTTAAAGAGGTTTTCTATTCATTTGGGGGGAATATAATTTCCAGATCATACCAGCAGATAATCTATTTACAAAAATCTTGTTTTAAATTTAAAGCTTGTGGAACACAAGAAAATAAATCGGAAAATAAATTATTTTTTAAAATGATATCATTTTAATTAAACCTAATTACATGATTGTCCTTTTTTGTTGTTGCAGAACATGAAGATGAGGATGATGATGACTTTAATGAACAGAAAGAGCGTAAGTTTTCTCAGGTCATTGTTTATTATCACAGTGGTATGTGGGTGGTTACAGCTATTAGTAAATTTTCTGTCTTTATGTCTCAGTCTCTCTGTCAACATTTTTGTGTTTAGAGCATTAAAACATTAAAGATGTCTCTACAGAATATTGATGCCTTTTGCTATGAACAGTTCAGTTTGAAATGGTTTTATATGGTTTTTGAATTTTTGGCAAAACTCATAAAAAACATTAAGGTATCTCTTTGAAGCTTGTAGATGCCAGACTAGGAGATCAGATTTATTTTTTGTTAACCATAATTCTTCTGTTTCAATATTGTTTTTAGATTTCCACATGTGCATTTATCTGTTAGTCATTTTACACTATTTCTGCAATATATCTTCAAAACTGTTCTAAGATATCTTCATGAATTTTGGTACACAGTTAGACAATATATCTTAAGCTGTCAACAATTCATCAGTTCAATATTTAAAAAAAAAAATTCTTCCATTATCCATGCTTATATGATCCACATGTTTCTCTGGAAACACACCAGAATATTTCTTAAAGTTTGTTTGCATATTAGATGTGCATTTTTCATTTTAAGTTTTGTCAAGTTCATTGATTTCAACCTGTTTGGTCTGTCCACCATTCATCCACCCTTCACACTTTAATTTCAGGAATAAAATTTAATTATGCCTCTAACATTTCCTGATATATTTTGTAAATATACAAATCTTCCTACATTATGACATTTTTGACAAATTCTATTGCCTAGTAAACATATTAATGGTATGGAGGATGTAGATGCCTCCTTCATTGAGGTCAGAGGTCTCGGAAATGTTTAATTACGTGTATTTGGATGCACATATTAGATCTGGGATGCAGGAGTCCTCAGTGCGCATGCAAAAAGCTGGGCGGTAAATTAAAGATTTGCCAGTCCTATTTCAACAACCTACTGAGTGAGAATATGTTGATTACTTTATCATTTTAGCTGTGCTGATATTTACAGTGACATAATTCAGTGGTTAAAATACCACCAGATGTGCCTGCTGTATTTATAAGAGTACATCAAAAGAACATGTTGGAATAACTGGGCTGCAAGTTCAAAGACTTCATCTATCAGCTGGGGTGGGAAAATATACTGAAATTTACAATGACTGAATTCAGAGACTGAAACATCCCGAGATTATTATAAGAGTACACCAGAACTTTAGCTTTCATTATTGTGTTCATTTCTGACTGTAGCCAAATAAATAGTGAGTGCAACCTCGAAATCAAGACACATCAAGACTTGGACAAAACATTGTTTGCAAATTTGGGTATGCAAGTATTTTTGGATTAAATGGAAAACTGATACAAATTTTAATGAGATTCAGAGAGTGCTGAATTTTCTAGAACTGACAGTTTGGATGGAATAGTACCCAAGTGTAAGAAAGTGTGTGATGCCCGGCTTAGTTTTTGGAATACGACCATTCCGTGGATTGACAAAATTTAATCTCACCCTGAAGGACGAACAAGAGTTAATTCGCTGTCAGGCTTTTCTGCACCAATATTGGCACAAAACCCATACCGAATTCAATTGATGAAATAAAATTCTGCAATGCTTACCAGTTGAAATGTGGCTATTGTCACTAGAATATTATATTCAAAAGTTAGAACAAATGGGATATCACCCTATCATTCTACGACTTGAGATATGGCGGCTTATTCTACGCATGGCTTTGCAAAGATGTAATGTTTATGCATCATGCTATGGAAATGAAATACATTACTTTGGACTCTTTCTGGCATTTCAACCAAAAATTTAATTTTCAACCAAAACAACACGTGATCCAGTATTTACAGAAATTATATATCGTTGTGCATAATTAACAGATGCACTGAATAGGCTGACACAGTTGTACATGTCATTGTTATAAAGAATTTGGAAATTAAACTTAATGGCAACCAACAGTTCTTCTAATCTGCAAAGTTCAACATTGTTTGGGATGGGACTGCAACTTTTGCTGGTTGGACTCCTCTAGAGTCCTAGACTCATAGTTTTAAAATCCTAGTGAGACTTCTGTTCATCTGTCCATCTAAACATAACATTTTCATTTCTGGAGCATAACACAAATTACATGCTTCTAAAGCCTAGTATGAATAAATTGGTTTATATACATACACATCTTGTCAGTTTCACATAGTCACATATTTGGTTAATTAAAGACTAAAAGAAATTACATAAAAATCGTTGAGCTTATCGATAGTGTCCACTTTTTGTGGATTCATAAAGCAGTGGATGCATCAACTCA
Organism: Unio delphinus; assembly: GCA_029339505.1. Taxonomy (NCBI): domain Eukaryota; kingdom Metazoa; phylum Mollusca; class Bivalvia; order Unionida; family Unionidae; genus Unio; species Unio delphinus. The sequence continues at coordinate 3,383,754 of JAQISU010000075.1, read as the reverse complement.
GTGTTGATATTTTTATTCAGGCTCAGAACTCCAAAAATAATGATACATTATGTTCAGTAGAATGCTTATTAATAGAATAAGATTTATAATTGTATGTCAATTGCAGTGCTTATTAATAGAATAAGATTTATAATTGTATGTCAATTGCAGTACGAGGAAGGTCGAGGACCAGGGCTGAGAAGGACCGTCCTCTTCCACCACTACTAGCCAGAGTTAATGGACAGATTGAGGTAATGCCACAATAGCTTATTAATCCATCAATCAATCTGCCAAATTGAATTTACGTAATGTTAGCAGTCTGACCATTACTTGTCAGAAAACCATATTTTTTTCAATATCAATAAACAATCAGGATTTCTTCAATATTTTCTTTTAATTTTTTTTTTAATTTGAACATTTTCAGAGTATCGCATCCCATCAGGTTGCAAGATTATTGGCCATCATTTACAAGTATTAACCAGTTCAAGTTTTTGTAAGATTACATGGTTATAGTAATAATTTAGTGAGATCAGAAAATAATGTTTTTGTATGCAGAAATGTCATTTTTTTATGCAGATATGATCTATTCTATTCTATTAAAACTCTTAGCTTAATCATTTTTTTAGGATTGATTATTGATCTTTAAATTTAAAGGGATTTACAATAATACCTAATTTCTCTTCTACATTTTAGATGTCTTCATGAAATTAGGAATGCTTTTGCATTGTGGTTTGGACATTTTGTTATGTAAAAGCATTTAGCATTTTAACAGTTATTGCCATTTTTATTAGCTCAATATTATAACAACTATCGAAAGAAATCAGAAGTTCATTTATTTGTCAAATCAGTCTTTAAACAGTCTTCACCATAAAACTATACTGAAAATTTGTCTCGAAAACAAAATGTATTTAGTTAATCTGCTGATACTGAAGATTGCAATAAATTTTTCCCACTCTAATAACTACAAGTCTGCCTTTTGACACCTCATTGGTACCAGATGATATTCTCTGTCTGCCTAATACACCACTCAATAAAGTATTAAACATATTCAATAAAATTTAGGAAATTGGTTGCTTTCTGCATCGTTGTGAGAAGTAAGAGTGATATCAGTAACCAGACCTGATGATGAACATAACCGACACTTAAAACAGTCGTCCCATATCACTAGCAAGCTGTCTTTTGCAAATCCATGATATAAATGATAGGTAACCGATAATTCTGTCTATTTTATTTTACAATGGTTATTTTATTACAAAGTGAGCCAGCCGTGGAAAATGACTTTGGATTCTTTGAAATTTGCCAAAAAAATTTAATATACAAAGTTTGATGACTTAGGGAAGCCAAATTTGGTTCCTTTTTACTGGTATTCATGCAAATTTGGAAAATAAATTGAAATAATGGAACAATTTTTAAAATGGCACAATCTTGTGCTTTATACATATTGATGACCCAACATCTCCCAGAAGGTTTAGAGAAAATGATGAATTTGTGAAGGTCAGAAGAGAAGACTTTCACCAACAATATGATCATTAACATTGATGAAACTCCAGTGTACTTTGATCACATTCATGGATAGACTGTCATTAAGAAGCAGTTCAAAGTCTGAGAATTCACCTTACTGGTGCAGATAAAATAATTTAAATTTAGTCATTGCAGTTTCTTCAGCAGCAGCAGCGTTGCCTCACGGCATGAGAGGGCTAAAATGTATTTATGCACAGAAAGAATGAATCATAAGTGTGCAGGAGAAAGGTTGTATTGATAAGGTTATGCTGCAGCAGATTAAAGAGTTTTATTTCAACTTAAAAAAAGCTGTGTCCCAGAACATACAGTGCATACAAATATTACTTTGAAATGTAGTTTATGGTGTCCCAACAATTATGCCCCAGTGTATATGGGAAATGTTATTTTAAATCTATCATGTTTTCAATGTGGATTCAGATGCTAGAGAAGCATATGTGACTATCAAATCAGTTTCAACTCATTACAGTACTTTGATATTACAATGAATGTGTTTTTCTATTTTCTTTGTCTCTTATGCCCTGTAACAGCAATTTATGGCTAGTAGAATTCAAACTTTATGGTAATTAATGTTTACAGGAGAGAATACTTTGAGCAGCTTTAGAGTAAAGTTGTATAATTCATTATGTTCTGGTTCCAAAGTGAGCCCATCCACCAGTCTATCCTACGTTTGTATTATTTCCAGAACCATCTTAAAAATTTTTCTTCATGAAACTTGAGCATTTTAATGATGAAAAATGTTTGTTATCCGCACTTGGTTTGACATTGTCATGTCAGTACTTTTAGCGTTGCCATTCCCCTCCCCCCAATATTTTTCAAATTGTATTTAAACTTTCTGTTTAGGGTGAGTGTTTTAGGTAATAACTATATTATTAATACATTTAGTAGCATGAGGTGATAAATACTTATGTTTTTGTGAATAAATAATACTATATCCAAAAATCCATAATTCATAATTCCCTATAGAACATAGTTTATTCTCTTGACCAGCAAGAGACTTTAAGAATACTATGAAAGAGTCTAGTTGTCAGGTCTTCTTAATAAGATATAGCTTTCATCATAAAAGTGATTGAGACTGGCAATATAGAGTAAAAATTGTCTTGCATAGTGTGCCATCTTGTTTCATTCCATATTGACCCGATGTCTCTTTGGAGAAGTCAGGATGGTAGATCAAGCCTGCAGATATTAGAGGGGCTAGACAAAGTTATGTCTGCTCAAAAAGGCTCTGTAGAACAAATATGTATATATTTTTCTTGTCCAAATCCATTCCCATTATTCTTTCTGTTGTGATTTTTCATGTTTTTATTTCCCAGCCATCCATGTTATACTTCTGTTTCCTTTATTATTCTCTCCATATATTCTACCTTTATTTCCCCCATCTCTCTCCTTTCCTTTTCCTGTAAATCCTGTAAATCTCATTCTATTGTAGATCCACTTCCTTCTTTGTTTCCCTTGACCCTTTTCTCACATTTTTCCATATCCTTCCTTCTCTCATATTTATGCCTTTTGACAATTTATTATTATCTCGTCCTATTTATATCCCTTCCATCCTCTGCAGCTTCCAATTCTCTGTTATCTGTGGCTAGTCGACTCATTTTTTCCCTTTTCAGCTTTCTTTCTGCTAATGATTTATCTTCCCTCCTTTCTCACCAATCTTCCTCAAAGCTCTTTACCCAACAGTTTTATATCGTATTCATTCTAATCCAGGTTTTTTCCTCACAAAATATGTTAATAAATTGAAATATATAAAAAAAACTGCTTTTGTCAAAGGGAACATAGATTGGTACTCACCAACCTGTCAGCTTTTTAGACATTGATTGGTTTTGTGGTCATAGATTGGGGAGGGATGCATTGGGTGCAGCTTAAATATATGTAAATTTAAATTGAAGGAATAAGTTTTTCTTCATTTAGGAGAATTTTATCCAATTATCCAAAGATTTGGTTTCAGGAATTTCAAATTAATTGTTAAAAAATGGTGGAATTTTTTAAAAATTAGTCTTCATTTTGATGTTTAATTTTTGAACAACAATGCCCATATATCAGATATAGATGACTTCATAAAAAAACATTTCCATACTTTTGTTATGTTCACATTTTGGTTTTTATTCCAAACTGCTCTTAACAATAATCTACGAGTTACTTTCCCTGCATCATGCTCTCCTGGTTTGCAAACATGACGTCATTTCAGTAACAGCTATGTTGAATACTTCTGAATACATTGGGTAATAAAACATTGTTTATATATGGATGCAGGCATTAAGAAGCTCTAAATACTTGACCAAATCAGGATATTCCTTCAAATGAGACCATTATAGACATGTTTGGGAATACAGCCACCCCCACCCCCTTTTTGTAATGGGATTTGTTTTCTTCTGAAAATGATTGGGTTTGGTTATCCATGAGAATATACTATAACTTGGCAGAAATGCCTGAAAGATGAAGTCACATAGGAAAGACCATCTTTATTTTGCACAGAAGGCTCTAGTTTTATTAATAATTAACAATTATTCTATTGTTAATTGGAAATGCTAGATAGTTGATAGAGTAAAGCATTAGAACCTCATATTTTCTCTTTGTGGCTCATTGTACATGTATACAAAAGTTTGCAAAATATTTTTATTACATGCTATCTTAAATATATGCCATTAAGTTAAGAATATCTGTTGGTAAAGTGTTTGCCAGGAAGATAGAAAATTATGTTTTGAAATTGTTGGTACATTTAGTCAATGTAATTTTTCAGGTGCTGGGATTCAATGCCAGACAAAGAAAGGCCTTCTTGAATGCTGTTATGAGATATGGTATGCCACCTCAGGATGCTTTCAATTCTCAGTGGTATGTGCATAGAGTTTCATTACCATTAATAGAATAAGACATACTGTTTCATTTATATATGAAAATAACCATTGTTAAGTTATTTTCCATTTTTTTTTTAAATCTTTATTTTTGCTACACATTACTGATATACTCACAAGCAGGTCCAACTGTAAAAAAGATAGATTCTAGTCTGCCATTACATAATTTTTTGACATTTTGAAGTCTGTGTTGTTAGTTCAACCGATTAATCCTGACAAGCTGCATAGACCCAGATCTGCCAGTGCATTATGTGATGACATTATTTCTTCATCCTGTGCAGTTTTGTAGTTGGGTTTATACACTGGCATAGATTGTATTATTTATTTGAAAATGTGATTTAATTGCAACACAGTTTTAAATTTTTTAAATTTCAGGTTGGTCAGAGATCTTCGTGGAAAATCAGAGAAAGTATTCAAAGCTTATGTATCCCTCTTTATGCGCCATCTGTGTGAGCCAGGAGCAGATAATTCAGAGACATTCGCAGATGGTGTTCCAAGAGAAGGTTTATCCAGGCAGCATGTTTTGACTAGAATTGGTATCATGTCACTGGTACGCAAAAAGGTAAGCGTTGATCTTGTTATACCATTCGTGACAAAAGCATATATATCACATGTACACACGCACATTTTCCGGTGGGAATGGTATTATTTTCAGTTTATGATATTTTATGTTAAAGTTTATGTTAAAGTTACAATAGTCACATGACATCATAACACATATGTGACATTTCATTGTACTGTTGTAAGAAAGAGTGGTCCATAGAACTCTTTGTTTGAAATTTTCTCTGAAAGCTACGAAAGATTAGATAAAGCAATCTGTCTCCATCTGGCATCATCTTTTGGGTTAGAGTTACTTTAGAGACCAGAATTTCTTGTTTTGATCAATGGATCATCATTAAACATGGCCCATTTATAGTTTATTTGCTTATTTGTTAAATTTTTTTACCATTAGTCATAGTTAAAATCTTTACCTTGGGATAATATGTCACTGTTTTCACAGGTAAAGGTTAAAATCTTTACCTTGGGATAATATGTCACTGTTTTCACAGGTAAAGGTTTCAGTGCTAGGTTCAAGTTTTGGAGGAATGAATTTACATCATGTACTAGTGGTTAGGCATTAGACATTGGATCACATTCATTAGTGTAAATAGAACTTATTTAAGGATATTGGATCCAAGGAATAAAGAAGGTTAAGGTCACAGTGTGAATTGTTTTGGATTTTGTGGTAAATTCTTATAGCTGTGTGAATGGACTCTGTCTTCAGTTTCCATAGATGGACTGTTGTCAGATTGGTACATAATAATAGAGGAATACGGTGATTAAAGGTTAAAGGTCAGAGTCATGGCATAGGTCCTGAATTAATTAATAAGGGAGGAGGACATTATAGAGTAATGATTTTAAAAAAAAACAAATAAAATCACACCTTTTTACATCTTTAAGTATAAGAGAGTAAACATTCACTAATGCTGAATATTAGTTATTTTTGATAGTATCTCCTTTGTTTTTAAACGAGGTAAAATGTTCTTTGAAAGCAAAGGTTTGATGCCAATACTAATTCTGGAAATATCTTTGACCAACAGGTTCAGGAGTTTGAGGCAATCAATGGCACCCACAGCATGCCATATCTAATGGCAACAGAAGCTGTAGAGAAGTTGAAAAAGGAGAAAGACACTATAGCTTCACCTGCTGTCAAAGGAAAGGAAGATGGGGACAAGAAAGAAGATGGAGAGAAGGAAGTGGAAAAAGAGACAAAAGAAGACAAAGAGGAAGAAAAAGATGAGAAATCGAAAAATGGAGAAGAACGAGAGCAGGAGGCTAATGTAAATGAAGAAAAAAAGGAAGAACAGGAGCAAGAAAAGGTATGTTTTTTGTTGAAATTATGTTTAGCACATGCCATTTATGTGATTATGTGTAAATAGAGGTAAATAGATTGCAAGTTTGGACTATAATAAGCAGATGTTGTGTTGGTACATTTCTGTGCCTATGGACCATTGTATAAAACAGGATGATTACCTGGTAAGTGAAAGTTGGAGGAGAAATTAATGGAAAGTGGGGGGGAAGTTGGAACAAAAGATCAGATGAATAGAGGATGATTACCTGGTAAGTGAAAGTTGGAGGAGAAATTAATGGAAAGTGTGGGGAAGTTGGAACAAAAGATCAGATGAATAGAGGATGATTACCTGGTAAGTGAAAGTGGGAGGAGAAATTAATGGAAAGTGGGGGAAAGTTTGTACAAAAAAATCAAATTAATACATAGAATAACTCCAGTATTACCCTGAATTTATTCCTATGAGAAATATGAATAGCCCATATTCAGAAAATGTGCAGACATTTCAGTTTTAGCTTCACTTACTTGCCATTTTGAATACAGTGTGTTAAATCAGGAATAACAGTAGCTAGACTCTTCAGTGCTGTATTTGATGACTCTGATGGCCTTAGTATAGCCTCGCTTAGCACTCAGCATTAAGAGGTTATATTAGGACTGGTTGGCATGGTGTCAGGATAATGTGACTCGGTTGGGCATGATGCCCCAGTGATAGACATCACTTAAAACTGATACTCTGGTAGCCTAGTGGTTAGAGCATCCGCTGCTAAACGGGGAGGTCATGGGTTTGATACCTGGCTGAGTCATACCAAAGACTTACAAAAATGGTAATAATAGCTGCCTGGCTTAGTGCGCACCATTAAGAGGTTAGTGTTAGGACTGGTTGGCCAGGTGCCAGATAATGTGACTGGGTGGGACATTATGCTACATGTCTGCGGCATGATGCCCAGTGCTAGACATCACTATAAATTGCCTCACTGCAGACGTCATAGCGATATGATGAAAAATTGTTAAAGTACGTTAAAAATCCTAATAACACATACACACTAAAAACTGCCACACTGCTGACTTTGAAGTGATAAGACTGAAAGATTGTTAAAGCGATATTAAAAATCCAAAATCACACACACATATACACACACAGTGCTGTATTTTCTTCATACTAGCTGGATACATTTGTAACTATGTTCAGGCTGCATTCATTTTTAATTTTCATGATTCTCAGTGGATTTGATTGTTGTATGGTATTGCTTCATCATTGGATAGAGATTCCATTTCCATCGGGATCTCCATTGCTTGGCTCATCCTGCTACCCCCCTCTGACCCCAACAGTCATGGTTTATTGACCCAAAAGAAAATTTACAGAGGAGGGATCTGCTTTCACAGCACAGCTGACGGTTTCTCCACCTTCATGCTTAGTTCAATTGATCAACCCACCAGGTTCAGTTTCAAAACAAGCTTGCTAACTTTGTCATCCAGCAAGGAAGCAATCTACTTCAGGGTTTATGATGCAAAGTAGAGTACTTAATTCACTCAGTGACATCCCTTAGCATCAACAAGGAAAAGAAGCAAGCTTCACACCTTGTCACTAGAAAAGGATTGTTTACAGCTCAATTGAAATTATTATTTGGTTTCTTGTCTTTATCATATTGGGTTTCTGGCTAAGAATTAGCTACCTTCAGTAAGTCCACTTTCTATTGAGATCCCAATCTCATTCATATTTGTGCTGGGATTGGTTCCTTGTTCAGTTAGGACCTTAAGGTTTTGGCTTTTTCTAAAGGCAGAAGAAAGGGTCTGAAGTGTTACTTCCTGTTTGGTAAGGGATCATGTGATATTTTGGTGAGAGGCCTTTCTGTATGAGAATTAAAGTCCATGAAGTTAGAGCTGTTGTTAGATCTTGGGTCTTTTTGAATCGCTTTTCTTTGGAAGATGTTTTGAGGACTGCCCTTGGTGATCTCAAACTATGTTCTCCACTTACATTCATTCTTTGATACAACAGAACAAAGACATTTTCTTGTTGTGTCCTGAAGTGAAGGCACATGTGGCACAACCTTGTACTATTTTGCAGTAGGGAACACTACTACTGTAAGGGAAAGAAACAGTTGTTTTTTGTATTAGATTTGTTGAGGTCATCAGTCTTCCTGTTACCTGGTAAATTTAGCAGTGCAATAGAAGATATGTATTACTGGTATGGACTGGTCTGGGGGTTGGGTGAGACACATTCTAATTATGTAGTACATCCCGATCTAATGTCCTGTACTCTAGGTCCAAAATAGAAAGGTATTCCACGTGATGGTTGTGAAGTTTGGCTGGGATCGTGTTTTTTTTAAATTATGGCCCTCCAATATTAATAGGAGGAGGGAATAAAAGGAAAGCAGAACAGCAAAGCAGTGCAATAGTACCATGTAAATATTACTATAAAAACAGTTGTATGGACTGGACAGTATATTTTGCTTTTTATGATTTTTTAAATCGTTTTTTGCAGGAGGAGAAAGGAAATGTGAAGAAAGAGGTGGAGGAAGAAAAGACTCCAGAGGATAAGGAAGAGGTGAAAGAGGAGGCTGGTGAGAAGAAAGAGGAGACAGATGAATCAAAGAAAGTTGATAAAGAAGTAAAGAAGGAAGTGAAAACAGAAGGGGAAGAACCCATGGAAGTTGACAAAAAGGAAGACAGTAAGTTTTGGAGAGACTATTTGTTTTGTTGGTTTTAATGGCAATTCTAACACATTATTAGCTACATCTTCATGCAAAGAAAAGGATAGATAATTGCCTTTTCCTAGTATACACCAAGGCAGCCAACCCTTGATGACCTGGGCAGGTATCAAACCTGCAACACTTGAATTTCAAGTCTGATGTTAAAAGACGATAGGGGCAAATAAATCATTGTTTCTTGAAATTTTAGCATGGTATATGTGGATTATCCTTTTTCTGCCTGGATCCTGCATTTTGACCGCTTGGATTATGCTTTTTCCTCGTCAGGGGTTGGCATGTATGGAGATAGCAGTGATCCGTAACGGAGAGCACTTTAGACCACTCGGCCACTTGGGGCCTCAGAAGAATAAGTAAATAGTGTAATATAGTGCTCAGGTTTATGACATCATCACACTCAGATCAAGATTTGTGGAGTCAACTATATTACATGTTACAGTGGAAAATTATATATGTCGACTAGATATAGTGTTTTTGTATAGTCTTTGTAAATATATTCATGTTTGAATTCTACTGTAGATCCAGGTAAGTGAAGAAAATAAATGCACATTTTTCATACATTTTATAGTAAATGTGACATAAATATATTTTTGTCTACTCAGATTTTGCCTCTTGTCCACTTAGAATACACTTCTACCTCTTGCGACTTGGCAGATATGTTCATAGTCCATGTGTATGGCTGAATCAGGCAAAATTATTGCATCATTGACATTTCATCCTGATACAGAGAAAAATATTATTACTTTGCCTTTTTCTCAATTTAACATCCTTATAAACACGCTTGCACCATATTTGGCAGTTGGCTGCTTTCTTATTATGACACGAGTATAATATCTGTCTTTTTTTTCTTATTATGACACGAGTATAATATCTGTCTTTTTTTTCTTATTATGACACGAGTATAATATCTGTCTTTTTTTTCTTTCTTCCCAAAGAGCAATTCTTAATTATCTCAACATGGTAATTTTATCCATTTTGTTCAACTTTTGTGTCAGTTTAATGTCTGCAACTATTTTTCCAGCTATACGATTTTGGTGAGAAATTCACAGATAAAGTTTGAAATCATTAGTTTGCATTTCAGTCTCATTCAGGCGATACTAGGCCATACCTGCAGTATGGGCCTGAGCAATATGGGCAACCACTTTGGGCATCAATTTGTGAGGCATCCATATTTTTATTCATATTTTACTTAGATCCAATACAGCTATTCATTAAAATGTTACATTAAAAAAGAAGCAGTTTGCTGTGTTTTTTGCAAAGAATGAGGTGAATTAGGGTCAGAGGACTCCTGTCTTTCTTTTCCAGTGTGAACATGCAACCGTCTTGTCAACAATACATCTTTCTATTCAGCAGGAGTGATTAAAAGTTATCTCATTGAAATGGAATCTATAGGATCTTGTAATAAAATGAGTTGAGGACACCTGAAGACTTGATTCTAAAAGTTGAACTTAAGTTTCCAAACACATGACAACATTGCATTTAATCAGGAATGTTCTTAATGTGAGAAAGATTATTTGTTTCAAGGATTGGTGACCACGTGTTTCATATAAAGGCAGTCCCAACTCTTGTTTTGGTTGTCACTTTGAATATTTCCTTATTTCATTGATGCTGTATAATTACAGAAGAGGCTACCAAAGATGATGAAAAGGATGACACTAAAAAGACAGAAGAAAATGCTGAGAAAGAAGGTGAAGATAATGAGAAGGACAAGAAAGAGGAAAATGAGGGTAAAGATTATTGTCATTGCTACAGGCTGAATAGTGGAGTTCTTTTCTACTGCTGTTTTATTAGATTAGATTAAAATATTATAACATGTACTAACAAGAAGGAGTTATTATGAAGAACTAGCATCTTGTTGAGAGGGAACATGAGGGAGAATTAGAAGAAAGAATAATGAGAGCGTAATATCATACAGAATTGAAGAATGCAGGAACAAAATCAGATATTCTGGTCAATAAATCTGTTATCACCCACCACGATATCTACCCTTGCTAGTCCATCTATTCATCAGTCAATCCATGCTTCTTGCCTTGATTAGTGTCATGGTTATCTCATACTTGGGCATTGTCTTGGTGCATCCCTGTTCAAGACCATTTCTAGTTTAATTCCTCTCGCCTAACATTGTATCTGTTAACATCATTATAAAAGTTCCTTTAATCATTAGACTGCTCTCCATCTCCTGGGCAGTGGAAAGTTAAATTGTCATGTCGATTTGTCTTGACTTTTGTTGTAGTGTGCAGGGTCAGATGTCAGGGCCTTTGGTAGTAATCCCAAACACTGGAGATGTCTTGGAAATCACCATTTATTGTAGTGGGTCAGTCCATTTATTATAGTTGGCCAGCCCAATTATTGTGGTGGGCTAGTACAGTTATTGCTGCGACTAGTCTGACCCTCACAGTGCTCCATGAAACCATTATATCCTAACTACACAATTTACAAACACAAAAGCATATTAATGAGATGTCCTTCCATCTGATTGGTTGAGCTTGCTACCACTCAGTAAGATGTACTTTTGATCTGATTTTGATCCGACCTCAGATATAGGCTTAAATGATGAAGATAATGCATGAGGTTGATAAATCATGGGATACGTGCATATTAATGAGATGGCCTTCCATCTAATTGGCTGAGCTTGCTACCACTCAGGAAGTTTTACTGATTTTGATCAGACCTCAAATATAGGTTTAAATGATAATGCATGAGGTTTATAATGCATGGGATACATGCATCTTAATGAGGTGACCTTTCATCTGATTTGGTGAGCTTCTTTCCACTCAAAAGACTTTTGGAGCCAATTTTTATCAAAGTTGGTGAGTAGGCTTACATCATGAGGATATATGTGTTTTGTTGTGAGCACTGTCTATAGATATTAAAGATGGGATCTTGTTTATGATAGAGATTTATACCACTTGAGAGACTATTTCTGACCAGATTTCAATCATACTTGATAAATAACTAAAATTTCATGTTCGATGACTTTTTGGTACGAGCAGGATCTATGTTTATTTGTGAGGTGATCTTTCACCTAATTGGCTGTTATATTTTTTAAAAAGGGGCAGTGTAACCACTTTAGAAATGAATTTTGATAGGATTGTGATAAAACTTGTTAAATAGGCCTTTTATCGATGCCTTGCATCAGATTTGGCTAAGCTAACATTCTGGCAACTTTATTTCTAATAAGATTTTCAATAGTTGTTGTGTATTATCAGGATTTTGGATGAGTTGGAATGTGATCTAGATCTCCGCATGTTAATGAGGTAATCTTTTGTCTGTGATTGGCTTAACTTTTTATCACTATGCTGGAAACAATTCAAATCGGATTCTGCTCTACATCGGTAAATAAGCTTGTATTATTGTTGTTGTAAAGATGTTTTGTAATTTATGATATCTGTTCATATTAATGAGATAACTTGCATCTGATTGGCTGAGCTTGTTTTCTTTCTCAATCTTGAAATTTCTAGGAAACTTTAGTACTTGGCTTAAATAAACGAGATCTTGAATCATTTCCATATGAGCAAGAGACTATGCATTGTAATATCATTGATTTTGGTATAATTTTAGTTTTTATCAAGATATAGTTAAATAGATTTTTTAAAAACATGATATAAAGTTTGCGAGATTTACATTGGTTGTACTAAAATAGATTAAAAACATGATATAAAATTGGTGAGATACTTTACGTAGGTTGTAGCAAACTAGATTTTTAAAGAAAACATAAGACTCATAGTTTGCATAGATTGTATTCTTATAATACATCTTTACATAGGTTTTATTCTTACAGTTCTTAATAAACCTGCTTAGTGAATGTTTAGCTGTCAAGTTAGGTTAACAGGTGAGTGATTTCAGACCCACTTGGTCATCTTGTTTTAATTTTCTTCTTTCTGCTAGGCATTGTTTTCCATTATTTCTCATTACTTTTGCCAGATGGCAAAGTCACTCCCAAACCGGAAGTGAAAGAAGAAAAGAAGGACCCTGTCAAAGAGGAGGAAATGGCTGCTAAAGAAGAGGCCAACCAGAAGTTTATGTTTAATATTGCTGATGGTGGCTTCACAGAGCTTCATACACTCTGGCAAAATGAACAGAGGGCACTCCTCCGTGGCCGAGAACACGAGGTCTGGCATCGGAGACATGACTACTGGCTACTGGCTGGCATTGTGACGTATCCTTTCATAATGGGACCTTCACATTGTTTTGATGTTTGTGTACACATTTTGAAAATAGTTTAGGAGATGGCATCAAGCACTTATTATTATTATTTTTTATTATTATCATTATTATTATTATTATTATTATTATTATTATTATTATTATTATTATTATTATCAAGACAGAGTCCACATGACTTTTCACCTGGAATAACAGCCATATCAGTAAAAGGTGTATGTTCTGGACCATAGGTGGGGGAATTTTCATCCCCTGCTGAGATTCTTGAGGGGGTCGAGGTTGCAAAAGGTTAAATTTACAAAGTTTCAACTACAAATCATATTTTCAAATATTTCTGAACAAACTTCAAATATGCAGCCATATTGTGCAGCCATATTGGAAAGATGCACCATAATCGAGGGTCAGTATTGGGTGGGAGGGGATTTGCAATTAACGTTTTGCAAGATGGTCACTTTGGCAGGCATATTGCAAAAACATGAAAGCATTTTGTAATGGCAAGCCATTGCATTAGTTGTAGTTTATATTCTGAAAGATGTTTAAATGGTTGGTGAATTATATACATCTGTTATTCTGAATTGGGAAATTTCCAAAAAACCAGGACTATTATGAAAGGATTGAATCTGATCTTTGTCTAGTGAATTATGCATTAGGTATGCTTTGTTTGCAAAAATTCAGGAGGTAGTGAAAACTTAACAGTCTGTGAGGAAGTAGTAACAGTACATCAGTCTAGACAAGTAGGTAGTGGAACCATAAAGACATACATGAGGACTTTCTTTAAACAAAAATATATATATAATGTGGTAGTGAAAACATACAAAATCTACAAAAGTACAAAAGAGATTTACATAAAGAGATTTGTATAAAACACCAATCTTCACAAGGAGTTAGCTAAAACCTACTAGCCAAAATGTGCGTCTACACAAGGAAGTGACAAGCTTTCCAGTCTGTGTAAGGAAGGAAGCAAGACAACCAATCTAAATAACAAATTGGTGAAAACATATCAGTCTTCATAACGAAGTGGCAAACACATCCTAATCTACACAAGGAAGTGGCAAACATCCTAATCTACACAAGGAAGTGGCAAACATCCCAGTCTATACAAGGAAGTGGCAAAAGCTTTCCATATCTGCTAGCGCAAAGGCAGATTTGGGTATGTGCTATTTGAATTTGGATTTGTCTTATAAGCGAGAATATTTAGATCAGTTTTGTGCTAGGTATATTATTTCCTTAAGAGTTTATCAGTCATGGTTATGGGCGATGGCAGGACATTCAGAATGATCCTAGGTTCCAGATCATTAATGAACCATTCCAGAGTGAGCAGGGCAAAGGGAACTTTCTGGAAATCAAAAATAAATTCCTGGCCAGGAGGTTCAAGGTAGGTTTATTAGTTGATGAAAAAATAACAGTGCTGAATTTGACATCTGTGTTCATGTCCATTGGGGAATAAAGTATCTATAATGAACATCTGGTTGACATATTAGCACTTAAATGCTACACTTATGAATCAATACCATTACAGTTGATTTCTTTAAGTTCTGATGTTTCCTCATTTATACCAACACTGTATAAAGGCTACATTTTGTCAAATAAATGGAATATATGAATGAATTATATTAATGATTGATCATGCTGTGCAAGCAAGAGTTTCAAGTCCATTTTAACACCGATTATGTCTTACCAAAAGAAATTTTCAATAATTATAAATTGAAAGCTTTTGTAATACTGAAGCAAATTGTTTGAACTACCAGGTCCCTTTTTGTCAATATTTGAACCCTGAGAAAAAATTCTTTGCTCTATATGTGCATACATGTTAGATCATTAATGAACCATTTTTGATAGTGTCGTTACATTTAACAATTGAATTTTGCATTTGAAACCAGCTTATTACTTTGATTAACATTAAAAATAATGAATTGTGATTTAATAAAAAAAATTACGGAGGAAAAAGGTGGAGTATGTATTGAAGTTTTCAGTTTTATGATTTTAGGGTTTGGATTACTATATATTGTGTATTTCAGTTACTGGAACAGGCCCTGGTAATTGAGGAACAACTAAGGAGGGCAGCTTACCTGAACCTGACGCAGGACCCTAATCATCCAGCCATGGCCCTCAACACAAGGTAACATTTTACAACTACCTTGTAAATTCAGTGTCTGTCTTGCTTTTAAAGTTATAGGCAAAATAAAATGTAATGGTTGTTGTGTTGGTTTAGCATCAGGTTCAGTTTGTTTTGTTTGGTTCCATTTCTCTGAAACAGCAATCATGACAATTGATGCATTTACATTCACTGCTTTAAGATATGGGCCACAGTGACTTATGTTGGTGGTCGCTCTTGTGTTGGAACAAGGATTTGGGCTTATGCTGTAATGAAGCTAGCAAGACAGCATTTTGCAGAAATAAGGTCTATGATAAAGATGATAGATTGGTGGTTGTTTCTGACGGTTTTCCTGGGTTCTTCCTCCACCATTAATACTGGCCGCCATGTACAGCCTATTGTGTGCTGAAAAATGGTGTTAAACACAACAACAACAACTTGTCCTCATTCACTGTTATCATGCTTTGAAAAAATCACTAGGAAGGTTGTGAAGGAAAAAAAAACCTAACATAAAATAACAATCCTATCTCAGTTCATAAAGAAGGCACAGTGTATTAGCAACATGTGTTTGAAGTGACCTACGTCAGAAAGAAGTTCAATTTAATAATTAGTTAATTTCTATCTTTTGTGCAGTTCATATGCCTATTGTTGCACTGCATTTTTCCTATGGCTTGTTATATCGTGGATGTGACTCGTGTCATACTAATATGGGATTCTACATGCCGACATGCTATGGCCTCAGTCATGTTTCATGTAATGCATCTCTGCAAATATGGCAATAATGTTTTATTTTCATCAGCATAATCAGCATTAATTATCTCCATAAAAACAAGTTCTTATTTAGAAATAAAAGTTTTTAAAAAGCTCTTTTTTAAAAGTGTATACAAGTTCATCTGCCCATGCAGTCCTTTGAGTACCCTATTACCAAGAAACATGCTGGATCTACTTTCAAACTTTCAACCTTGTATTCTATTTATAGCAGCTGTATGGCTTAGTGAGGGGAGAACAGACAGGTTTTCTCATTTTAATGTTTAATACGCAGATTCTTTGTTTTCATTCATATTTTATGCAGAACCAGTCTAAAGGTATTTTGCTCTAAAAAGTTTAATTTATTTTAGTTTATACGTATATGAGAACAAACATATCTCCTTTCAAATAATTTCACAGATTAGAAAAAGGCAAAAAATAAATGAAAAAAAATCCTCCAAATATGGTGGGATGAGGGCAGCATCACGTGGCGTCTATTCTATTACATGCTGTGTGAAAAGAATTTTAATATTTGGTGCTAAACGTCAGATGGATTCTAGTTGATGTGTGTACAGCTAAAAGTGCTACATGTGAAAACTTGAAGCCGTAAAGAATGTTAAAAGATGACAGGGGGAAAAAGATCATTGTTCATTGAAATTTTAGCATATTATATGTGGAATACACATTTTCTTCTTGGATTCATCTTTTTGACCACTTGAATTCCACTCTTTCTTTGTCAACTATTATTTCAATCAATTTATGCATGTAAACAATTCTCATTCTTATTCATCCAATACACCATCATGATCACTGGATTTCACAACCCCTTTTATGCTGAAGACATCAGATACCAAATTGTCAACAGGTGAAGGTTTTTTTTTTTTTTTAAATCTGATATTTCTACAATATTCATTTCCTGAGCATATGGATGTTTCAGTGTGTGTAATAACAGTTCTGATATCATTCACATGTTTTGTTATTAACCATCCTTGAAAACTCAAGTCGAACATATGACAGATTTAGAAAAGAGGGAAGATTCAGAGGGATTGAATCACAAAATGGAATGTATCTGACAATATCTTTGTTTTTCCTCATAGATTTGCTGAGTTGGAGTGCCTTGCAGAGAGCCATCAGCATCTGTCAAAAGAATCTTTGGCAGGAAACAAACCTGCTAATGCCGTACTTCACAAAGGTGAGTTTTTATGTTGTCAGCTCTTGCATGCTAAATGATGGCAGAAAATTGTGCAGATCATTTTTATAAAATCAGTCTCCACATTAGTCATGTAAGATACATACTGCTACTAATAATAATGTCAAACAAAAATTGATGGATTATCAAATTAAGTTGTACATAACTTTATGCTTTCTTATCCTGTAGAATCAACAAGTATTTTAAATAAAATCATATCTGGATTCCTTTGCAGACATAAAATTGTAAAATTTTCATTGGTCCTTAAAAAAGTCAAATTAGCCCCAGTCAACAAAAATCTTGATACAAATCAACATCCCATCTTTATATTTATATATATATATATATATATATATATATAGGTTTAGGTCTGGTGCAAGTTTCATAAGAGAGATAATATTAGGAAAAAAGGCATAGATGCAGTTTTCTTAGCACTGCTACATATTTCTGTGCTAATTAATTGCTAATTAATTAAAGTCAGTTTGGCCTAGTTTTAGTGCTTTTCATTTTATTACAGTTTTGGATGAGAAGTACTTATTAGAAGGCCAATGTAAAGTTGTATTACAAAAGCAGGGCATACTTTAGCTGACATTTTTACTGATGATCACCAGTAATCAGGTCACTCAGCATTGAATATAAATGCATCTCATTTCTTTAGAAAACTAAACACTAGGCTAATATTGGAATAATTCTTCATGCATTTCAGTTCTGAATCAGCTAGAGGAATTATTGAGTGACATGAAGCAGGATGTAAGTCGACTCCCTGCCACACTTGCCCGCGTCCCACCTGTCAGTCAGAGGCTTCAGATGTCCGAGAGAAGTATTCTGAGTCGACTTGTAAATCCGGCCCAAATGGCAGCACCAATTCCAGGAACCCCCTCCACACCCCTCACAACTTCTGCCACACCAAGTCCTGCAGCAACGCCTTCCCCAGCCCAAACTCCAGGTGTGTATGTTCTCTGAATTAGTTGGATATATCAGAAGTCTTTCAGTTCCTATGGCTTGTTTTGTGGTGGAACATGATATACTTAAGATTTCATCACACTTTTACATCCTTTCTGTAATTTTTTTTAAGTCCATTTGAAATGAAAGGACTAAACTTTGTATATTTATGCATCATCACTAAAAGGTGTACTGCATGTTACATTGTGTGCACTATCTTTGAGATCATAGGTAGTATTTTAATTTTTCATCACCCTCTCACTTCTACCTTACAATTTTAAAGCTGTCTGAGATACAGGGATAAAACTTGGAATGTTGGTACTGGTACATCATTGTTAAAGGTATTGTGTGTTCTACATCAGAGATGCTATCTTCCACTTCAAACTATGTGTTAAGTTTTTCAGCATACTTTCACTGTAATTAGTTTTATGGCTTTTGAGATTAATGAATTATGACTTTTTTGTGATGGGTAGGGGACAAAAATTCACTGCATTTGCTTGTTGATTGCAAGGTTTAAAATCAGTGCTAGCAGGCTAGCTTTTGTTGTTTGAACTTCTGATAAGCTTTTAAATTGCAGAATGTTTTTAGAAGGGAATATTGCAACTACCCAAGTTTTGCTAATACACTGACCCATTGTTTTACGAAATGTTCAGTTAGTGAATTTTGCAAGTTAATGCTGTTGAAAATCTTATGCCCCATTTTGACCATGCTACAATGAAAGCACACCAAGCTGGATATATATAAATTGCCAGTCCTGTCCACTATCCACCCTATAGGCTACCATTTCCCTTGATAGTTACTTTTTAGTAATTCAGGGGAACGCCTAACAATGACTGAAATGTGGTGCAATTAAGCACTCAAACCCTAAGGGGAGGGAGTGCATCCTTCCCCTCCCTGAAGGAACTAAATGGACACCGATATGGTGTCTATAAAAGCTGCACATATGTCTCTAGTAGACGGCTGCAGCTATAAAACAACCAGGTCAGTCAGTCAGTCCACCTTCCGTGGTGTAATATATTTGCCATCTTTGTACATGTACTGTATTGATTGTTGTGCACTGTGCTCAGAGCATTAGTCAGTTATATTAGTTTTATCTGAAAATATCTTGCACTCCATCATGAGTTCCAAATGCTCATCAACATCACCTGCTAGCACTGAAGCTTTGATATGGACATTGCACACAGCCTCCATCGTGCCCTTTCATGTTTGTTTAGCTTTCTTAACAGTACCATCAGACATAGTACACAGCCTCCATCGTGCCCCTTCATGTGTGTGTATCCTTCTTAACAGTGCCATCAGACATAGCACACAATTTCCATCATGCCCATTCATGTGTATGTACCATTTTTAACAGTACCATCAGACATAGCACACAGCCTCCATCATGCCCCTTCATGTTTGTGTAGCTTTCATAACAGTACCATCAGACATTGCACACAGCTTCCATCAATTCCCTTTCATGTGTGTGTACCATTCTTAAACAGTACCATCACAAACATAGCACACAGCTTCCATCAGTCCAATTCATGTGTGTGTATCATTCTTAACAGTGCCATCAGACATAGGACACAACCTCTATCATGCCCCTTCATGTTTGTGTAACATTCTTAAACAATACCATCAGACATTGCACACAGCTTCCATCAGTCCTATTCATGTGTGTGTGTATCATTCTTAACAGTACAGTCAAGATAAAGTCTAGTGCCATTAATTTGTTTCTTTTTCCTTTATTCTTTGTGTTTGTTTTTATTATTACAGTTCATTTCAAATTGATTGCTGCTCATAATAAATTAATATGTTTCTAGTGTACATTTATATCATCCTTTACTATGAACTATTTCTGTATCTATGGATTAATATCTCTAATTATTGCTTTTAAATTAATTGGAAATTCATCTTTGTTAACAAAATTTTGCTTAACAAACAACTTTTTAAGTGACAAAACCCATTCATAAAGTGAGAAATAAGCGCTTAAAAAAAAACTATTAAAAAAAATATATCCCAGGACGGACATGATTGGTTAAGAGTTTTGCTTTCAATACATTTTTTTTATAAAAAGATGTACGTTATTAAATTTTTTTTACTAATGAAAATCATCTTGGTATAATACATTTTGTATTATTACACTAGTTTTGGTACAGCAATAGTGCACTTAATCTGCACACTTAATTATCTTTTTTGGCATCTTAGACCCTATTTGTTGTCCTCGTATTCAGTCAATTTTAGGAATAAACATTTATTTTCTGTGGAAAAGATAATAGTGGTCAATAATAATTATTTTTAAAAAATCTTTTTGAAGCTAAAAAAAAGATGGATCTTTTTTTCCTCGATGAAAATTTTGTCTTGGAATGTGAAACAGTTAATAGAAGTTATGTTGGCAGCTTCACCTCTTTGTCATTTCATCTCAGTTTAATATTTGTTTATATCGTAAAATATGAACAAAAGCAGGTAGTACAACGTCTAATAGTAATAACAACTGCAGAACATTATCTGCCCTGGTTTTGGGGAAATAATGTGGCTTCTCATTCCTTATTAGTTTCAGGTACCATGGGATACCCACTGATGTCGACTTTAACAGGTTAATTACATTTTAGTGGCAGTATATTGATTTATTTATTGTAAAGATGAGTGAGCTTTTGTATTAGTGCTTTTTGCTTTGCCTTTTTCACTTATTACCTGACGATTTCTTGTTGCCATTAGCATGTGTAATGATTTGTTTGATCACCTCCCATTTTATTCGTTATCATGACTTGAAACCAGTTGACACATGTCTCTTTCAATGACCATAATTTGCTACAAGGTAAAATAGGTTTTAAAAAATTTATCCATTATGCATAATAGACCTCAGTTAATGGTGGCATTTGGTAATTAACTGCAGCAAAACAGAGATATGAATGAACTTCTTACCTGTTTGGTTACTTGCTAGGTGTGAATTGTGTAATCAAGTGGTATTATAAAAGTATACTCAAAGGAATAATGCAGATAGAAAGAATTTACGTCATAATATGTAATAATTTTCAGTTTTCATCTGATTTTCCATTAATGCTTTATGAATTATGTTTCAGTCACTGAAAAACATTGCATAATGATGAGCTCAAGTTTTAAAGAAATGGATTTCAAATAAATATTTGGAGCATTCTTTATTTGTCCCAGTGCCAATTTGCTTAGTAAACAGCAATATGATGCCATATTGGAAAAGTGCCAAAATGTTTACAGTACTGATTTACACTTTGTACAGTATTTTATTGTGTTGCTCTTTGCTTTTGTAGTCTTGCAAGTAATGTGTTCTCAAAATCAGCTCTGACTTGCCATTATTCACAGACTTCCCAATCCTTGCAATTTGATGATAGTCTCTCCAACCCTTGTGATTAAACGATAGTTTCACCAAACCTTGTGATCTGACAATAGTTTTTTCCAACCCTTGCAATTTGATGATAGTCTTTCCAACCCTTGCAGTTTGATGATAGTCTTTCCAACCCTTGCAATTTGATGATAGTCTTTCCAAACTTTGTGATTTGACAGTATTCTTACTGCTATAACTGGTGTACAGATTAATATAAAAAACTTGAATTTGGATTTTTGCTTGTCTACTTTTGATCCAGATCAAAGGTTCATACTATATTCAGTGGAGTTGGTCAGGGAGTCAATCTAATAGTACCCTTAATTGACCATATTTTCATGCCAAACACCTGCATGATAATGCTTTTGTTAATAGCATATTTTAGAAATGGTGTACATAAAAAAATGCTTAAGAGATGAAATGGACAATCAACCTCTTAAAAACTTTGAATAATCAGTGTAGAAGTAGAAAAAGGAATATTCCAATGGGGGGGGGGGCAGTAGGAGAGTGGAGCAATAATCGTGTTAAGTGGATGTCATGTCTAGTTGATTTGAAAGAATAAAAGAACAACAAAGATTACATTAAGTTGACTAGTCCAGCAAAAAGTCTCTGAGAAGCATGGTATTTGGAACTTCAGTTTCTGAAAACTAAATTGAACTTATTGTTTGTTTTCACTGTACCAGTCTCAGACGACACTTCTAAACTTTGAAAATGCATGTTTCCAAGTAAATTTTAACAGTTCATAATATTTCATTACACCATTGCTTTAACTTTTAGATATATTTTGAATGCCCTGCCAAGGTATTTTTAGGATTGGCAGGTCTGCATTTAGGAAAGAAAAATGCTATTTTTATTGGTAACCACATTTTACAAAAGTCATGTTACAGCTAACTTATAGATTAACTTAGATTTTTACTGGAAAAAAATTATCATTTATTGATCATTGAGATTATTGTTTGTTAAATCTGAACACCATTTCAAAAGAGGCATTAACTGTAGATTTCACAGAAAGGATATTTTTAGTGGTATCATTTAGATATGTGCCTGCTATTTAACCTCTAATCATTATCAAGCTAAGAGGATTCATTCTGCATGATTCCTTGTCCCTTGGGTAGTGGGTCAAAGGTCAGTCACCTGATCGTCATCCCTGACGATTTAACTGCAGGTCTTACTGAAATGGAAAAATAAATTAAGAACTTGGGAATAATGCCGAAAACTGCAAAAATATGATTATTGTGGGTCAAATCTAGATAGTGGATTGTCTGGATTTTTGTTCATAACTGGATTTATATTGAAATTGAGTGGAGTTGTTAAAGGAACCAGACTAACTTTGCATGAGTAGAGCAGACACAATACTATGTTATTGTACAATACTATGTAGTGGGTCAAAGGTCAGTCACCTGATCGTCATCCCTGACGATTTAACTGCAGGTCTTACTGAAATGGAAAAATAAATTAAGAACTTGGGAATAATGCCGAAAACTGCAAAAATATGATTATTGTGGGTCAAATCTAGATAGTGGATTGTCTGGATTTTTGTTCATAACTGGATTTATATTGAAATTGAGTGGAGTTGTTAAAGGAACCAGACTAACTTTGCATGAGTAGAGCAGACACTATACTCTGTTATTGTTTTTCATGAAAAATTACCTGCATGGTCAGACTTTTGCTTTTACATTATAAAATTATTTAGAGGACTCCAGCAAATGAAAACACTTTAAAGGTGAAAGGGAAAATCAGCCTTTTAAAATGTTTGAACAATCAGTATAGAAGTATCTAAGGGAATATTCAAATTCTTGACTGATTGGGAAAAAAGCATAAAGGGCAAAAGTTATATTTATTGGGACATGTCATTTTGAGTTAGCTTGTGGAAGTAGAAATGGTGTCAACATGACTTGAGAAATCTGACAAGGAGCCATATACATACTGGGTTTAGAATTGAAGTTTATGAAACTGAAATGTAGGTCATTCAGTCTCTATACTGACAATCAAACCTGTCGATCAAACCTGTCAATAGCGGCCACTTGTGGGAAAATGAGCATTTATACAAGTGACATCCATACAATAGATCACCATTCAGTATTGGTTTTTGAACAAATGCCATGTACATCATTATCATCAATATTATTACATTATCAAGATCATTTTATTTGCACTGTTCAACATCATAAAATATGCATGCATGTGTATATTGTACTCTCCCAAATTTATGTTCCACACAAAATTACTGTATCCTGCTGACTTGAATCCATTTTTATCACTGACTGTTGAGACACTCCAGTGATTGCTTAAGGCAGGGAGAAACCACATTTGGTTAGGGCAAACTTGGTCACTGACCACAGAAGGCAGGCAACCATTTCAGACAGAACATTTATATAAGAAAATTTTGCATGGCAGAGATTAGAATGGCTGTAGTGACCAGGTGTCTACTATGTGGTTACGGTTATGACAGGTTTAATTGTACTTGATGAAATTTTAGTTGCATTTATTTGTGCTCTTACTTCAAAAGATCATGCTTGTTTTCCAGTTAGACAATAGCATTATGTGATATTTTTGTTGCATCTAACTGAAAACTCGTATAACTTGTGCAAATAGGCGATGTTCCTGTTCTGGTTAGCTGGTCAGTCGCAGGAAATTTGCATAAAGTTTTTTGTTCTTTTTTATTTGTTTATATTTCCTAAATCTCTTAAGTGGTTTTTGTTCATAAATAGAATGACTCATTATGACACAAGTCACTGTATGATAAATTTGCTAAACTCAATGGGCACCCATTGCAACATAGAAAATTTTATGGATTTTCTTTATGCTTTGGATGTATTATTATGAGGCTAAGACAATTCATTCTGTGATGTGCTCACTCAATCATTTAATCTTGCAGTCAAGGTGATGTTTTACAGTAGTGCTTTGGTCTTGGGCTCAGTATGCAAGCACTTATGTTTTAATTTTTTTTTTATTGTTGAAAAATGTCATGGACACAGCTGCATATTTTTTTTAGAGCTGAGCTCCATAGTTTGAGGAATACAGAGCTAGCAAAAGTTTTTTGTAAAAATTTGTGTAGCTCAGTATATTAAATAAGTGTAGCTTTGCTTTCTAAACTTAGTTATACAATTAGTTATGCATTGTTGTACACAAGGACCTTCAAAATTTGAATTTGAAGTATTTGGCTTTGTGTATTAAATTCAACGATTTGATTTCAAGTCTATCTTTCAAACCTACAAAGTAAAGTGAAATAGTTTCACTTGATTTATGCTAGCTGTTGTCGGCTTATAATGTTATTATCAAGTCAACTTTTCTTACGAAATTCATTTTTTTTTAGTTTGCTGTTTCAAGTCGCTAGTTTGCTGATATGAAAGTGAGTGAACTAGTTTAAACATATGAAAAATGTTTCAAAATTCATTTTTTCTTTTTAACACTTTGAAGGAAAAACCTCGTAATTGCCAAAAATATCTGATTAATATACTACACATAATTTTTTTTCCAAAAGCATTCTGTTTGAAAGATTGACAATAAATATTGCCACCCTATGTGGAAAGATTAATCTTTAAAAAGCCAAAAATTTTACCCTCCTTCATGCCATGAGAGATGACTAATGGAAGCTTCATTTTTCCCTTGGATGACGTTCCAGTTGATAAGTCATCAACGTTTTTAGAGAGTGCAGTTTGTATGAAATGTTGGATGTTAGCTTTTCTTTTTTATAAATATTTGGTTTTGTTGCTTTTTTATTATTGGTACTTTTGTATTCTTTTTGGAATAATTATTTGTGTAGCTTTGATTGTGCTGGTGTGCCATAAACATTGTATATACATATATGCATCTAAAGTAAATATTGACACATTAGTGCTATTATCCTATGCAACTCTTTAGTCCCATGATTAGTTGTGTTACTCTGGAGATTAGAAGAGCTTATGGGATTGCCTGTGTTAAAGTATCCATCTTTCTGTTTAATAATTTTTTTGTCATCACTCAATTTAATCTACTTGTACAATTGTCATTTTAATTTTATACACACATTTATCCCTAAGGCTAGTTGGTCCTAATTGAAAATGATGTTACTTGGACATCCAATATAAAAATATGTTGATACTATACATTAATGTTCAAAATCTACTTGTTGATACTATACCTGAATGGATGCTCATACCAACATGGGCTGAAACTGTTCTTATGAATTCTTCATGTTTATGGTGCCAATGTGATGTGAAATATGGGCACCACAGCAGCGATCTTTAAATGCTTGTTATGACTTAACAGAAAGTTGTATCAACATTTAGTTGTCACCAGAAGATTCCAAGTCTGGTCAGTCCTTCATGAAGATGGTACTACCCCGGCATCGAATAGGGCAACTGTCAGACCAATCTTGAAACTCTTGTCATCGCTACCCCATCTTGAGAATAGATGCTAATATCAGCATGGTGCTGATCAATCATACAGGATGACCATTAGAGTATCTATATTGAAAATATTGTTATTGTTTCCCCTCCTGAATGGATGGTCATATCACCATGGGGTGCTCGCTAAAAGAATTCTTATGATGTACTGTTAGCTGGCTCTGGAAATAGTGCTGATGTGATCTCCAAAATAAGCTGCAATTGTCGCCATCTTGGAAATCTTTGTACGGCTGCTCCATCTAGATAAAAAGTAAAACTGATATGGGGTTTTCATTAGAAGACTTCTTACTTCTAATTGATCTTAAATGAAAAGGGTGTCATTTGGACATCAAATATGACTGCTAGAGAGGCTATCAAGAATGTCTGGTTATGAAGTATACTTTGTTCTAAATGAAAGTGATGCTTGTTAGAAATTCAATCCAATATGGCCACTTTGGAAGCCATCTTTAATATCTTTTTTTTTCACTGCTTCTCCTGAATGAATGGTCTTATTTAGATGATGTCCACTTGATGCTAAATCTTACCTCCAATATGGATGTCTCAGTGGCTAATTTAGAAATAATATTATGACTCATAAATTATGGAAATGCTTCAGCACTCAGCAGTTATAAAGAAGAAATGGTTTTGGAAATTCTTTTCAGACATAGCGTATGTTTCTCTTCAAGGTGTTGTTTTAGTAAAGATAATTTTCTATAGAAGCTTGTCAAGTATGGTATGAGGCTGTACAAATTTCTTTATGACTCGATGATTCTTTGTACAAAAAACTTTTTCTGAAATGTAAAATAGTTTTGCTACATTTTAACGTTTGTCCAATCATAGGCCAATGTTCAGCATTGTGCAGGATTAATTTTGGAATTGGTTCTCTTCTACAATGAACTAATGTTACTGTTTATATCTCTTAAAAACTGAGGCCTATCTATTTATATATGATAGTATAAACTGAGGATTTTGTACACTGATGAATGATGCTTGGATAATTGTACATACTGTATGTACTTTCTTATAAGTTCATCTGCAAACTGCATAGACCCAGATCTGTCACATAATGCCCCAGCAGATCTGGGTCTATACATTTTGTTGAGTGTAATCAGTAAAGCAATTAACACCCTGATCAGCTGGTAATTGATGCAATGGTTGATCAGGGTCTTTGTTGCTTGCAGTTTGAGGATATATGATTTTAACACATTATTTCACTGCATATTCAAAAAAATGCACATTAGTTATACATGAACTTTAATTTCACAAATATTTCAGTTCCATAGACATTTCAGTCACAGAAAGAAACATAATAGATAACAAAATTTTTAAAAAATGTAAGGAGTCCTGGTACAATCAACTTGACATAATGCGCACAATTTTTTTTTTTATTATAGTGTAATAGCATCTTATATGCCATTTTAAGCATGTGGTATTTGCTTGTTTAATTAAACCAGTGTAATAAAAATTTTGGTTGCATTATAAGATTTACATATCTAGTCATTGCTTTTCAGCAGTATCGTTCTCAAAATTAGAGCAACTTTGTTGTTAGTTTACAACTTTGTGGTTAGTTTTTTTTCAAGACAGGTACAAGGAGTGTGCAGGTCAGACATTTTGTTACATGGTGTGTACATTATAATGTGTGCAGGTCAGACATTTTGTTACATGGTGTGTACATTATAATATGTGCAGGTCAGACATTTTGTTACATGGTGTGTACATTATAATGTGTGCAGGTCAGACATTTTGTTACATGGTGTGTACATTATAATGTGTGAAGGTCAGACATACATGGTGTGTACATTATAATGTGTGCAGGTCAGACATTTTGTTACATGGTGTGTACATTATAATGTGTGAAGGTCAGACATTTTGTTACATGGTGTGTACATTATAATGTGTGCATGTCAGACATTTTGTTACAAGGAGTGTACATTATAATGTGTGCAGGTCAGACATTTTGTTACATGTTGTGTACATTATAATGTGTGCAGGTCAGGCATTTTGTTACAAGGAGTGTACATTATAATGTGTGCAGGTCAGACATTTTGTTACAAGTAATCGCATCTTCATTAAGTGTCTTACATATCTGTGTTTCAGGCCAGCTTCCTCAGATACCTCAAAGTCTTCTTGCCCAGAAAATTGTACAGCCCAACCCTAGTCCATCTCATAGATCACCTGCCTCAACACCAGGTTAGTATACCATTCTCTGTCCTCTTTCCATCCACATTGATAATTGATCTTGCAGTAAATGTTATTTGGGGAGTGTGTTTTATACTACAAATTGTCATATAGTGGAGTACATTTTTATCCAATCTTGTTTGTATCCCTGAAGTGGTACCCATGACCATCCCAGTGTTACTTCATTAATCGTACCATTCAATGACACTTTATAGTAAGGATATGCTGTATACATTCAATGTGTGAAATAATTTCTCTTCATTAGCAGAAATTGAAAAAGGTTTTATCTGGAAAAGCTACTGTAGGATTTTTTTTTTTTAAATATAGCAGTTTGCCTCTTTCCCTTGGTCAACTTTGAAATGTATCAATAATGCTTTTACACACATTGTTACTTTTTTTTAATGCTTTGATTATACATTAGGCAAAGGACCTATTGTTATAGTTATAGTATTATTAACATTACGTTGGGACCTGTGTATTTTTATACAATAGAAACCCTTTAGTTGTTGTATTATTATACATTTTATGGGACCCTTGTATTTTTATACAGTAGGAACCTTTAGTTGTAGTAGTATTTTACATTTTATGGGGATGTGTAGAATTATTATTATAGAGTCAGTTGCTATCTATTGTATTCAATATTAGGTAGGGAGCTATAGTATTATTATACATTAAGGACTTCTAAGTTGTAGATGTATTATAGTTATACAGTAGATGGGGCTCTGTTGTATTTTGTTATATATTAGGTGGTGGCATATATTATTAGTATTCTTCCATGTATACCTTTACAAATATAATATATACATATAGAAATAGTAGTTTTATCTTAAAAGAACTATAAAATGACTTAATGAGAACATTTCAGATTAGTACGAGTATGATGTCAACAATATCTGGGTTAATTTGGAATGTAAAGTTCATGTGTCAGTATTTGAGAGTTAACAGTATTGTCTCTTAACAACTTTGAGACTATGTTGTACCTATTTATTAACTTCAGAACAACTGAATAAATTGGGATTAAATGTGGTACACGTGTTTGTAAAATATTCGATCATGTTTGATTGACAAAGTTTTGTAATGAATTTACTGGTTATAGACTATGTGATAGCCTGTTATTCATCAAGTGTTAAACATAAGAGTGCAGATTGTTTTCCACAAATATTTTGTCCTTTTTTTTTTACCCCAATCATGACCCTGGTCGTCCATCTAGGTTCACTTTTCATATATGTATAAAAATATACCTACATTTCATTACTTAATGTCCACCCATGTTTCTGCTGTTGCTAACAGTAACAATGTCCAAAGTTGCAAAGGTGATGATAAATGTCCATTTTAAAACAAGCAATTAAAACATTCAATGTTTGTGATAGTCGGCCATTTGCAATTTAAATTGTTTGATTGCTGTTAGTTTAATATATTTTCAATGTTAAAGTCAACCCTTGGACAAGGATGATTCATTTCAAGTTGATAAAAGTGTCTACATTTTTGTAAATACACAATTTTCATGTAATTATTGATTTGTTTGATTGGAACAATAGGTAGTACAGAAAACATAGGTATTTATTATAATAAATGCTGTTAGAAAATGAGTGTACAGATAACATAGGTATTTATTATAATAAATGCAGTTAGAAAATGAGTGCACAGATAACATAGGTATTTATTATAATAAATGCTGTTAGAAAATGAGTGTACAAATAACAGGTATTTATTATAATAAATGCTGTTAGAAAATGAGTGTACTTATAATATAGGTATTTATTATAATAAATGCTGTTAAAAAATGAATGTACAGATAACATAGGTATTTATTATAATAAATGCTGTTAGAAAATGAGTGTACATATAACATAGGTATTTATTACAATAAATGCTGTTAGAAAATGAGTGTACATATAACATAGGTATTTATTATAATAAATGCTGTTAGAAAATGAGTGTACAGTTAACATAGGTATTTATTATAATAAATGCTGTTAGAAAATGAGTGTACACTAAGGTTTCATTAAAGGTCAAGATCTGGAACCAAAACTTTTATGGTACAACTCATTTCATATTATTAGTTTATGTTTTCAGGTGTTACTTGAGTAAATTACATTGCAATTATATAATTGTTAAGGAAAGACATTATAGTGCAGTGCAGACCACAGAATGAAGAAGGCAGAGTTGTTGAAGTGACCAATATTATCTTAATATATATAGCATTATTAGTGCATTGTGTACTATTATATTTAATTTGACCATCATAAATACTTTGTGACCTTCAGATCTGAAAGGGGGGGGGGGGGATGCAGTGTCTCCTGTCCAAAGAATCATATATGCAACATGACAGCATGTTGGCATTAAATAGACAATTTTGTTGTTGCTACTCCTCATTGAATGTTCATATCACATGGAGTTTTGATCCTGCATAAAAATGGTGACAATGTGATATACAATATAGCCACCATGGTAGGCATCTTGAAAATATTTTTATGGTTACTTCTCATAAACGAAAAGTCACTTTGGCTTGTGGTTTTTACTATTACCAGTAGATTTTTGTATGATGTCATGTTGTACCAAATAAAAATAGTGTTGGTCTTGCGTCTTATGTATCTAACATGCCATTTATCTTAAATACTCTGTTATCGCTAGCTCTCCTCAACTTAATCATATTAACTTGGGATTATTGATTTGAAAACTTGTATGATGTCAGTTGTTTCTAAATTATAAGAGTGCAAATCGACCCTTGAATATGGCCACCATGGTGAACATTTTGAAAATCTTGTAATTTTTACTCCTAGATGGATAGTTATATTGATATGGGGATTTCAGGGGGAAAAAGCCCAAAAAATCCCCAAAATATGGTGTTTGTAATGTCCTGAATGATGCTGATATGAGATCCAGTATGGTTACCATGGCAGTCATCTTGAAAATCTTGTCTACACCACCAGAAATGTTGAGACTCTCTGATTTGTCTGAAATGAAATGGTTGCCAATGTTACAGTGACTACTTTCAAACTTGTGTTATGATTAAAAAATATCCGATGCTTTCAGCACTCTGGGGTTTAAAAGAAGATATAGTCTTAAATTGAATTAATGGAAATAAATTTCTGTTGTTGAAAATATATTCTGGGAGACACACCTGTGCCCCATGCATTTTGTGCTTCATGCTTTTCAATGATTAGGGAAATTAATTTCCTGATAAAGATGTTGGGGTTGGTTGATTTTTGCATTATCAATACATGACTTTCAGTTAGGCATTTAACCATTTTTTTTTTTTATAAAAGGTGCCAAGCAAAAGCAAAAGAGTAGAACAAAAGGAACATATTAGTGAAAGAAGGATTAATAGTTTTGTAAAATACTTTTTAGCAGTTTTTTTTGGGATTGGAGGTATTTATTAGGAGTGTAAACATTGGTGCAGAATTTCAACACATTTTCATTGCTTTGAAATGGGTTTCAGATAAAGTAACATCTGTTTAATTTTTTCTTGAAGACATCGATTTATGCTATTTTTGTCATAGGGCCCTTGGATCAAGGAGGGCCTCTACAGATGCCTCACCCTCCCTTTATTGGAGGCCCAGGTGGGGAAATGTTCTGGGGAATCAAGCCTGAGACCTTTCAGAGGGGAAGTGGGCTTGATCCGTTTTTATTGCCATGTAGGTTAAATACAGTTTTATGCTTGATCTGATGTAATGGTGGTGATCGTTTGTTTTTTGTTTGTTTGTTTTTTTTTATTTTATAACTGCTTGCTCCAGCTTAAGTCTCAGTATTTTTGCTTGATGGTCTGACATGGCACCTAGCATGGCTGAATATATTTTGCTTAGTTATCGTCAGATGTCTGCTGTATTACCCATGATGGCCCTCATAGATTACAATATATACAAAAATCAGATCCTTTTTTTGTCATTCTGTAAATTTCCATAACATATGCAAAAGTACTGAGGTATTTGAATTATGTTGCATGAAATTTAAAATACAGTATTCTAATTTTAATGACATGGATGTTATTTATTAGTTTCTTAATTTCACCTGAAACTAATGGCATAATTCACAGTCAAATTAAAAGAGACGATGATAATTTTAAATTAATAGAATCAACCCTATACTGGTACACTGGCATAGCATAAGAAAATCCCACTAGAGAATCAGAATCTAAGGAAATCCCACAAGAGGTTCAAGATTTGTAGATCAGAGAAAAGCTTTGTTCCTGCATTGAAATTTGGATATCAGTTCCTACTACCAAACGAACTCCTATTATGGAATTCTTTTTCATTCCTAATGCTAACTACAAAATACTGTATATACTTACTTATAAGTCAAGTCCAACAGCAAACAGTGTAGATCCTGATTTGCCATAGAGTAATGCACCTATAGATCAAGGTCTGTGTTGTTCTTCTAATTACTCCTTGCAAACTGTACAGACCAAGATCTGCTGGAGCATTATGAGATTGCAGATCTGGGTTTGTGCAGTTTTCGTCTGGACTCAAGTGAGTTTTTATAGTAGTGTTAGGGGAAAATTGAATGGAACATAATTGGCGCTGACACAGCTTCAGAAATACAGCTTTTATGTTCTTTCTAATGATGTTTGACAAGGGTTACCGTAATGAATGTAAGTCTCGAGACATTTTACACGTTTGGAAACCTTTAATTATATTCTGAAATAAAAATTTTCTTGCAGTATGAAAATTGGTCAAGAAACCATTGAAAGGTTTTATCCAGCTTGTCAATTGTATCTTTCATAACTTTAGGGTCCCTTGCTTACAGTTTCATAAAGAACTACTCCAATTTCTCATTAAGTGGGATTATTTTAATTTCGGTAGAAAAACTTGTACCAAATTTATAAAATCATTTCATTACTAATCTGTTATTTTCTTATTTCTGTTTCAAATTTGTATTATTTTCTTGGGTATTGACAAACACTAGGCATTAGCTCGATGTTGTAATAAAAGCCCAATAACTTCTTTATTTTGTGCAGTAGAGTAGACCATCAAGTTATTCTATGGCTTTTTAAAAGAAAATGTTTTCAGGCCAGAGCAAAAAATGACTATATATTAGGTCCTAATCTATTTCCAATGGTCCACTGTTTAAAAAATATAATCCCCAGGAAAGTCATGGTCAATTTTTGACTGACCTTTGTATCCAGTGGGCAGGTTCAATGACTCTTCTGTTGATGGCATTAAATCATTTAGGACACTCAATTTTTAGTTCTGAACCCTGTCAGAACATGTCATCAGTGTATCCAGCAGTTGTAGACCAGCAAGTAACTTTTTTATCTGATATTACCGGGAGGTTAGTAATCTCGGATAGATAAGATTGTGTCAGAAAACAGCTTGCGTGTCTAGTGCTAGTCTAGTTTGCTTTATGCATTATTTTAAAAAGAATTGTTGCCATGACTCGCTTGTATAATTACATTAGTCTCTGCCTTGAAAATGTAAGAATCTAAGCTAATTAAAATATTGTAACAATACAATGCTAAAAATAGCTCTTGGACATGGTTACTTTCTTGGACTGCGTAACCTTGTTTATGTCGTGGCATTATGACATGTACATAAAATATTGGAGCTATTGGAAATGTCTTGCCTCTCGGATACAACTGTAAAAAACTTAAGTAATGCCTGTGAAAACAAATAAAGACATAGACCAATACTTCGTAAATATTTGAGAGAATTACAATTTAGGTAGTTTATTTTGATGCAAGTGACTTTCAAGTATTAACATGTTTACTTCGCTACAGTAATCACATTAAAATTATTTCCACTCAGCTGATCAAATCTGCATGATGTATTCAACTGCTTCCAATTGCTTCAGTGTTGGTAAATATTTGTCCAATGTGCATAAGGAACTTGTTTCTCAAAAGCTCCTTATTTAAAACCATTAGATGCTTATATTGATGTTGTAGAGCAGCGGGCATTCTATCATCTGAATGAATCCCTTTCTCCCTCAATTTTCAGGGTGTAAAGCATTTTATTAGTTTTTGATTACCTTCAAAAGACAGTTTATTGGATCCAATGATTGAACTTTCATGCAGAAACAACCACCTTGCTAAAATTCAGTCAAATAAATTGCCTTTTGAATTCCCATTATCAGATTGAAAGCCAAAGCCAAAAATGGATCTGCAATGATTTAGTCCAATCTGTATTCAACATTTTAGCTTTTGTTAATGTTTTTCAGGAAATTGTTGAATGTATGACAGGTGTATGCTTAATATATTTATATATATTGATTGAACATTCATAACTGTTTATATGGATTACTCCATATTGTAGTATCATTTATCTCAATGAAAAATAAAAAACAAGCACCTTTTGAAACCTGAAGTTAATGAACTGGCAATGGATATATGACTTACATGCAATCCAAAGAATGAGGTTTGGTATTTTAAAGAAAGGTTAAGCTAAAGTTTGCTCATAATATTTTTTCAGAATAAACAAGGATAGAGGTGACGCTAGGCATGATATGCACTGAGTAAGTACTGTAGGTCTGTTTTAAGTTTAATGTAACCATGCAGCCCTTGGTCTGGAAAGTTTTGAGTTTTAACTTTCAGGTTGGAGAAATCAGAAAATATTCACATTAAATAAGATTATAAAAAGCAATGACAGCTGTATATAACAGACTTGATAACTGCTGGTGTAATGTGTGGCAGTGATGATCATTTGTCAAATTTTAATTTATGTAAGTGTCCAGGAACTAAAAAGTTATATTTTTTATATGTGTATATGTGTACAATTCTTTAGACACGAAAAATAAAAACAATTTCTTTCCTGTCGGAAGACTTGCATCCATTACGGTATTGTTGATAGTCAGGCAATTTAAAAAAAATAAAAAAGAATGCTAAAACCACAAGAAGCCATGCAGAATTCATGACATGTCATCTTTATCGCAGTACTTATAATGGGACAGGTGTATTGCTATTTTTTGTTTGCATGGGCAAACAGTGTCACACATATAACATGGTTGTTTGGGGTCAGTTCCCACCAATTGCATTATGTGCTAAACTGCAGTATGGGGAGAATGATTAAAAATTCTGTGTGTGTGTTAGTGTTTACATATGGTAATGAACAAAATGACATGCCTGATATACTCACCTAGAAGTCGATTCCAACGGCAAAATGAACAAACCCAGATCTGCCATCACATGATACACTGGCACATCTGGGTCTGTGCAGTTTGTTAGGGGTAATAAATTGATCAAACAACTTATACCCTGATTTGCCTGCAAATTATGAGATGACAGATAAAGGTCAATGTTGTTTGTTCTTGAGCAAACAACTGATTTGCCTGCAAATTATGAGATGGCAGATAAAGGTCAGTGTTCTTGTAAGTCAGTATACATGTATATAGGTTGACTTGTACCATATATACTTGCTTATAAGTAAAACTGCAAAAAAACAATGCTCCAGATATGCTATAGTGTAATGTATCTGGAGATCAGAGTCTGTGTTGTTTGTTGTCAGTACATACAGTTGTAGGGATTAAGATAACTCCATGAAATTTAATCATTGCTGTGAAAGAATAATATTTTTGTTTTTTTATTTAGGTTTTTGAAACTATATTGTTTTTATCCGTTTGTTAGATTGTCTGATAGTCTGAGGCGTGTCCAGGAATGATGGACATCATGAAGTATAAATCTGTGTTGTATCCAAATTCATGTTATAACAAAATATGTTTTATGATGCTTACCTGCGTTTGCAGGAATACAAAAAATAGGTACTCTTTGTGGATGACATTGGTAGTATAGAGCTATGCATCATAATATGTTTACATTGAACACCACTTCTCCTGCAGTCATAGAAATTCATGTATGCATTTATCGGAAGGGTTACTACGTACAGAGAGCTGCTTTTTATGCTGCAGAGATTAAACTTTTGAATTCAGTTTCTGTAACACATATGCTTGGAGAGTCATGAATGGAATAAATATTTTCACTTGGAAAAATTGCCACAATGATAGTGTCTAGTGACTTTGCAAGTTTTTTTAATTTTAATGTACTGGAGCCAGCGAGAAATTGTATTTTACAGAATTGTTTCTTATTACTCAAGATGCTATACACCAACTACTTAAGTTAGCAGAACTTTCTTTGTAAATAATTATAAATTTCAGTCATTGATACAAAATTATCCATGCTTATATTTCCCATAGCATTAAAAAAAGAATATAATGAAACCCCTTGTTAAATCAGTAGTAAACTTCAGATCAATATTGTTACTCAAGTTCTTATTTAATATAAAATTAATAAATGTTGAAAAGTTTTCTTTCGTAAGCCACGAGTTAAACTTTGTGACAAGGCATCAAGGTTTCATTTGCATGGAAATGTAAGGAAACTACAAACATTTGTTTTATTCAATCAAGGGCAAATTACATGTAACGTTTACAGTTGTAAGATGACAGTCTTTTACCTCCACATCTTATGAGCATTATCTCAGCAGAATGCAACATCATGACATGTATCCCAGATCTCTGTTATTACAATGTGACTTGATGGGCTAATGAAACATTTAAATGATAAGACATTAATATGTATGTAAATAAATTGGCAGATTGAGGTTTTTCATTTAAGAATGAAGGATTGGAAAATTAGTATAAATGCAGTTGCCTCGGAAGTGGGAAGTTGTAGATTTGATCCCCGTCGAGTCATACTAAAGATTTATAGGCCACTGCAGACATCAGATTGATTAGGGGTCAATAAATCCAAGATTAAGGTCACTGTGACTGAAAGAAAATTCGTTTCTGCACAAGAACAGTAGTTTGAATAAAAAAAAATCTGCACCAAACATTGTGCATGACTTGTACTTAGGGTAAGGAAGAAACCTATTGATTTTGGAGTAAGGGGTCAAGGTCACTGACTGAAATAAGAAATTGGTTTCTGCAACAATTTGCCAGATGTCAACCATTTACCTTCACCATAAGTTTGTAGACGACTTATATTTCAGGTAAGAAGATGCCTTTTGATTTTGGGATCATAGGTCACCATCACTGACTGAAGAAAAAAAAACACTGGTTTTGTGTGATAACTTTAGTTCTAAACCAGATGCCTTGTCTAAAATGGGGAGGGGGGGCTTGCATTCAAATTATGGAGAAATTTGTTTGATTTGGGGGTCAAAAGTTGCTGACATTATATCTTAAAGAAAATTCATTGTAAAGAATAACTTCTGCTTATGAGCAGGTTCCGGGTGGCTTTTAAATAGGGCAATAAAGAAACTTAAAGATTCTAGAGTCTGAAGGTCATAAGTCAGTCATGTTAAATCTAATAAGAAAACATTCTGCACATTAAGTTTACTTTACTTGAAGATTGCATACCTTAACTGGTCAGGATTGTCAGTAGTCTCTAGTGTCGACTATACCCGGCTATTTGAGTTCAGTTCAGCAAAGGCTAGTTATATCATGTGCCATTCACGGTACTCACTGTCTCACTCATAAATCAAGATTGATCAGTTTTAACCTGTCTGACCCGAGTGGTCTAAAGTGCTCCCCGTTATGAATCACTGTCATCTAGCCTCTGTCAGCATAGTCTCAGGAATTGACTAACATGGGTATGTGAGAAAACCTGTCAGTAGCTTCTCATGTCGGTGGTTCTTCTCATGTCAGTGGTTCTTAGCATGTCAGTGGTTCTTCCTATGTCAGTGGTTCTTCTCATGTCATTGGTTCTTCTCAGGGTTTTTCCTCCACCAGTTATACTGGTTGCCATTTATAGCCTATCTTTAGCAGAAAAATGGTGTTAAACTTCTACAGCAGCAAAAACAACCTTTCTGACCAAGTTGTTGATATGCAACATTTATTGCTTGCCATTAATAACAGGCATCCTTGTTCATGACAATTGTAACTCTATTATTTGACTATTATTGGTATTAGCTTCAGAAATATTGAAAATGTAAATGAACATAGAAAAACTTGGGTGCAGATAAATACTTTTGTTCTGACTTGTCCTTATGACCTTTTTTGATGGAAATATCAGTTGAAAACAAAAATCATGCTATATCTATGCCAGAATTTAAAGCATCAATTTCTATTTTGGCTTCAGCATAAGGAAGGTTGAACAAGTAGGTAAATATTTTGTAATGGCATGGAAAATTTCTAATGGCATCCCAGAGTGACTCTGATAATGTGGTACTTAAGGCGATTTATTTTCTAGAAATATTTTCTGTTTTAGTGTGGAGAATATATAAAACAGGTCTCCAATATGTAATATGTACCCTATATATTTGCTACAAGACAATTCACATATCCAGATCTGCCGACACAATGCACTGACAGATCTGGGTCTGTGCTGTTAGTTAGTAATAATAATAATAGGTACATTATGCTATTGTAGATCAGGATCTTCATTGTTTGCAGGTTGACTCAACTTGTAAGTGAAATATATACACTGTACTAAATGAAATGCAACATGGACTTTCTCTTCAGTTTTCTAAAACAAATCCAGTTCAACATTTGTCTTATCATTCTTTGTGAGATATATTTACTATTTACAAGTCTAGAGTCAGAAGTCACTTTTCGTGACCTCAGTTAAATATGGTTCGTTGTTTTAAACTTTTGTGTCAGTAGATATGTTCTTTCAAGGATCAAAATTGGCTTTGTTTGTTAGTTCTCTTATGAGCCTCTCTCTTTATGCCTGTATTTCTATTAATTTGAATAAAAAATGCTGTCTACTCTGTTAGGTATAGTCATTCGATATCTGATGGTCTTAAACGCTAGTACACTAGAAGGAATTGCTTAATTACATGATACATGTATATTGGTCACATGTGGCCCACCACAATACTTTCTGTTTGCAGTGACACAGTTAATTCAGATTTAGGCCTTTGTAAGAGTTTTGCACCACCGATTTAGTCCAACAATTTGCATGGTCTTGCATTTTTCAGAGGAATTTCGTCGGTGCAATTTAATTTGCTGTGAGTGAAAGTTCTCACAAAATTCTTGCAAAACATATTTGAGCTTTATTTTTTTTAAAAACTAATGCATGAAAAGCTATAAAGCACTGTTAAATAAAAACCGATGTTTAAAAAAAAATTGAGACAAGACTTAGTCAGTTTTAAAGCTAACACAGATATTGAGTAAGTTCATTTCAGATATTTATTCAAGTTTTCTGAAAATATAGGTTAAAAATTCTCGACATGATTTCAACAAATGTTTAATTATAGACTATTATAATTATACTGTCTCTTCCAGTTGTTGGAGGACAAACAGCTGATTGTAGTAAAAAGATGGATGGTGTAATGGGAGATGGGAAAGGCGAGCCAAGTTCCAGAGTTGGCAAACCCGTGATTTGTATAGATGACTGAAGACCTGAATACTGTGTTTTTTAAGGCCCGAATATGGTGTATTTGTGTAGATGTCTGAAGGTCCGAGTACTTTGTATTTGAGTTTATGATTGAAGACCCAATTACCATGTATTTAGGATCAAATTCATATGTAAATAAATTCCATGAAGTATATGCTGTAGGAATCACTTATGTAAAGATTTATTTGCAGACAAGGTCTTGTTTCATTAGACGGAGAACAGCAGCTTCTACATTGATTGATGTAGACTGGATTTAACGATTCTAAATATGTATGGAAAGAGTTGTATGAAGAAGGTGGATTAGAGTGTGAACCACATAAGTCAAATTAATTATAAGAAATTGGAAATATAACCAGCTCTGCTGATTCATGATTCAGACAAGCTCAAGTTATATCTTTCAAACTAATATTTAAACTTTGTGTGGGCTGCTTTTTTTTTCCATGGATAGTGAATAATGATTTTATGTAACTTGGTGAAACTATATGTGAAAATGAGACATTTTCTACTCCATAAATGTACAGATAATCTTCTGTTGTGAATGTATGTAGATTTTATTTTGAATGCTGTTAGTTGTTGACATTTTACAGGCATGTTCAGTTTAAATACTGTTAACTGTATGAGTCGGTCTTTATGTGACCTTATAAAGTTTACAACATGCTTCTTCACGTTATGAAGTTGCAATAAATGATTATTGAAAAGAATTGACTGAAGTACTATATATATATTCTCACTTATAAATCAATTCTCAAACTGCCTGACCAGTCTGATGTATCATAATTAATTTGTTAAGAATAATAAATAGAACATACAACAAATAATAAGTAGAACATACAACAAATACCCTCATCTGCTGGAGCATTTTGTAACAGTAGTTATGGGTCTATGTTGTTTGCAGTTGGGACAAGTTAAAAGTCTATTTACAGAACAGATTTTTTAGACTTTTTTTCATGGGCTGAAACTTGCATTCCTATAAATTCAAAGATTTGGAAGGACAAATGTTTTACAATTATTTCATGTGACATGAGAGATGGAAATAGAAACTTGATTAGAAGCATTTTTCATAACTTTTTTCCCCCACAATTTTGATCCAGTCATGTACTTAATAATAGATTTTAAATGTCTGGATTACAAAGATCTCTTTATAAAAGGTCTTTAATCAGTTGTAGTGTATTATGTTATTATGTCCGTTTTTTTTAGGGTCAGAGGTCAAAGTCCCTGTGAATGAAAGAAAAAAAATGGTTTCTACATGGTCACATTATTTCTATAGCACAGATCCATTAAGTTAAGGCTTGATTTCAAAAGTATGGGAAGGACTTATTGATTTTGAGATCAGTGCAATGTCATTGTGGCTTAAAGAAAAATTGGTTTTTCTATGAAGTTTCATTAGAGAAAATTCCTGGACAAAAATGTGTGGATGGCTTGCAATTAGCTTAAAAAAAGTAATCTATAGGTCTTGGGGATCAAAAGTTACTGTTGCGGTCAGCCTTGGACAGTAGTGCACATCAAGCTTTGTTCAAAATAAGATAACTTGACCAAAGGTCAAGTATTGGAGACCCACTGGTCATTAGTCCTCCAAGACTACCATACTTTACTAGTGCCTACATCGGGGAAATATGCAACATAAGACAGGACATGTAATGTACATTTCAAGGTACTTGTTTTTGCTCCTTTTATGTTTTATGCATCTTGTCAATTGTGGGCTTAAAAAAAAAAATGCTGCTCTGACTTGCATGTATTGTAAACTAGATCAGGTCATATTTCATAATAAATGAACATAATTGTGTGCATTTGTATTGTATTACTGATCTCTTAAGCTTGACTATTAAAAAACAACAGATGCATGCACATTAAATAACCATGTTTGAAGAAAAAAAAATGTACTTAAAAAATAAAAAACTGGAAAAAAATATGCAGTTTTTCATTTTCATTCCATTTACCTCCATCATGATAGCTTAATACAGCCACCAAGTCACTTAAGTTATTAGTCAGATATTTTACCAGATATGATCACCCATCAAAATTTAGATTACAATAAAGAGTCCAGGGCCCAGAGTGGTCTAAAGCGCTCTCTGTTACCGATTACTGCCATCTCACCCGGCTGCGTGGGTTAGAGTCTAAGATTCGACTAATGTAGTTATGTGAGAAAGTTTGCCAGTAGCTTCTCGTAGGTCGGTGGTTCTTTCTGGTGGGTTTCCCAGATTCTTCCTCCACCAATAATACTGGCCGCCATGTATAGCCTATCGTGTGCTGAAATATGGCGTTAAACCCTACAACAACAATAAGAGTCCATATTACATATGAAAATGTGACCTCCTTCCCTGAGGAGTGCATCCAGGATCTCAAACATGTATGAAACCAAATATAAATTGTCTCTCAGTTGTAGATTTATTTCTTGTGATGGTAGATAGAAAATGCCAATTTATAAATGTGCATGCTCATGGTAGGGAATAAGCAGGGATTCAAAATATTTGGGTTTAGAAAAATAGTATAATAAGTTCTTTTGCTTGGGTGATGTGGGATACCAAACATTGTTCAATAAGTAAACCTAGTTACCACTTGTATATCCCTATGTAAAATGCATAGATGCAAACATCTCTGATTTTGGCAGAGTTTTTCAAGCTTTCCCCAAACTTTTCACAGTTTTATGCATTCTTATCTCGATTTTATTAATGTCTTTTTCTACTTGTGCAGGGACAGAAATTAAATTTAACCATTTTTGCACTGCTTGTTTCCAGTAAATAGTACCCATGCTGTATATCTCACCAACTATTTGACAATATAGTAGAAGATCATCATGGCAAAAACATTGCCAACTACAAAGAAAACAGTGTTCATTCCTAGCAATTTCTGCGGGAGTATTTACTGCAATTTCTATTTTGAGATAAATGTGCTGTCTGCACAGTTTGTCCCAGTGACAGAAGTATGGCTTGTGTTGAAAAAGCAGACAATGCAACAATTCCATTATCAAAGATGAAGTGTTGTGACCAAGGTTTTGGATTCTGAGAGCAATCTTCGATTTTCACTTTCTGATTCACTTAGAAAATGTTTCCAGATTCAAACGTCACCAGTATGTGTGGTTATGGAAGAACATAAAACAATAATTCACTAGTAGAAAAGGACAGAATAAGAAGGTGGTCAATGTAGAATGGGAAGATGCAGCATGGCATTTGGTGGGGAAAGAAAAGGACCAGTGACAGGACAATTTAGAATGGTCCATTTTGACGCAGTTGTCAAGGCAGTTCTTAGAGCAAATTAAACCAGTTACATCAAAATCTCTTGTAGTAGCAGCCATATCGACCCAT
This sequence comes from Unio delphinus, assembly GCA_029339505.1. Taxonomy (NCBI): domain Eukaryota; kingdom Metazoa; phylum Mollusca; class Bivalvia; order Unionida; family Unionidae; genus Unio; species Unio delphinus. The sequence continues at coordinate 3,341,288 of JAQISU010000075.1, read as the reverse complement.
GCTTGCTTGGCAAATCCAAGATTTTAAAAACAGCCAAAAAGTGCAGCCTATTACATTATGCAAAAGTAGTTCATTACAGAACTTGTAAACTCTCCCCACTTGTATGCCAGCCATTTTGCTTTAGTTGTAATCATTTTGCTTTTTCTTCACAAAATGTCTTTTTATGCATACCTATATTACATAAAAAATAAAATTAAAGCAATGAAAAGCTGTTTTTATCACCTTTTTTTCCTATCATATATTCAGGAATATCTTTTAACATTAACCCCCCGACGGTTTTCGCATGAAGTGCGAGTAGGAAACACATTTTGGGGAATATTTCTGAATACATCCTAATATATAGACTTTAAAGCAATATTCCATTAGACAAATGGCTAGTTGTGCTAAAGAAAATGTTTTTCACCGGTTAGTTTGCTGGCACATGAGCAGAAGGTGAAAAGTTGGACTTTTTTTTTTTTATTCTTTTCTATTTTTTGCTTAACTGACCCATAATTTCCGTATGGAAAAGACTCTTTATTCAAAATGTCTACCTTATCCTACTTTTTGCACAGGTTTACCTGTGTGCGCTTCAGACTGGTCTGCCGTAGATCTGAGGCCATAAAGTCTAAAAACGACACAAATCTGAATTCCGACCATGGGCAAATTTTGGGTGAAGAAAAAAAAAACAGGTCCATAGACTTAGATTATTCCCTCTGTATTTTTTAGTGCAACTAAAATGTCCAGATTATTTGGTATAATTGTAGAGCTAAATCTGTCTACCTTTCTATAAAACCACCCATTTTATATATGACCATGACACTACATACCTTGGAAGTAGGCATCTACCTCATGCCCCGTAAACTCGTCGCTAAAGAATTACTGCTGCATGAGAATAGCGTAAAAATACTTTTCTCTTTGCTGTTTATATGACCCATATCCAAAAAATATATGGGTTTCTTTAGGTTTGAACTGTGCCTCAGTTTCATGATATTGTTGAGCTAGTTATTTTGTGGTCCAGACTATACTTTCAAGGAAAATGGCACCAGATGTAAAGTGGAATGCTTTATGCATGTGGTACAATGGAAAATATTAGAGATGGCCATTTTCTAACTTCAAAACTGCCAGACCAGAAAGCAGGACAAATCAACATTGCTTTTCAAACTTTACAAGAATACGAGTAATGTAAAACACCTTTCAGAGCTCATGATAGTTGCAGAATCTCAGCTCACGATCATTCAACAAACGCTAGACTTTAGTGCTGAATGTAAGTAATTTTTCAGTATAATCTGTGCTTGAATTCAGGTTCTAATCAATATGGTTTGCTCTTTGTAACAAGATTTTTTTACCAGTGACAGAACCATATTTATAAGTACTATAAAAGTATATTTTCATTCGTACTGTAATTCTGGCATACAATATATAGACGACACGTAATAATAGCAACAGTTGTGCTTAAAACGTTTGGGGTAGGCCATGTAACCATTTCAAAGTGTGTTTGGATTTTTAATGTAGATTTAACAGTGTGGAAGTTTATAGTGGTGTCTAGCACCGAGGCATCATGCCAATGCTGAGCATTCCTAACACGAACATCTTAATGTGGAGTGCCAAGTGAAGCAGCTGACATTACCATTTTTATAAGTCTGTGGTACGACTTGGATAGGTTTCTAAACTGCAGCCTCCTGCATCTAAAGCTGATGCTCTATTCACTTCGGACACTTAAGTGGTCGTTTTCAAAAGACTACCTGTTATCAAGTACACCGGTTTTAGCTCAACTGATTCAATAGATTTACATTGTAACCCTAATTGCTCAGAACACTAAATATTTTCATTAACTGGAGTATTGTTCAAATGTGATACTAAACCACATGACATATTCATCATGTGATAGTTACTTGACCAATCCATGGACACTTAAAAATACCATGACCAAAACAACAAAATTATCTGCACAAGTTAAAGTTGCATCAGACTGGTCACATTCAAAATGGTAACTGGTGGTGAGGTTGCTTTGTAAAACATTAGATTCAATAGATGTATATACTCTATAAAAATTTCCAAAAGTCTTAACATACTGTAATTGCTGCAAGAAATACCATTAAAAACACCACTATGTGCACTGAAGTGTTGCATATCAGTCTGTAACAACTGCAGTATTTTATGAATGGACAAAATCAGACCTCAAGCCACAAAAATACATGTACTAATTAATATAGGCTTAGGATGTGCTTCATATATATTCATGGAAATGTTACAGGCACACATTTTTTAAAATAAAAAATACTTTTTTTGCTTGTGATGGTGTGATGTGGCATAATCCAAAACAAGAGGTTCAAGTTGGACGAGATTGCTTTTGGTTACGTCTACTAGATGAGCAAAGCACAAGAGCAATTTATAATAATGACAAATTGGTCTTTAGAATAAAAGCAATGGTTTTAAAACCCTTCATATACATTTCTTAAAGTGACTGCCAATTCCCACAATGCCTCCAATTATGATCCATTTATAAAGTACACAATGTACATCTGACTAGTTGCAGTTTAATTTGGGTCATGATGCAAAAATCCAATCCAAATTTTCAGCCAATCAGGAATGTTCCCTTTTATAGGCAACATCAAGTACATGTAATTGTCTACAAATGCAGATTGAAATGTACAATTTGGTTCAGAAGTTGGTGAAAATCGTTTCAATACTGGTCTTTCAAATTTAGCACAAAAAATGTCCCATGTCAATAAAATGTACCAATTCTTTAAAATATGTATTTTCAAATTTTGTGCAGCAATGTACAACTAAACTGGAGCCTTGAAAGACAAACATTCACACTAATTGACTAGATCAAAAGTCCCACATGCCCACTCCTATGCAAACGGGAAAAAAAAATTAAACAAAAAGACAAACAAAATGCGTAACGATAAATAAGAAAACAATTAGGAAACTACAATTCTCTGACCCTTTAGGGTTGGTGTAGCTTCGAGTAATCAGTAAAACAAAAGAACATATCTATATTCCCCTGCAGCATTAGGATCTGTTTCCAAGTTGACTAATTGTGACCAAGTAAACATGGTAGGTGTTAAACCATAATTTCTCAACTTCGAAACTGCACCTTTTATTATATATTTCTATAAGATCACGTGTCAAAGTTTTAAACTTGCCATCTTCAATATGAAATGTTTTCATGGTTGGGATCCATTTTTTAGTATCAAGCTGGCATCAAATGCCCGTGGTTCGACACTAACAGCACAAGCACTGCTGTGTACAAATGTTATATTTAATGTGCAGTAGTTGTAACACATCGTTGTTTGTTGGACTTAACCAGAGTTTCTCTACATGTATGGGTTTATTATCAGGATCTTTATTAATAGAAATAAAATATCCAAATTTGGGTTGGGGTCTAGGTTATTGGGGTTCCCCTACAATTTAGCTGGTGTTCCCGACATTGTCCAGGTTATATACAATTTTAGCAAGACTTTTCTAATATTTTATTTTGTAAAGATTAAGAACATTTTAGAAGGTAATTTTCCATTATGTAATGGTTTTTAGAAAATGTTAATTGTGACCTGATGTCAAGTGTTAATATTGTTCTTGAAAAAATATTTATTCGTGCTAGCATAATCAACATGTATTATTTTAGTGTTTTTATTTGGACTGGAATTTATTTCGTTAAATTATTTAATTCAGTGATCATTTCTCTGGAAATAGAGTGCTCATATAAAATATTCTTGGACAGACATTCACTGGGATTTATAGTTAATTCAAACCAGGTATTACTGTGTTGCAACGAGACACGATACAACAACAATACAGGCCACCACATGCACTAACTTATTCAGGATTGGAATTAATTTGGATTACTATTAAAGTTTATTCAGAACTTAATTAGAACTTGTATCTGCAACTTGGGGGATTTAACCTGCACTACTATTTTAAGTTCTTTTTATCAATTTGACTTTTGGAAATAATTTTTTTTGCTGAATTTTACAAAAAGCTTGTTGCTTTTAGCTCCTTACTGTTACTTATTTTAAGAGCACGGACTTGCAACACAAGCATGCTGTCATGCAGTGGTGACAGACAAAAGTATGTACCCCAATGATGGGTTGTTGGAAAAAATTTCATGTAGTAGCATGAAACCATTTCACTAAATCCACTCCAATAATCAGGCAGAACCAAAATAAACGTGATCCAGCCAAATAAATTAGGCAACTGTCTTCATGATACAAAAGGAGTTTTCTGCAAAGCTTGCATTTGACCCAGAGATATGTCTGTCGTGATCACATATGCTACAGTTCCTAAATGGTGAGGTGCTATTTTTTATTAATGTTTCCTCAATTCTCCTTAGATTGCATCAAAACAGTAAACCTTTCCTCTTCTAAAGTCTTCCTTAGTAGACATATTTCAGAGTCCTCTACTTCAAACAAGAAATCAGTTATCTTTCATTTTGACTCGACTGGCTTCTGTTAGGCTTTATAAATAATCTTGTGATTTATCAATTCACTGTACTCCTCCAGGAGACTATTCAATCAGGACCCATAGCTTTGGTTTCTCAAAAAAAAAGCAGACCTCAGTCATACATAAAAAATAATTGCGCACCATCATTGAAATGATTTGATCATGAAAAAAAAAAAAAGACAAAACAAAGACAAAAAGTTGAGAAACCTTTATTTTGAAAACAAAAATTATCGCACATTAAGCACGATAAATTGCAGGAACCGCAGGCAATTTGTGCAGCCTATATCCCCCATTGTTTTTTTTACATGCTGCATGACTCGCAATTTTTTTCTGCAAGATATCTGTGGTGTTGCAGCATCTCTGGAAATGTATGCATCTTGTATTCTAAAATTAACATTACCGTTTTTAATTGGGGTGGGGGCAAGGGGAAGACTTCAACAAAACCCCAATTGTGAATAGTCTTTTCTACAAGTTATTCCTCTATCTAATATTAACCGATACATAAATGGATACATTATACTGTGTAAACATGGTTTCAATATGAAATTAAAGGAATTTAATATCTCACAAATGATGTGAACAACAACCTAATATAACAAATCTAACCAGAACAGTGGCAAAAGGCTCAGCCAATCGGATGTAATATCAGCTCATTAATATGTGCATATGTTGCTCCCAATCAAATTCCTCCCAGATCTTGATGATGCAAGATTGCAAAGGAAACGTATTGAAAGATAACCTTGTTACTATGTGCTGATGTCACTCGTAACTAAACCTATACAAGATCTTGAAGATAAACTTTACAAACCAAGCATGATCAAAACCTGTTCAGAAACTGTCTTGTGTATTCACAAAATGACACAGATCCCATATCAATATGCGAGGTCACTCGTAATAAAACTCGCCAGAGATCTCGATACAAACTTGCATACCATGTCTCAAAAGCTGATCAGATAGATACAAGACCTTTATTGCCTTCACAAACTCGGCAATCAGATACGAACTTTATGTGTTTAGCTAAAAGAAATATGGCCATTATAGATGCTATCAAAATCATCATACTCAATTATACAGGAAATAGGACTAGTACTAATGTGGCCTTCAGTGTACACAAGATTGACCAAGATAATCTCATCAACATGCCGAGATGTCATTTGCAATCAAACTCATCAGAAATCTTCATTATATCAATTTTTATACCCAGTCTGATTGCAATATGCTGAGAAATGAAGCCTTATTGTGTTTGAAAGCAACTTTTGACAGACATAAAAAAGTTCATTTGTACCAATTGAGTGAAATATAAAAAAGAAAGATAGAAAAGAAATGAGACTGAACTTCTTGATGTTGTTTGCAATTAGTAAAAATGCAACAAAATACAACCAAACAGTAACACAAGCTTAACCTTTCAGTCAATATTCCCTAGTAATTACACTGCTCCGGTGACTTAGTGCTTTGAGCATCCAATTTGGAAGGTCCTGGGTTTAATCCACAACAGTCAAACCAAATACTTACAAAAATGGTACTAACAGCTGCCTCGCTTGGCGCTCAGCATTAAGAGGTTAGTGTTAGGACTGGTCAGCATGGTGTCAGGATAATGTGACTGGGTGGGAAATTATGTGACATGATGCCCAAATGCTAGACATAAACTGTCACACTGCAGACATTGTAGTGATATGACTGAAAAATTGTTAAAAGCTAAGTCAGAAAAATCCAAGCCAAAGGAATCACAAAGGCAGAAAAGTATAAATAGTACTTTGTTTTAATCAGCAGCATCAGTTAAGTCCTTTTTTTCTTCATTCTTCACATCAAAAATTGCAGATCTCAGTGGTTATAATCAGGTACTGCATTAAAGTTCTTACATTCAAAAAAGATCGTATTTCAAATTATTCTTAAACTTAAAAAATAAGAACCACATTGGTATAGTATGTGATTAAAGCCTGATGTAAACATAGTTTCACCAAGAATGTCATCTACATGAAATTGCATCAATGTTTAATACCTAATAAGACAGCAGAACAAAGACATGCAGTGTAGAACCTTTCATGCAGACACTTAGACAAATACATCAATGATTGATATTCTGAAACAATTAATCTAGATTACTGAATCATATGAAAAGAGAATTATATTTTTCTTGTGTTGCAAAAGATATGGTCCAATTTATAGCAAGTTCAAAGAAACTGTTTCATTAATTGCATACTGTAGGCATTGATATTCTACCAAATGTAGCACTGGCAACCTGGAGTCAATCCATTTCACATTCCAATCTGTCCTTTGAAGGAATTCACACAAAATTTAACTGTTTGTGTTTAGATGGACACCTGTTTAATATTCAATATTAAAAGCTATATTATCAACAAAGAACAGGAAACAGGAGATGGAGCAACATTTTTTGTTTTTATAAAAGCTACATTCATGGATTAGTTTTTCATTTGAAATGAAGCCCATACAAAGTAGGCAGTACAAAAGAAAGTAATTAATCAATTCAGTTAGTACTGGTTTTAAACTGAATATAGACTTATTGAAAGCCTTTGCTGGGATCAATAAATTACAAAAGCACTTAAAGTAACAACTTCAATATTCAGCACATTTTCTTACAAAACATTTTCAGAAACATGAACCTCATTAATGTCTTCTTTGCATGTTTATTGTGTATACATGTCAGCACTGACCTATGAAATCTTTCCCTTGATTGAAACTCACCTGGCCTGAATCTTTAAATAGGAAATCATATAAGTTACTTCATGACAAAATAATATAATTTTTTTTAAACAGGTACTGGTGCATAATATTGTCAGTTATTTCCAGGTGATATAAAAAGTACATGTTCATATCAACAAGAGCTGAAAGTAATGTAGCCTTCATTTCCTTGACAACCAGTCTTCAAATTCCTTTTTTTGTATGCTGTTCCAGTTACTTGCCAGTGGCTTGTTTAAAGGTGGATATGGCCTCCTCATCCAAGGCCTTTAAGACTGTGACAATCTAGAAAAATAGGAAGAAAAAAAAAATCTTTAATTAGTTGGTTAAAAATAAATTATATATATATTATCCCACAACCATAGGACAAAGTCTAAATTTTGCAGGGCTAGTAAAAAGGACTAACACATCTGGGTTTTTAAAAATATGAAAATAAAATACAAAATTCAATGCCCCTTCATAAAAATTGTGGTGTTTGGTCATGTAAATGTCAGCACAATGATCCAAGGAGTGAGTAAGGCCCAAAAAAGCTTGAAGCGCATGGACTTAATATAGTCAAATTAATCAACCTCGATTTGGTGGTCACTGAGATTTCACAAGTAAGTGGAAATACAAAGTCATGACCACAAAATGAAGTATTTCTTGATCATCACCAGAGATTTGAGTCTGTAATAGAAGCTAACAAAGGTAACTGCTTCATTACCAGATATCCAAGTTGGTAGAAAATAATGAACTGAAGTTGCCACAGAAATGGAAACCATATTTAATGCGAGATTCTCAAAATCCTCAATTCATTGCACGATGGAGGTTTAGATATACTTTTAAAAAATTACAAGTTCCACTTAGATATGAATATTAAGGAAACAAGTCTCTGGAACGCATGATACAGTCCTACCAGTTTATATCAACATTGCTTATATCGACAAGCCGCATATGTCAACAAAAAAGCAAAGTCCCAGTCCCTTGGTCTACTATTACTACCAAATTGTCATGCTTATGTCGACGTCAAGATAAAAGATAAACGTACATTTCGACAGAAGCCCTTGGTCCCAGCTTGAACAAATCCCTTCTTTTCCAATCATTGATGTCGACAAGCTGCCAGTTCTGACCCATACTTTGTTCAACAATTAGTTTATGTGTCCGCCAGGCTTTAATAGCAGCGGTCAGATAATTATTAAAAAAACACCCTAGGCTTTTGTTTGGGCCTATAAAGCTGGCCTCTCGCAGCAACTTAAAAGTAGTGAAATCTGATCAATTCTTGCATTTTCCACAAAATGCAAAGAGGTATAGCTAGTATTTTAAAACTAGGAGGTCAAGAGTACTACCAGCAAACGTTGGGCATACCTGAAATGGCTATATTTCCAGACAAGTAGAAACAGTGGTTGCCATCAAATTTTCAAACTTTTTTTTACATCATTGACATGTTGCCCTTGTTTGTCCATTAGTGATAGTATATTGTCAGGTCAAGAAAAGGTCTTATTCCAAGCACCAAGTTAGGCATCATCCATAGTGTTCCACATGAAATGTAGTTCTTGCAACTTCTAACACTGTTGAATTTCATTACAATCTTCATCAATTTGCCGTTTAAACCTTCTTGTCAAAATTTGCGAACAGCATTTTGTCTAACTCTCAACATGTCTTGATTTTGAGGTCACAAGCACTACTTGGTTTGCTACACTTGGAAATGAAAACAAAAATGAATGCAAAAGTTGTTCATTTGATGTACTCTTCTTATACCCAAGTAGATCAATGGGTCATTCTACCTCTGAAATCAGTCACTGTAAATATCAGCACATTGTCTCACCACTCTGATGTACTCTTACAATGACAACATGTACATTTGTGGTTCTTTCAGCCACTGAATTTTCTGATTTGAAATATCAGCACAGTTAAAATGATCAATTGATCAAGACATTTTCCCAATCATCAGGTAGTCGAAGCGGGACTAGGAAGCCCTTAAATTTGCCGTCCAGCAAATTGATGCGTACATGACTACTGTATACGTGAATTTCTGAATCTAAGATAAAAAATATGCATCCAAATATGCGTGATTACACATTTCAGAGACTTTTGAAAGTGATCGGTGATTAAAATAAATTTATTTTGCTGTGAAATTTTCGTTTTTAACTTTATTTACATTTACGATGGCTATTAAGAGCAGTGTAAAACGCAAATTAAATTTAGTCTCTGGAAACTAAATATCTGGCTGTTCAGGAAGTTGAGGGCTGAACATCTCGCAAAGAGATATGTGAAATTTTTTTGCTTAAAAAAAAACACCCGTTCAGAATGAAAGCTGCAGAGTCTATAAAGAAAGACTATGTTGAAGGTAACTGCACTCCCCAAAGGAAGAAGCAAATGACTGCTACATTTGAAGACGTGGAGGAAGCATCAAAATGATTCAATGAAGCATTTGTGAGAAGAAAAAAAAACTTGGTTCAGTCGCTTAATGTTCGTCATAACATCGATACAAAAGTATTTGTGCAATATATCCCCTTGGTAGCCTCAATAAGATGGGAACAGACTGACCAATATCTAGGCCAAATCAAGTACATGAAGCACGTAAATAACTATAAAACTGTGTGCTAATGCAGACATTGAATATCGTAAAGTTTTTCATATCAGGATGTGATCGATGCAATATCTTTTTTAATTTTACCCCACAAAGGTAACAAAAATATAATTTGTCAATATACATGTGTATTTCACACTGATTCTGTCTTCATGTACTCTAAATTTCATTGTTTTCTCATATTGTAAATGTTACTCACAGACGACGGGTCACCCTTTGCTGACAAACTTTAACTTTTATCTTTCTTCAGCCCTCCTCCCCCACTTATCTCGACATCCGCCTATGTAGACCATATTCCCTCGGGCCCGAAGATGTTGACATAAATGGGTAGGACTGGACCTCATATGCTCAGAAGTGAGCGTCATTACCAACTGTCATACCCATGAATATTAGAAAGGGCTACTCAGCACATAATGGTAAAAACCGATTAATCCATTTCTTCTAAAAGACAGAAACATATGCATGGCCCCCATGCTTTTCTAATTATAAATTCCAGGTATTTTTCAGGATGAAATTATTTTCAAATATTACAGAATGGAATTGAAGAACATTTTGGATTACAAAACAGGCCTCTTCCAAATCTAAAAACATTTCTCTTTCAAGGCTCTCTAAATCAAACATGTCAGAAAAGATGATCAAATGAGTCACACGAAACAAACCTGATTATATTCCTATAAACTGGCATTTAAAGACATTTCAATACAAATTCTAACTTAACGTTGCTGACCTGCATTATGTTGTAAAGTGGAAGCAACATAACATTAATTATTTTGTTTCCTTTAAAATCTTTAACCCATTAGCCATGACTACAGTCTCTAAGCATCTCGTGTAAATAGCTCCTAAACCACACATGCATATATGCATAGCCGACAAGACTAGTTTACTACCCCAGTGTCGCTTATGTGTGTGAAGTTCAGCAGTACTCAAAACCCCGGTGTTATGTGTACACAATATTGCTATGCAACTAAATGTTGATTGGTGGAAAGTACAGAAGTTTACATAATTTGATTATCATAACCAATTTGAGGATTGTTTACTCAACATTTTGATACAAGTTTGAAAGCTGAGAGCTTAACTTTTCACAAACAGTGTAGAGATAAAGATGGATTCCAATTCAGATATGAGTGACTTTATGGGGTTCAGTGCCAGAGATATCGAAGAGCTTAATGGATCCTTCTTAGAAAATGGACCAGATATTGATGTTATTCCCATTTCAACACATGATGTAAGTGATTTTTCTTTGGATCACCAGTTGGACAGTCCCACTTGCACAATGGATAGTGATGACCTCGCAATGTTCAAGAGCAATGATTTTGACTCGTGTTGGTTCAACAATCGAGCTTGGACCACTAAGCAAAGAGAAAAAAAATTTTCTTAAGTTTTTTCCCCCTGAATATCAAGTGGAAAAATTTTGCCAAGAAAATAAGGGACCAAAGCAAGACACGATATGGTATAAAATCAGCATCACTGAGATGTGGGCATATCTTGGAATATACAGTCATTTAGGTGTGGACACTTACTGTTTTGAGAGGAACCACTCTCAACTTAGTAATTAAGAGTATGGATTTCATTCATGCTGTTATATGTACATAGGTAAATATTGGATTTATTTTGTGGGATTCAATACAGTTTACATGACTGGGATTTCTTCTATGATGTGATGTAGGAGTATTGTCAGTTTCTGTATTCAGCCTCAGTAGTCTCAGTGATATGATAGCATGCATTAGTAGTGAACTGCACAACAGTTGTAGTTTAAGGTTTAATCTAAAGAATTTGAGAGCAATATATATGAGCATGTTACACAAAGTGAACATTACCCATCAAAAAATGGAAAAAAGTTTACAAGAATCCTATATAGTAACCAAAAAAAAAAAAAAAAAAAAAAAAAAAAAAAAAAAAAAAAAAGAGACATGAATATACATGTGCCCAAAAAAAGTCTCACGATGTTTAAACCAATCTGAACTCCATAATATGGTTTGGGTAAAAATTCCATCATTTACAGACATTTACTAAAGGGTTGATTTAAATTTTGACAAAAGACCTTCAAAATCATATTGCTGTATAAGCTAAGACTGAACTTTCTGTAAAATCAGCTTGTATTCTTGTAGCTTAACCCTTTAGCTACGACTACCGCATCTAAGCGGCTACTGTAAATAGCTCTCAAACCCCAGTGACGCATATCTGCAGTGCTGATAAACCTAGCTTACAACCCCAGTGTCGCTCATGTGCGTAAAGTTCAGCAGTACTCGAAACCCCAGTGACGCTCATGTGCGCAGAGTACCTACGTGTTAACTAAATGTTGATTGGTTGAATGTACGGAAGTTTACAAATTTTTGATTATCATAACTAATGAGAGGATTGTTTACTCGACATTTTGATACAAGTTGGAAAGCTGAGAGGTTAAATTTAGACACATTAAAATGAATTTTCCACGGTTTACGAAACACATGTTGTCAAGATGAACAAAGATGGATTCCAATTCAAATATGAGCAACTTTAACGGGTCCAGTGCAAGTGATATCGAAAAGTTTAATGGATCATAATTAGAAAATGGATCAGATATTGATGTTTGTCCCATCAGATACAAACGAATTTTAATCGGATGACAAGGCGGGCGTAGTTTCAATTGCACAATGGAGTGACGACCTCGCCGTATTCGAAATCAATGTTTTTGATTCTTACTTTGGTTCAACAGACAACAATCAAGCTTGGACCAGTGAATGAAAGATGTTTTAATCAGATTTATTCCTGAATATCTGGTAGAAAATCTTGTGAAAGAAACAATGTTGTTAAGAAAATAGGGGACCAAAAGCAAGACATGAAATGGTATGAAATCAGCATCACATATGTGGGCATTATTCCTACATGTAAGACATAGAACTTGTTAATTTTGCTATACGTATATTGTAATATACATGATAACATCATCATTTATGTGTGGATAATTACTGTTTTGAGAGGTACCAATTGCAACATTGTAATTAGAGTGGATTTCATTCGTGTTTTAATATGTACATATGAAAATATTGGATTTATTTTATGGGATTCAACACAGTTTATATGACTGGGATTTCTTATATGATGGGATATAGGAGTATATATAAAGTAGAAATATATGAATAACAGACACTCTACAAGATAAGCTGTTTTTTTATTTCACTTAAATCTAGTAAAAACTTTTGAAATAATGAATATAAATGTAACCATGTTTTTATTGTCAATTTCTGTAGTCAGCCTTGATGATGCTCTAGTATTCAGCCTAGCAGTCAGCCTCAGTAGTCTGAGTAACTGATATGATAGCACAGAGCAGTAGTGAAACTACACAACAGCTCTAGTAGTTAAAGGGTTAATAAACAAGTTCCCAAACACGTATTAATACATGGGCTCATGTGGTTTCTTAATATATAATAAAAGGGAAGCCAATTTCCAATTTCTCAAGCATTCTATTCAAGATCTGACACCAATGCTTGAAGCTACTTGTAACTATTTAATTGTTTCACACCAAAGTTCAGCTCAGAGATTCAAAATATCTGTGATCCGGGTTTCCCTCTGAATATTCCAACCTAATTTTTTAACATTTGGACATTTAGGATGGAGTGTGAATTCAGAGCAATTACATATAAAAACTCTGGAATCTGCCGCCACTGTAAGAATGCTAACCAGCGGGCCTAGCATATTTGAAGTTTGTTATATCAACTTGGACCGAAATAAAACCAATAGGAAAAATATTTATTTTCTCAAAAATGTCAAGTATTACATCATTGTTGTCTTTAAACCAGTGACAGACTAGACAAAACTTTGTATATATGAAACCTGACCGGACATTTGCTTATAGTCCAGGACTTCACAAATCTCAAAAAGGTCACAAGAAATCCAATGACAAACTCCTTTTAATGTTGTTGTATAAAACTTCAATGTTAAATGAAAATCTGATACTATTTTTAAACCATCAAGAACATAAAATTCTCAACATATTTCCCCTCGAAGGAACTGCACAGCAACCAACTCTCCAGACTTGCAATTAATGAAAAGTGGGACAAAAACTTTTAATACAATTAGTGAAAAATTATACCATGTCACTAGTAAACCCAGGGGTAAGTCTAACTAACACATGCCAGTAGAGCTGATGCTGGTTTACAAAGTTAACTTTCCGCCTGTGCAATAATACAAACATGCAAATGAAAATGTTCCCTCACATCCCCACATGCTGGAATATGTTTTGATAATAAAAGTCAATTAAATGCATAACAGCAAGGATATCAAGTGTGATCAAAGCATCTAGAAAGTTTTTAAAAAAAAAATGCCAACACAGAGGTCAAATTCTCGACATCTTTGGAATTGGTCATATGGCATTTTCCACTGAGGATAGGTGAGAGGGCAATTTTTTCAGAGAAATCTGATTATCTTTTTACAATGATGTAGAAAAATCTGCATGCTAAAAAAAAGTTATTTTCCCCAAGTGAGATATTAAATAAACTGATAATTATTCAATTAACTGTAATACGTCCATACAGAAAATTCAAATAGCACACTCGTATCATGCCTGCCCAAATGCAAGCTGTCAAAAGCCACATCTAAGACTGTACACGAGGCAAATATGGGTCTATGAATGCTGCCAGTCTAGTACCAAGACCTGGACCGACTGGATTCTGCATATACATCCAGCGGCTATATGCGGTTTGCAATTTGGCATTTGATACCCAATTAAACACAGTAATCATCATATGTAATTACTTACTATTTCTGACCCACCACCAAACTGCTCTTTAATCTTCTGGCCCTCCTCACCCGGAGGCAGTTTCAGGTCATCACGAACTTCATTTTCGTACATTAGGGAACAATAATCATCATCAGAGATGTCGACAAGCTGTAGAAATAAAGTTCCATTAATTAGATCCATCTTATTAGCACTACAAATACTGTTAATAAATCATAAATAGAGCATCAAGCTTTAATTTTGGCAAAGTCAAATAAAGAGTCAACAATTAATTTTTAAAATGGAAGCAAACAATAAACAGTGCTCAGACAATCCATCAATATGTATTAATTTTGAACCATCTGAGAATTCTTTTCAACATTAATCAGACGTAATATCCCTGAAAGCAGGTAATTTCTAGTATCTGAAATTCAGAACCTATTCCATAATGACCTATCCAATTATTCATAGATTCTGAAAACAGACCCATTTCATTCTAATACAACAACTCTGAATTATTGTTGTTGAACTCCGCATAATTAATGACACTTTTAGCACAAGTGGCTTTATTGTCCTCTCAATAGTTTGACATTTTTCAGTCTACTTTGGCATCGTCTCTAACTCTTTTTCATTTGTAACTAGTTCGAATTCACACGTAATGTAAATATTGCTTTTTCTTTTCTTGATGCGTACTCTTGCCATGAGGCGTCAAAGTGCCCTTACCCATTGATTGAGCTCAAGTTCATTTGGCTCTACAAGTGTCCCTTACTGTTTTCTTGTCAGGGTCATAAATAGTAAATCATGATCTTCTCTATCTATACCACATCAACTATATGGTATTCCTTGGATGCTACTCCCCAACAAAACACGATATGAAGAACCTTTCCCTGTCCGTAGCCGCGACTCCAATCAAGTATGTGGATGGATGGTCAAGACTTTATTCTTGATCCTCTAAACACCTACCATGATGAATGAAAAAGAACTAAATATCACAGGCTGTACTGTACATTGACGTGAAAACATAGGATCCAAGGCTCACAAGGAATTTTCAGCACAGGTGATCACAGCATTATTACCAAATACAATCAACTATTTCTTGGGGTTGATCTCGAAAATAATGAGGATGCAGAGGAAAGATATGTACGGCAATTGGATAATATGCATTTAATGGACATTTAAGCAGATCGATTCATTCAAAGAAGAGGATGCTGATAGTGATGATGAGAGTTCTTGCAGATCAAGCATATGTTAGTGATCGTGTTAATTCAATAAACAGTGTATAAAAAAGTTGTGAACGACTGCCAAATTGAAGAAGTAAAAATACATCACTGTGTAGAAAAATTCATTTGGAATAAATGGTGAAAACTTCATGCATTTTTTTTGGATATAAGAAGAGGTAAGAGTGAATGCATGTGCATGATATTTACAAAATTGTCTAAACAAGTACAACTATATGGGACACGCGCAGCTAGACACAGCTTCTTTCTACTGGGACAGAGCGACAATACAATAATTTTAAAATTACAAGATTTTCAACAACAACAAAAACAAGAAGCAAGAGAACGACCCAACTCAACACCAAGGTGTGTGTACTTGGCGACACATTTTCTGAAATACTGAGTATTTATGGCCTTTATAAACGATGGAATCTTGACATAGTCCCAGCAAAATGCTTCATACATTTTATAGGTGACACAAAGTAAATGATTTGCTAGCCAAAAACTAACCTGAACTTTCATTAAATTAGTCTGGCGTAACTAAAATCAAAACATGTTTTATGTCTTTTCATTTCAACACAGAACAACATAAAACCTTGTAAATATATATTTTTTTTAAAGTATTTTACTTGCACATGACTTTCCCTGAAATGTGACAATACTGCAATTATTCAAGCCATGATTTGAAAACCACATTATTGCTCTTATGCTTTATTCAACATTTTTTAAAATTACTCAATACCATAAATTTATCTTTAACTTGCATATTGTTATACATGTTTAATCACCTGTGTGAAACTAAACTTGCTGATGAGCTAATTTACATGGACCGGAATTTGTCTAAGTTACATTTATAACAATCACAAGAAATAAAATGTTTTGCAAATCACTAAAATTATGTTCCCCACATTTATCAAAGTTGCTTAATGTTGAATGGTAGTCTTCCTTTGAAGTTACTTAATGCTGAAAGGGTTCAATCAGTGTATGAAGATATTCATGTACCTTTGGTCAATTCTTGCCAAGTGTATTACACTCAATGCTAATTGTTTTCAGGTCAATTGAGACCTTATCACCCTAATTACTGCTGTAGAATTTAAGCCCATTTGAAAGAGATCATCAGAATATGTTGCTCAAGGTTTTTATTAACATGAGAAATCTGCAAAATTAAGAATATTCAAGGTTTTTTAAATATTTTTTATACTCACATTCTCATCTGCATATCAATATTTATCAAGATTCAGGTCTTACTCTTTGTATTGTAAAAGCTAATGGAAACTGAATTGATCTTACTGTGTATTCTTTTCGGGTTACATTGGGAACATCCATATTATGGGTTGATGGGCATATATCTTCATATTTCTTTCCAGTAAAGATGTCTATACCAACCATGTGAACCTGAAATAAGAATGAAAAAGTTATGGTTTAACTCCACAAAAAAAGTCATTGTATGGTATGATACATCAGCCACCACCACCCTCCAACCTGTAATGGTATCGAATGGCTTGGGATCATATATCATCAATTCATAACTTGCTGCAGATATTTTTGTTTTGGAATTTATTCTGGCTGTGTTGGTTAGTGAAAGCATGCCAATGCTTTGTACAGCACATTCTCAGTATCAAATCTGGGAATGGAAGGGCATGAAATTTTGCTGGGTACAGTACCTGGTCAGCTTGGATTTCTCCACTCCCATTATGTCAAGTTGCCCTGTCCACAGCTTCCAATCCTCCTGGATCGCAATTAGTGAAAATAGGGATAAAAATTAGTGAAGCAAATATTTGTCAGACCAAATGTTTTGCATGGTTTTTCGGTACTCCTCGGAAGTATTCGCCTCAGCAAATAATACGCACACAAATGGTTAGAAGGAAAAATAATTCAATAAATATCAAACTTTTTTTAAAAAACAAAAAATCTCATCTCATAGCCGATATATGGTACACTAAAAGTTTAAGCTTTTCATGCGATAACGAAACAAACGGTACACTCTGGAGTCGCACCTACTACTCAGTTCGTGCCTGGATCCTGCAAATAGTACATCCAAATACTTGGATTCGGTACTCTACGAAAATTGTCTACTCAGTTAGGCCCTAGACATTTTCAAGATGTGATGTTGAATGGTAATTCAAATCAGTGTTGGTGGCGCATGGATGGAACAAATTTTCATTTTTTCTTAAAAGCATTTGTAAAAATATTCTTATATTGATTAAAATATGCCTAAATGCTTGCTACCATGCCAACGGTATCAATCCGCTATAGGTCACTAATATCGTGACAGTAGTACTGGACTGTATTGAAAACTGTCGATATCATGACTAGCACTTAAGAGCAACTCAGTTATTTAATTAAATAGTTTAAATATTTAAGAATTGGGGAATTCATGCCAAAATCGTAAGGATTGGAAGCTACGTGTTGCCAGCACCAACACCCAGAAAGTCAACAAAATCCAACAGTGAACCATATTTTAGAGAAGCAATATTCCCCATTGCCAAGTAATAACTGATTCAGATTCTTTACTAATAGCTAAGCATCTCATTTTTTCCCTTTCATTTCCATCCATGGTTTATTTTTTCCCTCAGACTGAATGGAAAGTACTTTTTTCCTTGGCATATTATGGACCCCTAGTTTCATCGCCACCATCTTTATGCACAGCACAAGCTTCGTCTGATATGGGATTAGCCCGAGGAAGTCGTTACTATAACAAATAATGATCTTTTTGTTTGTCATGTAAGCTACAGAGACCAGCTTTACATAATGAGAATGTAAAATACAGTAGTCAAAATATGTTTTACACAAAGTAAAAACTTTTCAAACTTAAAGTGTGTGGTTTTGTGATAGATTCGTTCTACTGTTATAAACATTCTGATACATCAAAGCACAACATTCAACAGTAGTAGCTACATGTACTGAAATAGCCAGAGGAAATAATTACTTAAGACTTCAATATCCATCTCTTACTTCCCAATTCACTCTTAACAATCCCTATTGAAAACAAAACATTTTAAATACATAGCTGTATAAGCATTATTTTAGTTTATTATTTTCTGTTCATTTCTTATCTGTGTATGAATACATTCCTGTAATGACAACTCCGTTTCAGTTAAAGTCCTTTGGGTAATTCTTGCCTTCACCACAGTTAAACTGACCACAGTTAAACTGATGTATCTCAGGCTAGGCCACTGATAAATACCACAAGAAATTTGATCACTTAATAGTTTTTACTGACAAGGCCCCACAAATGTGCATTTCTTGTTGGCATAAAACCTACAGCTGCAATAACGTCTGATGAATTCCATCAGTTTTAGTGGATTACCACTGGTGGACCTTCCTTACTCATAGTTGGGCACAGAGTCCATCGTACAGCTGTCCACTTCCAATTGATTGAGTGGGCAATCGATAAAAGTGCAATTCATGTAGCTATACCTATGTGGATGTTTGGGTTAGCAAGGTGCTTCTCAGGGGTGAGCTAAAAGATTAACCAACTTTCAAGACAGACCACATGCTCAAACCTAATACACAGCAGCATGATACTTAGCCCTAAACCAAGGTTGGAATTACATACTTTTGCTATTCTTCATGGTGCACTGCAAGAAATGTCAATGTGAATGATCAACAGCAACAGTTTTAGTGAAATATTGGGCTAAAAAACAAGCATATAATACTAAAGGCAAACTAAAAGAAGAAAAAAAAAACCAACCTATTATTAGTCTTGCTGTATATGTGCACAGCTGCATACATTGTATCAAACACGTGTTGCTGAGGGAAGGAGACCGAGGACATGCTCTCTCCCCCCACCCCACCGATCTAGTGTTTGAGTTTATAATCAACAAGTTTTAAAACGAAATTGCAGCTATCTCTGCCAGAAAACTGACACCACTGCCAAGCTTTACATTTGCAAACAACGTCAAACCTGTGTCTTGGAAATCAGTTACAAGTAGCTAGTCAATTTAAACTGATCAAGTTGCAAATTCACACACTGCTTGCTTTGTGCTTTGCAAGTAATTTTAATTTTGTCAAATCCCCTTTGAAAACAAAGGTTACAACACTCACCTTTGCATGACCATGCTTGCCAGTCTTAGAAGTTGACATTTCCACAATCTTGCAGGGACGAGCCTTCAGTACAACAAAACCGTTTTTACGTAAAGCTGAGCATTGCATAGGGAAGGTCTTGGATGCCCCGGCATCAGCACTTTCAAAGGTTTCTTCTTCTGCCATCCTTATCTAAAGTACAAACGGGCATTTTTTAATGATCAGCAAACTACAATCTTTGTTCCAGGCATGTAATTTTGAAACTATTTGATTGTGCAGAACCATTTTTATTAGTCTCTTAGCCACAGTGACCTCATTGGTAATTGTACATTTTATTGAAATGAGGCCTTCTTCCCACCAAAAACTAAAGTAGGCCAAAACCCACAAATAATTTAGTCAAATAGTGTCATGCTTTTGGATAAAAATAAATTCATAACAAGACAGAGTATCCCCTAGGAGTGTAATACTGAGGGTCAAAAAAACCCTTTGGTGTCAGAACTGGGGGGTCAAATGAAAAATGTGGGAGTCAAACATATGCTGACAAATTTTCATCTCACCCCTAATCTCTTGTACCTGAAGATATGAAATTACAACATGTATTGCATGAACACTATATCTCATACTAAAATTAAAAATCAACAAACAAGCTCAAAAATCAAACAATCATTTTAATGATTCTGAAAGGAAATTTACACTCTCACCATTGTTGTTTTTTAAAACAAATTCCTAGAACAGATTTCTTGAAATTTAATGAAAGATTTTTTTTACCAACTCTTGCTTTGTCAAAGTCAGGATGTTTGGCTGCATATCTAACAAGCAGTTTCTCATGAAGAGACTTCAATGAAAGATAGTTTCTTTTGAGCGACTGTATTGCATTTTGGACAGAGAACCCTCTCTCACAAGGCACTCGCCCGAACACAAGTCGAGCATGTCATTCCAGTAGACCATCCGTATTCTGCATTAACACTAAATAGTACTTTTCCGCTATAAATTGAGTATTATAAAAGATTTAACGCATTGGGTCATTAGAATAGGATTATACTTACCGTCTGGGTACAAAGGTTAGTCTAAATAAATTTATTAATTAATGACGTGCAGTCCGATCGTTGACAGTTATGGTTCACGAACGTACCGTATAGTGTTAATGCAGAATACGGTCGGTCTCGTCAAGTTAAAATAAAAAAGGTTTAGAGACCAACTAGCTGGTATAGTCATTCCAGCAGATGAATTGTATTCCATCCACGGGAATTTTTCCTCCATTTATCGTTGAAATTGCGCGCCAGTTACTTTTATATATTCGTCATCCTTCACCTTCTTTGCTGATGATTCTTCGTGGTTTTCTTCTGGAGGTCTTTATCTTCTTAGAATAGTATCAATGCTGCTTTGCTTGCAAGACATGCTGCTGAGCGTGAAGGAAATCACGTAATCGCGAGATTAGGGGAGGCTATCCCATCATAATAAAACCTATACATGTACTAGAACCAGACGGGTATGCGCTCGCGAGATTAGGGGAATCTACTCTGTCATAACAAAGCTTACACTCGATCTCGGTCACGATGCCGTCGTTCATTAACTGCATTTGAGATTTAACACATCGCAGCATTTACAACCTTTGCGTAAAAAAATAAGCATGGCAATAAAACGAGTGCGTCCATTTTTGGGAACACACACAACTGTGTGTAAAGGGAAACACTAACAAGAGTCAACAATACTTGATGACCTTTTCTGTAATGTTATACTATGTCACTCGCTCATTTATCAAAGTTGTTGCTTCAACAGTTCTACTTTGGTTATTTGTATATCATTTTGAGAATGCATCATTCTTGTAGTGTTGCATATTATACACCAGTCCTCACTCACCTTCCACAGAAATTGCAAATACTCTGTCCACTCTGCTGGAATCATGACCATATTTCACATTTTTCAATAGTGACACATTTTCTGGTGTTAACGAAAGCAACATCCGCATCAGATCCAGATACCTGACTTGGCAAAGAATATGACCAAGTTGTAATTTCTGAACTTTCAGGAAACTTGTTCATTCTGATGTCTTCCGAAACGAACATGCAAAACATGAGACTTTGGATTCTTAAAAATGTTCAGCTCGCAGGTTCAACCATCATTGTATGAACTAGAATTTGTCTTTTATCCCTCTAATTCCATTTACAAAATCTCACTATGACATTACATACTGGATCAAGTGAAACTGTAAATTTGAACTGTAAGCAATACGTTTGGGAAGACAAAAGGTTTACTTTGTAAACTTGATAGGAGACATTCTCAAGCATCATTGACCAGCGTTTGATTTATCTTCATTTGCACTCCAGAGACCCTCCAAAATTGTAATTTGCCCTCTGCCCCACCCACCCCCTGGAGATTTCATACCATTTTGCAACCCTGGGAGATACACTAATTGGACAGCAAAACAGACTCCTCCTTAATCCCAGCACAAACCATCAACGTCGAGTAAAAACTAGATGATAAACTTTATGTGCTAACCTTTTTGGGGGTTCTTTCAGCCTGTGTATCCCCAAATCAATTGAGTTCTTCTTTGGCCCTAGTCCAATCCAACTTTTGAGGGTGGACAACAAAAATTATTCTGCATAAATTTGCAGGTTAAGGGAGATGTCCACATTTAAAAAAAAGATGTATGTGCGTCTCCAATGCACAAATGAGCATAAAAGGAAACACTGATAGTACAAAAGCACAAGCTAGAATTTTTATATATAGCAACATTCCTGAAGAAAGTCTTGTTATTATACCTTGATATGACGATATTCATTTAAAAGGTGAAATGACTGCATGGTTTCAACTTTATATTCTGAGATGTTGACTCATTAAAAGGCTGATAAAACCCATGTTCGCATTCTTATTAATGAACAATACACAAAGCAAACAATGTGCGTATACAACAAAACAAAAACCATGTAGTGCTGAAAAAGATTCTTACCTGAATTTTTAAAACTCAATTAAAAGTCAATCATCAAAGTATCTTCCAGGATGATGAAATGGCAGATGCTTAATGTCAAGATCATAGCTGCCAACCCCCGAGTGCAAAAATACTGATTACTTGTGACAAAAATACTGATTTTCAGGAACAAATACTGATTTTTAAATTTCAATGCATATGTATATATTTACAACATATACAACCATCAGTAAAGTTGGACAGTGCCTAATATAGTTATTTAATGTCAAAGATGCACATGTTGCACCCTTGTACCTTCTGGAGTTGCACGCGTTCCATAAAGGTGCCGATTCAAAATGTGCAAGAGTGCAACACACTCAAACACAAGCTATTTATAGGAGCCCTTTCCACGCCTTATTTTTTTTAATCATCGAATCCAATGTACCAATTTTCATTTATTATCTCAATTGTTATTTTCGTATTGAAATGTTTTCATTCAAGCATACAAATTATCTTTTGTAATTTTAATGTCTGAAAAACTTTTGCAAAATAAATCGCCAACAACACTAGTAACTGAAAAAGGTTTATTTCTAAAAGAAATTTAAAAATCAAATTTCGATCGATGTACATTAAGGTTCTTTCTGACATTTATCTATGTCGTAAGTTCAGGCCGAGTTGTACGTGATGAAGCAAGAAGCTGATGTTTATTAACTTTTTCGTGCTCTTGCATTTCATGGGCACCTCCGTGCCCAATAGCGAAATCATGTTACACAATTTACAAAACTTCAGTTTTTCTCCTGTACTATATGGTTTCACAAATCTGTACAAGACGGCACAAATATCCTTCCAGTTGTCTCCTATTTCTTCTGGAGAAAATTCTGAATATTCTGCCTTCCAATTTAGCATGATTAGAAGCTGAGTATTACATAGACTAGATACAGCATCATCGGTAAGTATTGCGAAATCCAATATGGCAGATAATGACAGGCCTGGTAGCCTCGATTTCGAATGAACCAATCGTATCGTAGAACTTTATTCGTATATACATATGCTATATTCTGTCAAAATAGAACCGGGAACGCATTCTAAACTGATAATTCCAAAGAAATTTTATTATTATTTTTTTAAATTAAAAAAAACGTACACCTGTATTTAGGTCCAAAATACAGAACAAATACGGAAAAAACTGGACAGTTGGCAGCTATGCAAGATGGGCCAAATCATACTCAATGGTTTTGGTAAAGTCAACTGAAGGTTTATTGTGTATACTTTATAAGGGTGGCTCGATCTGATGCCATCTCTACCTTTTGCAAAAATATGAAAGGTCTTCACAACATTATGTTTCCATCAAATACTTTGGGGAAAAAGTTGTTTCCAGCTGGATCTTAGACAACACACTGAGTCAGTTGCATAATGAATTAGATATGTTTACGTTACAAATTATTTAATATATGAACAAAATCTATCATCAGATTAAGGAAACACCAGCAAATAAAAAAAAACATTAACCAAAAAATGTAGCCACAAATTTTCTACAACCATTGCACATGCTTTCACATTACATAACCATTTCTGCGAAACCTAAATTAACAGAGCAAGCGTTTACTAACATAAAACATGGGTAGTTCTGATGTACGTTTAGAAACACCAGACTGAGGAAAGAATTCATTCAGATGAAGGTATCCCTAAACAATTAATGTTCCTCCATTCACTGCCGACATCAATACCGTTTGTATCATTGATGCCGGGGTAAGGTAGAGGTAGGTATATCTCTATCAACTCAAAAGTAGCAGTGCCTCGTACCTGTGATAAACCTGTCCATGAATGTATTCTTAATCGCTAAAGATCCTACAAAATCTAGGGGCATGCTGTATTCACCCAGTCTTCAATTAAAAATGATGATATGAGGCAGCTTTGAACTGTCAGTAAAACATGCCAAAAACAACGGAGAAATGAGTTTCTCCATGACCATGACTTGTTTATGTAACCAACACCAGTTTTGTTGCTAAGAAGGTCAAGGTCACTGGCATATTCTCCATATTTCCATTTTGTACACATTTACTAATAAAATCCACAAGTTTGTTCTTTAATTCAGAAAAGCAATCTTAGTCCAACATGCCTTGTTTCTTAATGGCATCTCAGCTAAAGACGCTTTGCTTTTCCGGCATTGCTGTACTCGTTTCTTGCGTACACAAAATTAATGTGACAAAGCAGTTATTCACTTCAGAATAACTGGGAAGCTTTGAATGCCGCATCACAAGCAGAATTCTTTCATTTTCACTATTATTTATATTGGCTATTGCTTTAATATTTCTAGAATGAATCAAGTTAGATAACTT
This sequence comes from Unio delphinus, assembly GCA_029339505.1. NCBI lineage: Eukaryota > Metazoa > Mollusca > Bivalvia > Unionida > Unionidae > Unio > Unio delphinus. The sequence goes on along the minus strand of JAQISU010000075.1, from coordinate 3,316,414 downwards.
TTCGAGAGTGGCAGTGTCCTATTTATATATATCATGCAAGTCTTCCAAGGGCAGTTGGTTATCAAATTGAATAGGAAATTTACAGAGATGCCCATTGGCAATCAGGAACACAAGGGTACAAATTTATGATTGTGTACAGAAAAATTCTTGGCACCATAGCAAATGAAAATATATGTGGAAGCCAGCAGAATGACGAGATCATTATAAAACAGGTCCACGTACATATACCCTATTTACAGTACACGGCTCAGTATTCTTTTGTTGACATCCAAACTGCTAATGGATACATGACCAACCCTTGACAAGTGGTCAAAAAGCAGAATACAGGTAGAAAAAGTGTCATCCACATATAACATGCTAAAATTTCAATAAACATTTGCCTCTCTATTCTTTTAACATCCTTTATTGTTTCTCGTTTTTCATACGTAGCACTTTTAGCTTACCCACATCGACTAGAAACCATAAGACTTGATGCCAAATATTAAAATTCTTTCTACATGGCTGGAAATAGCTGTCATGTGATGCTGCACTCTAGTCTTAATATTTAGAGGATTCTGTTATTTGTTGTTTCGTTTTCTTTTTGGTTGCCTGTTTTTAATTTATCAGGGAAATTTTTGATCACATAAATGCAGAGATTAAAATAAAATATATGTATTAGCAACCAAATATCTTTGGACTGGTTCTGTATCAAAGATGAATTAAAACATGGTATCTGCATGTAAAGATTAAATTAGAAAACCAGTCTGTTCTCTCGTCACTAAGCATACAGATGCTACAAGTAGAATTCGAGATTGACAGTAGAACCAGGTTAGGTATAAATAGAACATGATACTCTTAGGAATGTCCACGGTCAAGTGTACTCTTATATTGTAGTTATGTAAAAGCTGTCTTTTCTAAAATACGGTCTGTGTGAGTAATGGAATGCTAATAATAATGAGAAAACAAATAATTGATTTTTGGGGGGAGGTGAATATATCGAAAAAGCATAGCCCATATATGTTTAAGCATAATGCGTAATTTAGTTTAAAAAAGCATAATGATTACGCCAAAAGCTGAATGGTTGGCATATATGCTACTGGCTCCTTTAAGCTGTGCCAAAAGATTCTTTTCCAGAATTACTTCCAACCTTCAAAGGTAGGATCCCTGTTTATCGCAAAACACGGTTCTATTCTAAGCTCAGTATTTTTTTTAATGTATCTTCAACACGAAGGACGAGTTTGCTTTTCAAATGAAAAAAAAAAAGATTACCCCAAAATTGTTGCCACAAATTTTCTACAACCATTGCACATGCTTTCACGTTACATAACCATTTCTGCAAAACCTAAATTAACAGAGCAAGTGTTTACTAACATAAAATATGGGTAGTTCTGATGTACGTTTAGAAACACAAGACTGAGGAAAGAATTCATTCAGATGAAGGTATCCCTAAACAATTAATGTTCCTCCATTCACTGCCGACATCAATACTATTTTGTATCATTGATGCCGGGGTAAGGTAGAGGTAAGCATATCTCTATCAACTCAAAATAGCAGTGTCTTGTACCTGTGATAAACCTGTCCATGAATGTATTCTTAATCGCTATAGATCCTACAAAAACTATTGGCATGCTGCATTTACCCAGTCTACATTTTAAAAATGACGATATGAGGCAGCTTTGAACTGTCAGTAAAATATGCCCAAAACAACTGAGAAACGAGTTTTTTCCATGACCATTTGCTTATGTAGTTTTGTTTTCAAAACAACTGTTTTGTTGCTAAGAAGGTCAAGGTCAAAGGCATCTCGTCCACATTTTGGCTTTGTAGACATTTACTAAAAAAATGCACAAGTTCATTCCTCAATTCTGCAAAGAAATCCCAGTCCAACGTGCCTTATTTCTTATTGGTACCTCTTCTAAAGCTGCTTTTCTTTTCCGCCATTGCTGTACTTGCTTACACAAAATTCATGTGCTGAAGCAGTTATTCGCTTCGGAAAAAGTGGGAAGCTTGAATGCCGCATCACAAGCAGAATGCTTTATTTCCCCAATTATTCATTCTAACTATTGCCTAAAATTTTCTAGAAAGAATAAACTTAGATAACTTTTGAGAGCGGCAGTGTCCTATTTATATTTATCACGCAAGTTTTCTAAGGGTACTAACAGACAGAACATTTGTAGCTCTGATGTACGTTCAGAAACACCAGACTGAGGAAAGAATTCATTCAGATGAAGGTATCACCAAACAATTAATGTTCCTCCATTCACTGCCGACATCAATATTATTGAATCATTAATGCCGGGGTAAGGTAGAGGTATTATTCCGTTATCTATATGAACTCGAGGAGTGGTAGTGCCGTGTACCTGTGAGAAATATGTTCATTAATAGGATTTCAGCTGGTGAGTATGTTGGACATTGTAATCTCACCTTTTTTTTTTAATTATCGAAGCCTGGTTTAATTAGTAAACCAATGTAGTTTCTTAGGCACTGTATATCCTACAAAAATTATGGGCAATGAAGTTCACTACAGGAATATATATATATATATATATATATATATATATATATGCCAATCAAACAGATTCTTTCAAGTTTTGTCTGCAATAAGCACTCATTTTGAGTTGCACACGAGCAAGCACAAAATCCAACATTATCACTTTGTATCTTTTTATTCTGGGATCTAGCAAATGTACCATATTTTTTTAAATATTAAAAATGTTTAAAAACTCAGTCTAAGTGTTTAACTTGCAGCTAATTAGTGAACATTAAAATCTTCAGTACCTTACAAATGCACACTAGCTTTATTTGGTATAAACATGTGAAAGTGAACTAATAATAATAAATACGGTTCTGAAGGTATTTATCTTTGACAAACATTTTGTTATCAAGAATATAACTTCACATACGATTTTAAAATATGATTAGGTACAAATATTGTGATAATGGGGTGAAGGCATTACGGATAAAAAAATGCACACAATGAAGTTATTTTGTTCATTAATTTACAAGTTCTAATCTGAATGTAGCCAACCAGTTCCAAATACTGTAAACTCTTTGACATTTGAGTGTGTGATATTAATTTTTAATGTAACTAGCAAATTTTCATTCACATCACTACAATGTCTACAGTTTATACTAATGTCTAGCACTGGTCATCATACCACAGAAATGTAGCATGTCCCACCCCAACCAGTCCTAACATTAACCTCTTAAAGCTGAGCACCTAGCAAGGCAGCCATCAGTATCATTGTTAAGTCTTAGGTATGAACCACCCACCCCCAGTTCAAACCCACGACCTCCTGCATCCACTACAATCACTAGAACAGTCCTGTTGGTTTTTTAATCAAATGATGGGAGTTGGCATTTTAAGCAAGAAAAAGGGGGGTCTTTAGCATAACAGCTTCCATATTTGCCTTGGCAAATCTGTTTTCAAGCATCTGATGTGGTGTAGTTCACAATCTTTGAAAATCTCAATTCTGAAAATTCTGGATTTATATCTATTTGGACACAAGTCTACAAGTCCCTCCTATACATCTGTTTACTGCAATTGATTCCTCTAGAAAACAGTAAGCAGTCTTGTTTACATTGGGAGCTTCAAAGTTGGAAATTAAAAATACATGAACGTCTATGGGTTTCTTTTGGGTGCATTTTATACATCCCTGATGCTTTTTGTTTTTAAAATCGGTAAGGAGTAGAAGAATGGAAATGCAGCTGGAGTAGACAACATCCCAGCTGAACTTGTCAAGAATGGTGGGGAATTTGTGATAGAACTACTAACAAAAATCTGCAACAAGATCTGGCAGACAGGCAAATGGCCAACAAAGTGGACCCAGTCACTAATTATAACACTCCCCAAAACAGGCAATCTCCAGCTGTGCCAAAATTACAAAACTATCAGTTTGATCAGTCATGCTAGTAAGGTGATGCTGAAGATCATCTTGAACAGACTGAACCCACAAGCAGAAGAAATAATTGCTGAAGAACAGACAGGGTTCCATAGCGGAAGAAGCACAACAGAATTTTTTTTCAATCTTAGGGTTCTGTGTAAAAAGTACTCACAGCATCAACAAAACATCTATCACATGTTCATAGATTTCAAAAAGAGTTTTGATAGAGTGTGGCATGAGGCATTGTGGGCCACAATGAAGAAGTACAACATGGGTCAAAAGTTGACCAACACCATCATGCAGCTGTATGCCAAGGCTACCAGTGCAGTAATTGCTCAAGGTTCTGTTGGAAATTGGTTCAAGACTACAGCTAGAGTACGGCAAGGCGGTCTCTTGTCACCCACGCTTTTCAATATCTACTTAAGAGCTCTTCATGAGCGAAGCCCCGGAAAACCACCGTGGGACAGTCAGCATTGGAGGGCGTAACATCAACCTCCGCTTTGCAGACAACATTGATGGGTTGGCAGGCAGTGAAGATGAGCTTGCCACCTTAGTGAAGAACCTGGATAAAACATCTTCCAGTTTTGAAATGGAGATAAGTGCAGAGAAGACAAAGATGATGACAAACAGTGGCAAACAAATCTCAACCAAGATTAAAGTCAGAGGACATGAACTGGAAACAGTGGGCCAATTCAAATATCTTGATTCCATAATTACACAAGAGGGATCAATAGCCAGCACAAACAACGGCAGCTATGTCAAAGCTAAGACCCTTCTGGAGAGACAAGAACATCCGTCTGAAAACTAAAATGAGACTATTGAGAGCACTAGTCATCTCAATCTTTCTGTATTCATGTGAGGCCTAGACCCTGACAGCAGAATTACAACAAAGAATTCAGGCACTTGAAATGAGACGCTACAGAACCATCCTTGGCATCTCTTACATGGACCACATCACAAATGAAGACGTGCGCAAAACCATCAGGCACAAAGTATGCCATTACGAAGACCTCACCATTGTCAAAAAGAGAACGCTGAAATGGTATGGCCAGGTCACTGGAGCCAACAGTCTATCCACAACAGTACTGCAAGGTAGTGTCCAAGGTGGTAGAAGGAGAGGTAGACAAGAGAAAAAAGTGGAGTGACAACATCACAGAATGGACCAGGAAAAGTTTTGCAGAGACACAGGCATTGGCACATAAACGAGTCGAGTGGAGGGAACTGGTCAGATGTTCAGCAGCACAGTGCCTCAACGACCACACTAGGTCAAGAGACTGATGATGATGGAGTAGAAAGAAATGTGAGGGTATGCAAATACATCAATAGTACGGATGCATTGTTAAAAACAATAGTGCAAACAATTATTTTAAAAATTGTGGTGTGAATTGCTCTCAGCTGTCACTGGTAAATAAGTTGATCAGTTTTGTTCTCTTGCAACAAAAGGTATGAGGACCAATAATTAATTGTATCTGGAAAAGCCTAAATAGTTCCGATTTATCGTGAAAACCACAAGCCAACACGTAGACGAGTGAAACACACCCCACCGGCTGTTAGCAAGTCGGATTAAAACTAAACCGGTTTGACTACAGTTACCGTATCATTATTTATGTCGCGAATTATCCCAACCCCCTCCCCGCCACGAACGCTATTTCCTGAATCATTGAATGAAGTAATCGACTAATATAAACAGACCGATTAAAAACTTCAGATTTATAATAAAAAGAAACCACATGAGCTTTATGAGAGCCGATTGATTCTTGAATATACGAAGAAACTTAAATTAGCAAAAGGAAATTTACTGGACTCGAACAAACGATGGTAAAGAAGACTATCTCCGTATGGGACAATGGTTGACTCCAGAATTTGGAGACCATGCTGTTTTGGACATCAGATATGGCGGCCAAACCCAAACTAAGCTCAGCATAAGGAACAGTTAGTGATAATTTTGCATTAAATGGTCTTAGAGATATCCATACTAACAAATGAAACAATCTATTAACTTATACCGGATCAACACGGCAACTATAAAGATTATTTCATTTGATACAGATACTTACGAACCTCACGTGTGTTCACGTCCCGGTGATTTCACAAAAGGGCTGTAACTGCGCATGCCAACCACGTTTGAACAAGGGGGCGCTTTATCTTGACTGGTTTGTCACTATCATTTTTTAAGTTATTTTTGTACAATCAGGATATATACTGTTGTGAAGGTATAGTTAATTGGTAAAGCGTGGAGATGTCCATTTTCGAAATACAGGAGGGAGAAAAAAAAAGAAAACATCTTCAGCGTTCTAAACAAGTTAAACAGCAATTAGTGGGTTTTTTAAAAAATAGATTTAAATATTACTTAATGGAACTTCCCCTTTCCCAACCGATACTGAACGTTGAAACCGTCAAGAAATCTGATTATTCACAAAACGGAAATAACAAATATGTGAACATATATTTATCTTCCGTATATGCAAAAACAAATTAATAAACAAGTTCTTATTAACATTCTCTTCAGACCATGAACTATGAATTAAACAACAACCTCAACTTCACGTCTCCAGCAAGTTTATGTCATGCATAGCAAAGAGGACACAAAACTGGGTCGAAAAATAAAAACCATTCCAGCCAAGTTGTTCTATGTTTTGGTGCTCCACGAGGTTCTTTTCTTTGTCCCATTCTCTTCACGATATACACACAGTCCCTCTCAAGTATTACAGACAGTTATCCAGTGTCCCATCCAGATTCATGAGAGAGGGGTACTTAAGCTCCTCCTAAACCTTAACCCACATAAAGCAACAGAACCTGACCAGATTTCGTCATGATTCTTGAAAGAGATGATATCTTCAATATATCGAAACATAACTTTCCTAATCCTATGCCTCAGTAGAGCAGGGTCAGATTCCATACGATTCCATTGTTCATTAAAGGTGACAAAAGTAAAGTCCCCAACTAGTGACCAGTTTCCAGTCTGATGAAAAATTATGGAGAATATCATCCGTTGTTACCCAATGCAGTCCTTTTGAATGTAAACACGTTCTTTATGAAAGATAATATGGGTTCAGAAAGAAGAGATCTTAATGAGAGGCAATCACAGGAACTAGCATCCTGTCTAAACAAGAACAACAAAACCCAGTTAGATGCGATCCTAGCTCCGACTCCAGCAAACCTTTCATAAAGGTCATCATAAGCGCGTCGCAGCCAAGATTCATAACAACTGTGTTCGAGGCAAGACCCTTGAGTGGATAAACAGCTTTTTAGATGGAAGAAACTGTTGAATAAAATTAATATAGCATAATTTGAAACATCATGGGAGATTCGTTCAGATTCTCAGTGTAGTCACATGACTGAAGTCTAATACTAGCATACGATGGAATGTGTAGTATGTACATGATGAACTAATACAAGTTGTATTGCTCTGATTTTATCTGCCTGTTAAGCAGCTGACTGGTATGTATGTCCCCTACTAGAAGACAATATATCAACATGGTGGCAGCGGTGGCCAATTAAGGACGCATTGCTAATTCTGCTAATTCTGCAGTTTTAGAGGTAAACTGATTTTAGAAGTTACGCATTTTGCATCCTATATCACAGTATCAGGTACTGCATGTCCATTGGCGGGATAACATGGCCGACGGTCTCCTAAGCAAACTCCGCTATTCGGCAATATTAAATATAGCTTGTGGAAACGTTTCGGAAAACTTCAAACATTGGAAAGGACAAGTGCAGATTTATATAAGTGCAAGTGGAGCAACTGATAAAGAGGATGATGTACTGTTACATGCCAGCGGTCTTTGCTTGACCGAGCAATTGACAGATCCTGGAGTGATTACCGCTAGAAGTCATAAGTTTACCCAAAATTTCGAAAGACTTCCAATTAACTTCAGTTGTAAATTAGAAAGCCAGACGTGTTCGGTCTATACATAAATTTTACTCTAATTAATGCAATACCACCGATCTCTAACATATCTATAAATCACACATCTGCAGGGTTTCTCTTCATCGGGTTTCCGTACCGCCAGCTGTTAATGCCGTAGAAACTATACAAATCTCCCCATAACAGGATTTATTTTAACTCCGCTACCTAAGACCAGTTAATGTATGGTTTCCAGGCCATTTTGACAATATAACTGCAACACATTTGTCACCATAACGACATAAACGGTATCTGCCGAGTCCCTTCTGAATTATTCTTTTGTGTAATTTACCGATTAAAGACATTTAAGGAGTTGTTACCAAAACTTGTTAATGCAAAAGTCTTCAATAAACCTGATGTTCGTGAGGCATACTGGCACGCGAGACTTGATCAGAAATCAGGTGAACTAACTACAATGATTACACTTTTCATTCCTTACAGATGGACGTGGTTGCCATTTGGACTAATGGTCTCGAGCGAAAAGAAAACTAACTCAAGCACTTGGAAATTTGGATGGTTTTTTCTTCTATATCGAATGATATAGTTGTTATTGAATGTGAGAGGTGTGAACAAGAAACGAAAATAGCCAACGAGAGAAAATAGCAGAACTTGTACAACGATGCATCTAACAGAATATCATATTAAATGATGACAAGAAAGAAGTAGGATTTAATGAAATCATTTTTCATGGTCACAATATAGATATTGAAGGAGTCAAAGCAGACAAAGGTCAAGGCAATACAGGAAATGCCCTCACCAATGTGTATTTCTAACGTGAAGAGGCTATGTGGTATGGTGTAGTACATGGCGAAATTTCTTCCAGACATTGCAAATGAACTGGAACCGATTGGTCAACTCACACATAATGATTATGCCTACAATTGGTATGAAAAATGCGAGGTTGCTTTGAAGAGAATTAAGAAAATGCTGAACGAAACACCAGTGCGAGCATATTTTGACGTAAACAAAGAAGTCGTACTTCAAGAAGATAGCAGCAAGAACGGACTGAGTGCTTTCTTGATTCAGGATGGTACACCAGTTGAATTTGTGTTTAAGGCACTGCAACCTTCCGAAAGAAAGTGGGCGCAAATTAAAAAGGAAGCTCTTTCGATGCTTTATGGTTTAGAACGTTTTGACCAATATACATATGTATAAAAAAAGCCATATTCCTCTTGAGGAATGTCCCCACCCCCTCCAAACGATAACAATACATACTGATGAAACCGTTTCGATATGACATCGAATTTAGATTTGTGAAAGGAGTACATATTTTTTTAAATTTCTGATGCCTTAAGCCGAGCTTATCTATAAACTCTCGACATAGAAACTGAACGACCATTGATTTTGAACGTTATATTCGACAACTTCCCATATGCGAGACTGCAACAAGCCTGGAAAGCAACTATGGAAGACGCTGATATGCACTTACTTATGGAACTCATTACTGAAGGCTGCCTGAAGCTAGTGACAAAGCATCAGCTCAGTGTTGCTATATTTTGATATACGGTATGTCCTTAGCGTTCAAGATGGAATAATTATCAAAGGAGAGGCAATTATAATCCCAAATCATTGAGAAAGGATATGAAGAATCGTCTTCATAGCGCTCATTTAGGCTACGATAGTATGATGAGGCGAGCTAGAGGAAAGATATTTTGGCCTGGAGTGGCAGGATAAATTAAACAAATGTTTGAATCATGTGAAGCTTGTGAGGAATGTAAACCTAGAAACCAAGAGAGAGCCACTTTCAGCATAGTGATGGTGACAGGCCTTAGAATAGGGTATGCATGGGTCTGTTTGAAGTTTACTGTTTAAGTCTGGCAAGTTGTAGTAACCGTAGTACGTATTGAAGAAACAATTTCCATGATTTGGAATTCCCACCACAATTATATCAGATAATGGACTGCAGTTTACAGGAGAAGAGTTCATTCAAAAATGGGGCATTAACCATAAAGGTCAGCCGCAAATCATCAGCAAGCAAACGGAAAGGCCGAATCTGCCGTTAACAGAGAACAAATATTGTGTTTGATTCTGGATCAAATGGATAGCCAGTGTACGGCACAGAGCAGGTGAGAGGTATCCTCTAATCGTGGTACTCTAAAGATGATCCGAGCAACTGTGTTTTGAACTTTTTGAAGTTTCTGGAGTAGATATTTTGAGACAAACCAGACATAATTGAGTTACAATAGTGCAATCTTGAAAGTTTTAATATAGGATGGGCCTTAACAATAATCTATTTCGTTTACTTCTAGGACCACCAGCCTCGATCTGAGTAAACGCAAGGTATGTGTGTGGGGTGGTTTTTTTTGGGTTTTTTTTTTTTTTTTTTTTTTTGCATTTTGCAACTTCGTTATAAGTAGTGTCCAATCACTGCTTTTTTTCTAATATATACGTTATACCACAAAAGTGACACACAACAGGACGGAAATTTAAGTTTGCCTCGATAAGTGCATGACTTGTAGCTTTTGCCCCTGGAAAGTGATGCTTTTACGTAATAGTTTAAAACATGTATTTGTTTATTGTCTATAAATATTATAGATATACATACCACACTTATTAGGTAGTCAGTATCAACACAAATAAATATTACGTATCGATCAGAATCAACACTAAGGAATAATACGTATTCATCAGTATCAACACCAAGAAATAAATCATATTCATCAGTATCAACACCCAGGCACATTACATATTCATCAGTATCAACACCCAGGAATATTACATATTCATCAGTATCAACACCCAGGAATATTACATATTCATCAGTATCAGTGCAAAGGAATATTTAATATTCATGAGTATCAACACCAAGGATTAGTACATATTCATGAGTATCAACACCAAGGAATAGTACATATGCATGAGTATCAACACCAAGCGATATTACATATTCATCAGCATCAACACTAACGAATATTACGTATTAATTAGTATCAACACTAAGAAATAAATCGTATTCATGAGTATCAACACCAAGGAATATTACATATTCATCTGTATCAACACCCAGGAATATTACATATTAATTAGTATCAACATCAAGAAATAAATCATATTCATGAGTATCAACACCAAGAAATAAATCATATTCATGAGTATCAACACCAAGGAATATTACATATTCATCAGCATCAACACCAAAAAATAAATCATATTGATCAGTATCAACACCAAGGAATAGTCCATGTTTATATGTATCAACACCAGAGGCGTAGCTGGGGGGGGGGGGGGGGGGGAGGGGGGGTACATATGTCACCGGGCGCCAAGTTACAGGGGCGCCAAAATGCGGCTTACAACGTTACATTATAATAAGTAAATAAGGGTAATAAATCGGTCACAAGATCGCTGGGGGGCCAATTTTATAGTTCGTCCCCGGGCGCAAAATATCATCGCTACGCCTCTGATCCACACCAAGGATTGTTACATATTCATCTGTAACAACACCAAGGAATATTACATATTCAGCGGGATCTCCGAGTAACCGAGTGGACTAAAGCGCTCACAGTTACAGATCGCATCCTTCTGACCTCTGTATGCGTGGGTTCGAGTCTTGGACTCTGGCAATTTCGGTACGTGAGAAAACTTGGCTGTAGCTTATCGTGTGTCGGTGGTTCTGTCCGGGGTTTACCGGGGTTCTTCCTCCACCATTTATACTGGCCGCCATGTATAGCATACATTGTGCTGAAAATTGCGTTAAACCTTACTCAGTGGCGTAGCGAAGGTGTTCGGCGCCCGGTGCAGGGTTCATATCTTTCGCCCCCCCCTCCCCCCGGCGTAGCCCTGAATATTTGGCGTTTGAGGTGACGATATGTACGCATGACTCAGATTCAGTCTGAACTTTGATCTCAATCATCCAGACATCCTAGCACAGACTTAGTTGTTAGTTGTTTCTTCTGAAGTACACTTTGTAAAAATATACACTGAATCCTCCAATCCTCTTTTTCCGGCTCTCCTCCCCCCCCCCCCCCTTCCCCCCAGACGGCGCCTTGTGGAACTTGCACCTCCATTCCAGCTACGCAACTGTAACAGCTACATATTCATTTCTATTAACACCGATGAATATTACACATTCATCGTTTATACCATTAAAACATTAAGACTTGATTCCTTTTGGATGCATGTTGCCTAATTACACTATTTGATGTATTTGTATGCTCTCATTTCCTATGGTTGCTTTAACTTTCTCATAATTGTATTGTGTATAGTATTTTAATGCCATTTTTAAAAGGGTTTGTTTGGTCTACAACGTAACTAATGTAATGTATTGCAAATTTTGAAAATTGTCAGGCCGAGACACAAACCTAGTGGGTACTAGAAACAAACTTGGGAGATAATTATAAACTGGAGACGACACAATATTGCGTTGTCTAATGGTAAAGGTTAAAGTCTTTAACCCCAATTTCATTTGCTTTGTTTCTTTCTTGCTCTGAATTATACCTACGTCAGCTGTTTCACGCCCAGTATAATATGGTAATGTGACTGGATGACAATTACAAAAAATAACGCGTTAGAATTTTTGTCATCATATATGCATCTAATTAATTTTATATATGTGTTATTTTTATTATATATGTGCAATTCTTTTTCACATACGGGTAATTCTTTTTCACGTTTGTCAAGAAGACTTCTGCATATGTAACTATGAACTGCACATGGTTAAATAAAGTAATTGTGTGCAAATCGGAATTTGTTTTTCATTGTAAAATTAATATTTTCTTCTTTTACTTTTATATTTTATTATATATACCTTATACAGAACTTGAACATCCGTCAACGTTGACCGTTTAGTACTAAATCTTTATGTTAACTTCATAAACTCTGTTTTCCTTGAGTTTTTTTTTTAAAATAAAGTTTTTTTTTAACTTCACATTTTTATAACTTTACATTTGGCTAACACTAAATAGTAATGCGCTGACGAGTCCTTGAATCCTGAATGCATACATACATACATACATACATACATACATACATACATACATACATACATACATACATACATTTAGTGCACATATGTAAAATAATATTTCACAGACGTGGAATACTATTCCACGTACGTTAAAATGAGCTATTTCACATTTGTGGAACATATATATATATATATATATATATATATATATATATATATATATATATATATATATATATATATATATATATATATATATATATATATATATAACTTTCGACTCTGACTAGAAATACGCATGAATTGTTCTAATGATATTACCAAATGAGCCAATGTTTTTGCACGTCAGATCAAAGAAAGAAAGAATAGCGGATTACCTGTTAATTGTGACGTTATTGGCTCTTTATCACAGACGAAAGTGAATTCTCTAAAGTAAAGTTTTGGTGCTATGATATAAAGAATGTCTTTTTGTTTCTTATTATTTTTCTGAACTAAAAATTAGACGTCGTCTAACATTGCATGAATATCAACTAACATTCCTTTGTGTTCAAAAAGGTTTATTCTTTTCTTTAAAAAAAACAACAACTTGCGTTTATAAACAAATCAACAAATTCAAATCAAGCAGTATTAAAATGATCACCAAAGCATCTGAGGTTTACGCGGAAATATTGAATAAAGTGAAAAGGCATTCCAACAAGCCAAGTAACCTTGTACCATTTTTCATGCCGGTATATCGATACAAGATTTGTTCCCCTGCTACTGATACGAAACAAGTTAGAAAGGTAATGATGCTCAAAATCACCATGAGCTGGAGCGTAGAATTTCACCGCAATGTTTCATTATAATTAAGATACAAAATGTAAAACTTAATTCCATCAGGACATTTCATGTCTTTAACAAATGTGTGTATCTTGTAAATCTTTGTAATAAAAAAAATAGCGAAAGTAGGATGTCAAGTGTGGCAAAAATAAAGTGTCAAATGTGTCTGGAATAACGTGTCAAGTGTGTCTAGAAAATAAAGTGTTAAGTGTGTCTAGAATAAAGTGTCAAGTGTGTCTAGAATAAAGTGTCAAGTGTGGCAAGAACAAAGTGTCAAGTGTGTGAAGCATAAAGTGTCAAGTGTGTCTAAAATAAAGTGTCGAGTGTGTATGGAATAACGTGTCAAGAGTGCCAGGTCCATCACGTGATCGACATCTTAAAATGTGACAGGTTTCTGACCATGTACACGGCTCGATAAATAGCATGTGTACATTGCAATAAATACCATAAAGACAACTTGGCAATGAAAGTGTAGACATCTCAGCAAATAACATGCAGTCAGTTTCATAAATGCAATGTAAACAGCTCAACAAATACCATGCAGTCAGTTCCACAAATACAATGTAAACAATTCTATGAATACCATGCAGTCAGTTCCACAAATATAATGTAAACAACTTTATAAATATCATGCAGTCAACTCCGTAAAATACAATGTAAATAACTCTACAAATACCATGCAGTCAGTTCTATAAATACAATGTAAGCAACTCGATAAATACTATGCAGTCAGTTCCATACATTCAATGCAAACAACTCGATAAATGCCATGTCGACAACGAGATAAAAATCATGTAGACAGCTCGATAAATAACTATAACGTATACAGTTCGAGAAATACAATGTAACTAATTCGATAAATACCATGTAGACAGACTGATAAATACCATGTAGGCAGATTGATAAATACGATGTAAATTACACGTGGGCAAATACCATGTAGACAGACTGATAAATACCATGTAGGCAGATTGATAAATACAATGTAAATTTTACGTGGGGATCTCAATAAATACCATGTTGACAAAATAAATTCAATGTGGACAGCTCAATAAACACCATGTAGACATTTCGATAAATACGATGTCAACAACTTGATAAATACCATGTAGACAGATTGATAAATACCATGTAAATATCACGTGGGCATCTCGATAAATGTATTTGGCATTCAGAATACAGCCTTACAGTAGTTCAAGTCCTACTTAGTCAACAGGACACAAATTGTATCTGCAAATGGAATAAACTCGAGCCCATTTGATCTATGTTGTGGTGTTACAGAGGGGTCTGTTCTTGGACCTGTTCTCTTCATTCTATACACTCAGCCGCTCTCAGGTGTCATAGATCATCACCCAGTGTCTCACCAACTGTATGATGATGACACCCAAATATACAAGTCTAGCGACCCAACTAAAGTTGATGCTACCATCGATTGAGTAGAGAGGTGCATTTCTGATGTGAAATAATGGATGACGTAACAAGCTGCAGATGAATGATGATAAAACTGAGGCCATTCTGATCACAACACATACACTTTCACATTCACATCCTTTACCTCAGACAATAAATATCAGCAACATCAACATAAAATGTACACAGTCAGTACAAAACATAGGTGTTATGTGAGACAGTACTCTCACATTGCACCAACATGTTATGAACATATGCAAGACTGCACATCTTGAGCTGAGACGCATCAGCTCCATTCGCAAATATCTTTCAGTTGATGCCACTAAAACACTTGTGTGTTCATTAGTACTTTCAAGACTGGACTATTGTAACTGAATTATATCTGGTTCATCACAATATCTACTCTAGAAACTTCAAAAAGTTCAAAACACAGCTGCTCGGATCATCTTTAGAATACCTCGATCAGAGCACACTTCACCATTTCTCTGTATCCTACACTGGCTATCCATTCGATCCAGAATCAAACACAAAATGTGTTCTCTGTGCTACGTTTCACTGACAGACTCCATTCCAACATACCTATCCGGCCTCACCTGCGTGTATACACCAGCCAGATATTTATGCTCCTCTTCTGACAATCGTATACTCATTGTTCCCACTATGAAAACGAAGTCATATGGACAACGTTCTTTTGCATACCAGGGCCTAGCAGCGTGGAACGAATCGCCCATTGAAATAAGACACAAAGACACAGTGGTACCTATTAAGAGTGCTCTTAAAACTCACCTTTTTCGACTGCAGGAACAAACTTAGAGACCTAATAATGTTTTGTACCTTAAATGTTTTCAGCATGTTTTATATTTTACAATTTCATGGTTTGTTATTTGATTTTGTGTAGTGTATTATATCATTATAGATGTTGTAAAGCGCTTATAGCTTCTAAAGATTATGCGCTATATAAAGTCCTCATTATTATTATTATTATTATTATTATTATTATTATTATTATTATTATTATTATTATTATTATAAATACCATGTAATAAAAAAAATTCAATGTAGACTGCTCGATAAATACAATAGGGAAAACTCGATAAATATCATGTATACGGCTTGATAACAACACTTAGCTTGATAAATACAATGTAGAAAATTTGATAACTACCATGTAGACAGATTGATAAACACCACGTATCATGTGTGCATCTCGATAAAGTACCAAGTAAACAGTACGATAACATTGGGGACAACTCAATGCATACCATGTATATAACACGATGAACACCATCTTTAAATAATTCGTCCTCTTAGCATGTTCTTGTTAAGAAACCAATTCGGTCCCGTTTGAGTAATAATAATAATAATAATAATAATAATGACTTTTTTTTATAGCGCCTAATCTTTCGAAGCTATAAGCACTTTACACCATCTATAATGATATGATACACTACAGAGATACATATGACAAAAACAATGAAATTGGAAAACATTATTAGGTCTCTAAGTTTGTCCCTGCGGTCGAAACAGGTGAGTTTTAAGAGCACTCTTAAATGGGACCACTGTGTCTTTGTGTCTAATTTCAATGGGCGATTCGTTCCACATCACTGGGCCCTGGTATGCAAAAGAACGTTGTCAATATGACTTCGTTTTCACAGTGGGAACAATGAGTATACGATTATCAGAAAAAAAGCGTAAGTACCTAGCTGGTGTATACACATGGGTGAAGCTGGATAGGTATGTTAGACTGGAGTCTGTCAGTGAAACATGGCACAGAGAACAAATTTTGTGTTTGATTCTGTATCGAACTAATAGTCAGTGTAGGGTACAGAGCAGTGGTGAGGTGTGCTCTGATCGAGGTACTCTAAAGATGATCCGTGCAGGTGTGTTTTGAACTTTTTGAAGATTATAATGTGCTTCCTTATAAATCTCAATGGCATAACTGCGAAGAAACAAATTTATAATAAGACAGATTAGCAATCTCTATCTCTTCATACATGTTCTTACCGATTGCTTTGTTGTTAACATAGTTCTAATATAGCAGTCATAAACGCTCTACTTTTTAAAAGTCAAGTTCGCTGTCAGGTATTGAGAGGATTACTTGTGCGGGGGCTTGCATACTCCTTTCTGATTTTGTTATGGAGAAGTAGGAACCATGTTTCTCGAAAGGTTCCGTATCACTTGTTGGCGATGTAGATAAGGCTGCGTCTACAGGATGATGTTCCTTGAACGGATACACTTTTAGATCATACTTTCAATGAGGTCACGTTTGCTACTAGTTTAAATAAAGTCAGGAAGATAGAATCAGAGTGATACTCTTACATCTGATAAGGGTGTTCAAAGACAATCACTTGTTGTCTTGGAGGAATAAGATTCAGATCTCATGTTTGTTTCAGAGGGTTATTAGCGAAACTGATGCCACACAATAATGGAGTCCTTACAAAGAAACAGAGGTCATCCGCTTACAATGAGTGGTAAGTAGTTATCAAGGTATTGTTCCTAGATGGTATCGGCAGGGAATATTTAGTCTAGCTCATGAAAAAGCAGTTGTCTGGTCATTTAGGAGTACACAAATTATTAAATCAATTTTATTAACCGAAATTAAAACTGATGTTTCAAATTTTCGAAGATTTGTTATATGTGTCAAATTATAGGAAAACTAAATCAAAAGATACCAAACGATAGTAGTCACCTATTCCTGCGCTTGACGAACCATTTAGTAGAATAATGGTCGATTGTGTCGATCTTCTACTAAGTTAGACAGCCAATACGTGTTAATCGTCATGTGTGCGTCCACAAGTTTTCTAAAATCTGCTTCAATGGTATTCTGTGTTAACGGGATTACACAGTGGTGCTAGCACGCTAGCAGATAAATGCAGTATAAGCTTCATTCAGAATACCTTTGAAAAAAATACCGGATTAGTGAGAAATTGAAAGTACAATTTAGGATTATATTTTTGAAATTCATACACTCTAAGTTTTTTTCCTTCCTTTCACTTTGTTTAATTTTATGTTTTACTTAAATGAAAAATGTTTTTAAAAAATTAAATGCTTGTTGGTTTTACCTTGTCTTTTTTATACTTAAGATATCATTAGACCTCCCCCTCTCTCTCTGTCTCTCTCTGTCTCTCTCTCTCTCTCTGTCTCTGTCTCTCTGTCTGTCTCTCTGTCTGTCTCTCTGTCTGTCTCTCTCTCTCTCCCCTCTCTGTCTCTGTCTCTCTCTGTCTCTGTCTCTCTCTGTCTCTCTCTCTCTGTCTCTCTCTGTCTCTCTCTCTCTCTCTCTCTCTCTCTCTCTCTCTCGCTCTCGCTCTCTCTGTACATATTCACTGTCTTTTCCTTAATGTTTCATCAACACAACCAGATTTCCAGAATTCCTCAACACATGGTTACAACAGTTGCTACTCGCTTGTGGTGTCTTCATTAAACATTTGCAAAGGTAAGTCAATGTTTTTTTTTTTACTTCTTCCACCTAAAATTACAGCTGTAGTAATCCTTATTACGTTACTATAATAACTGTCACCAAAACGATAAGAAAAACAATTTTCATTACTATTTTTACTTTTGTAGCCACAACTACTACCAATGGACAACCATTTTTACTAATAATATTATCATCCATTTCATTTACTGAGAGAGAGAGAATGAAAAGGGAGTTTTCTTGAGCTTTGTTTTTTGTGGAAGTTTTTTTTGAATTCTTGGTTCTGATGTCGATGCTTTTGGTCGTTGTGACGATGATATGAAAACACGCGATTTTTTTTTAACCTTGTCATGCTTACTGTCTTAATAAGCGTGTAAAGGGAAGTAATCAGATCTGGACAATGTTTTGTGCCTTTTTGTATTATTTCCCTGCAAGTATAAAACGCTCACCAAAGACTCTTCGGTACTAATTCAGTTCCCATTGCAAGCGTACAGAACCCCGACGATATTAAAAATTCAGTAACTTTTAATTTCTGAATGCTCATGATCAGACCTATATTGATTAGTACTTACATATTCTCCATGGTTTAATTGTAGCTAAAACCATAAGCAGCAGAGAGGGTGAACAGACCAACTTTTTAGGCGTCAACGAGGCTTCCTTCTATTATATATTTACCAGAAAGGTCTATTTGACAAATTTAGGTTTCCTAGTAAATATTTAATAGAAAGGTCTATTTGGTTCCTTGTAAGGGTTCATTTGGCAAAAACAAAAGACGCCATTGTCGTTGGAAATCACCCTCTCTGCTGCTATGGGTTAACAAATTCTTTTACGAGATTCAGTAAACGATTTTAACCGAATATTTGATCAAGTCCGACACGATATCACGTCCGAGGATCTGATAAATTTATTGTCACAAATCCATGTGGGACTGACTGAGCGCGACTAAAGAAATTTCTAAAGAGATGATGATCCATATCACCGCTGCACCAAGTTGCCAAATATTTCTAAGAGTATGTGTATCAACTCCGTTGAATACGGCAAGAATATTACAGTTATCTCTGATCACTTTTGGTATTTGCGTGTATCGTTGCGTGACATATATCACGTCAGTTTTTTTATGCATACCTCTGGAAAATATCGTAGCGGGATTCTTTTGATTGTCTAACATGATATCATCGTATACGACTAAATTGTTAATATCTCCATCAATATCATCAATGCTCGGTGCTTCATCGATATCGGTTATAAACTCAATAATACCCTCGCCGAATTCTTCTACTGCTTTGTCGTTAAAATCTTTTAACACATTGTAACATCGTTGATCATCTAGACTGGGAGCTATCAAATACAACTTGTCCCATTTCATCCATCTCGTTATTAAATTAAGTAACAATTGTGTCTTGCCACTTCCAGATGGTCCGATTATAATCATTCTAATTGAATTTGGCAAAATTGCATGGTGTTTAATAGGTTCCCGTCGTCGGGTAGCTGAATAATCAATTACATTCATGTTATTATATATAAATTATGGATCTATATTGTGTGAAGTATAAAAAACGTACTGGCACAGATGACTTGACGACGATTACAACTAAAAATAACCGATCAGCACTTTCCGGTAAGTGTGTACAATGTAGTATACAGAAATTTAGATTTGTTTCTAAGGATTTAAAAAAAAAAACGAGGAGGTGATATTGCAGCCAAGCTAACTAAACTCCCAGGAACACCATGGGCGAAGTATCCAGAAGAAAAACATCTTCCAGGGTATGGTTATTGTGGACTCTGGACTAGACTCGATATCAGACTCGATGATCAAAACCAACCTCGACGAGGTGAAGAACCAATAAACGCCATTGATAAAGCGTGTCATGCTCATGATGTCGCTTATAAAAGCAGCAATCTGCAACACAGACATTTCGCAGATGTAAAATTAATTCACGTGTTGACCTCTATCACTGATAAATCCTTCAATGAAAAATTGGCTTCATGGTTGATAAAATCGGCAATGAAAGGTAAATTGATGTTAGGTGCCGGTAATTAATAACAACATGGAATCTATTTCTTATTCTCCAAAAGGATACTGGAGGGATAAAGCAGCAATTGGTAAACTCGCTAACGCTGCGAAGGTGAAATATATAACTGCAGCGGATTGGTTATCTAAACAGGCGATATGGCAAATTTATCTACCACCGCCTAAACAAATTAACTACTCGCATTTTGATGTGACCGTTCCTAATGAAGTTCATCAGGCTGATATATTATTTCTGCCACATGATGGTGGTTACAAGTATGCGCTAACCGTAGTTGATGTTGCGGGTCGATACAAACAAGCAGAACCGCTAAAGACAAAATCATCAACTGAAGTGGCTTCTGCATTTGAAAGGGTTTATCGAAGGGGTCCTCTGCGCTGGCCAAATCTATTACAAGTTGATCCTGGCAAGGAATTTCAGGGTGCAGTGTTATCAATAATGAAGCATTATAATGTCACTATCAGACGAGGGCATACTGCACTACATCGCGATCAGGCAATTGTTGAACGATTTAATCGTACACTTGCTGAGCGGTTATTTGGATCTAAATAAGCTAAGGAATTTATTCAGGATAAACGATCTTTTGAATGGGTCAAGAGATTACCAGCTGTAATTACCGCGCTAAATAATGAGGTTATTCGAACGATTAATATGAAACCTAACAACGCGATTAAAAAGAAGTATATACCCGTACAACCACAAAAAAGATTTTTCAAAACAACCAATACTCGGTAATGTCATTGTAAGGTATTTATACGAACCAGGAGAGCTCGAAGGTGGTAAAAAAAAGAGCTACTGATCCTATTTGGAGTGTCACCGCGCATAAAATATCTAGTATAACACGATCCACGGGTAGACCAGCAATCTATTGGTTAGATTTGACCGCTCCTCAGCGAGGATTTACTCGTGAACAACTACAAGTGATACCCGAGGATACTCAATTACCACCGCGTGGTCTTAACTAGCACCTCTGCGTCTGTTGCATTCAAGACAAGTTAGCATCACATTATCTCTGGTATCACCTACGCTGCTATCTTTTCTGTCTACGGTAAACTGGCGAGGATCTTTATCCGACGAACACCAACGCATTATACAATTGCAACTCGCGCAGTGATTATTCTGTTGTTGCTTTAGCGTAATTATTAATTCAGCATCAATATCAAATTCTGTTATTTTTTTTGTCTTGTTGTTTATAACCAGAAAGGTTTTTTTCTGATTATATCATCGCTGACAATATCACTTATTGTAGTGTCATTATCATCTAAAACAACTCTTCGAAGCTGATTTATTCTTCGTACTCTGGACACTGCGAGATAAACTAAATTTGACCACTCGATGTGATTATCCACCATCCAAACAATTGTATCTGATATAGTCAATCCTTGTGAAGAATGTATCGTCGCTGAGATACCTAGCGTCCACGGGGATTTATCAGCACGCAAAGCATCTTCGACGACGCTGATATCAACCAACACAATATCATTTAACACTAAATTCTGCTTTTCACGCTGTCCTTGAATATCAACTTTAATATTCTGTTTTCGTGTATCCGAAGGCCTATAACACAACGGTACTGGAAGTTTTGTAAATTTTTCTTTATGCGTGTTAAATAACTTCATTTGAAGTGTGTCTCTGACTATCTTCCTACTCGCCACTATCAAATCGTTTGGTCTCCACGATTCCCAAAAACCTGCTAATGGTGTTTCTGAAATCATTTCACGCGCTATTTCACATTGGATTCTATCCGGTTGTAATTTGATTAGTTGTTTGAACTTGAGTAATTGTTCATCAAGTGCTCTATGATCAGTACTAATTTCTTCATAATAGTCTACAGAATTCTTTAGCCAATCATGTGGTGATAAACCAACAAATGGTGGCGGTTGGCCATGATCTCCGCACATTATTACTTTTGTGTTCGCGTGCAATAACCAATCGAGAAATTTTTGTAATACATCTAACGATACCGTGCATATCTCATCCCAAATTACGACTTGAGGAATAAATTTCTCACCCATTCGTTCAGGAGTCCATTCATCGCCTTTCCATCGAAAGAAACTGTGATAAGTACAAGCATTTACCCCTCGTTGTTTCATTTCTCTTGCAAGTCTGTGTGTCGGTGTTAGCACAATCATATTTGATTTCCCACGAAATAACTCAATCGCACGAGTCGTCTTTCCTGATCCACCACAGCCGTTTAAATAAACTGTTTTATATCTGCATATTGGATCGGATATCTGCGGTGCATTAGATAATTCTTATATCTCATTATTTTTCAAGTAATTGTTTTCAATCGTAACATCTGCTGATTTGGAATAATCACACGGTATTTCTTTTTTAATTCTCCATGATCCCCAACTCTCCTCGGAATTAATAAATTCAGCCACTACTTCCCTGTGTTTCACGTTTGTATAAAATGAATCAGTGGCTACTTTAACTGCGGTGTCAGGAAATCTATTTATCATCGAAAATAAATTGATAGAAGCATAAGCTAGCATAGACACCCTCGAATGTGTATACTGCACATTTTCTCCGTCTGCGTAAGTAACAATTGTACCAAATTTTGTTCCATCGGACAAGAAAGCGTCTTTACGATCGATGTATATACCCTTAGATGTTATATCCGCGATTATAAAATCGTACTCAACGCTATATATAATCAACCGTGAAGAATATCGTTTATTGCATTTTCCACCTTGAGTAAATTTACCAATTATTCTTCTACCGAGATCCTTTGCGTCTTTATTTCTAACTTCAAATAACTGTTTGGACCATTTCACGATATTTTCTTCGTCAAGATTGGGAACATGTTTTCGTTGTTCGCTGATTATACTATCTAGACTATCGGGTTGTAGTAACCAGACCTCAGTCTGAGCTCGATATGATATAATCGCTTCACTGACAATCAGCGATATCAGCATTTTAGAATCAATCATATACCGTAATAACACTATTGGTATCCAGTGTTTTTCAGATATATGTCTACCAAGCCAAACATAACAGCACGGATGAAGTCCTGTAGCCGATTCAAATGATACCACACGAGTGAATACGGTTAAATCAAAATCAGGCAGTGGTCCATTAATAGCAACACGGGCCATCTCCTGTGTGGGATGTCCAAATCGCTTTAAGTATTCAGCGCATTCTCCGTACCCGAGAAAACTCGCCGGATAACACGCAACTATATCAACTGAAATAATACTTTCACGGTCGTATTTTGTATTCCATAATCCGCCGTGGTTATATTCAATGCAGCTTGATTTGATGTCTGTGAGAAACTCACCTCGCGTAGGTTTCCATGTGTTTTTCTTTCTCGCAAAATGAGCTGCAACTGACGGAATTGTAAAACAGTTTGTTAGTAATTGTTCGTCGTCGAAATTCTTCGAGAAACTACTAGCTAGTTTTTTCATCGCCTCATGGAGGGCTTCAGTGCGGTATAATTCTCCATTGGGTCTTACAAACTGATCGAATCCACCCTCGGGGTTTTCAGCGCTGTGAAGTAACCACACTGACACAGGATCGTTTTTACTCAACTGGTGAATAAAATCAAATAGTTTCTCTTCTCCGCAAAATTCCTCGGGTATATATTTTATGGTTCTATCCCGCGGGAATATTGTTATTGCAGATGTCCATGCGTGTTCGTTATGATCAATAATTTTGATTGGAGCTCATCTCGATTTTTATTTCGGTTCGTATAACATCTCACCTGTTATCGTCGCTACCGATATTGGGAATTTTAGTATTCGTTCTAACTCTGCCACATTATGAATTGTTGCACCTCGCTACTTTACTGTTAGTCCCCACTCGGCTATTTTTTTTGTGTCTTAGATCACTCAAGTTGTTTCCACGCAACGCATTTGTGAAGTGTTCTATTATTCGTTCTGCCACACAATTCATTCTTGACGAAGTCAACAATGACAGTTTCATCGGTGCTAGTTTTTCAATACTCGGTTTATCATTTAACAGATATACCCCGTAAACAACTGCTGTTGCAGGATAGGATCTTTCGTAGTACGGTTTGTCAATTCCAGTCAGAATTCCTGGTTTGGAATCTTGACTAACAGTGACAGTTTTTTTTTTATCCTTCAAGATGGGTTCAAATTTATCCCGAATAATCCAATCTCCCGTGTCTGAACGGATAATGAATTTTATTCTAAAAAAAATACCTTTTCCGTGTAAGATGTGAAATTATCACTGCTGCGTTTTTATCGTTCATGGTAGCATCAACTTCACCATTGATTCGAAATGTCGACCAAAAGTGAGATGCTCCATCACGCTTGAATTCATTAAAACAATCACGAATTTTTGCCCAACATAGTTCTATCACGAATTTTACTCTTTGGATTATCAGAGACTCTATCGAGAGTGAATTTAGCATTTTTCCTAGGCGTGATTTTCGATAATCTCACGAACTCCTTCATGCTATAATTAAAACAAGTATTTAAATGAAGAATTTATGTATAATGAATCATTGCAAATTGCTTATGATTGGATCAGTAACCCCGTGTAACAAATCATGCAGAAAGGAGTTCTGTGGATATCATATGCAAAGTTTTCGACGTGGAAGATTTGGCCCGATTCCTTGTATAAGATGTGGGGTTGGTGTGCGTGGTAAATCACAGTTGTGTCTCAGTTGCGGTAGTAAGAGATACAGAGAGTTATTATGACAAGAGAATCAAAGATTCCACTAAGAACTCCATCAATGACCTTGACTCCGTCAAGGACAAAATCATAAGAACTCCTCAAGACTACACCGGAAGATTTCCAAATGTAATCATTAGACCAAAAAATGAATTAGACAAATAGTATTATGTATACAAATGAACCAAGAATTACGACCACACCCTGTGATTCCAAACTTTGAGGCATCCAGTGATGGTATGATCAGAAACCGGAGATTGAAGAAAACAGTTGGTGTTGTGACTAATCAAGGGTATTTAAGGTTTCGCGCTGGAGGGAAGAATTATTACTGCCACCGTTTCGTGTATGAATGTCATAACGGATTGATCAAGGATGGTTTTGTTATCGATCACATTGATTCCAATCCTAAGAACAATTCTTTGTCAAATCTGCAGGTTGTTACACAAAGTGAAAATTTGAAACGAGGAAAGACTGGACAATACTCGAAAAAAACGAGACCCGTAACATCTTTTAATACAACAAATAACGAAGAAATAGTATTTCAATCAATATCTAAGGCTGGTAAGTATTTCGATATTTGTCCACCTTCTGTTCAATGCGTCGCAGAGGGAATTTGTCGATCTGCGATTTCAAAAAAGACCGGACAAAAAAATTTAATTCGTTTATGCATAGACATCCATCTCTGAAAATATATTTTTCATATTATAAGTATATAATTATCAGTAATATGAATTCTCCAAATATCAATGAGGTAATAAGCGAAATTTTAAGTCTGAAATCTCAGGCGATTTACATATCAGATAGTTTAGACTGCGATCAAATTATGTCCGACTTCCAGGACATTGAATACCACGCTAACAATAACAAATATGTACTACCCAAACAATATGCATTAATAAAACGAATTCAGAATTCAATTCGCGATTCCCTTCTATGCTGTGACGACGTCAGTAAGTTTGTCCTGTTATTTACTATCGTAGAAAAAAAAAAAAGGAATTAGGGAAGGAATACGAAATAAAAAGAACAATTAATTCAAAAATCAGAAATATAAGATTGTGAATTGAACAAAATGAAAAACCCCTTTCGGATAATTGTTAGTAAAATACTTCTGTTAAAATTATTACTACAAACATGTATAAATAGTCCATGGACGGTATCATAAGTGTTTTACTACAAGGAAGTTGTAAAATTTCGTAGTAAAATATTTTTTTTATTACTGAAATAAATTTTCATAGTAAATATTTTTTTTACTCGTTATTGACTGATTTTGACTGTTTTTGACTGATTTTGGTCTTTTTTTTTTTTTTTACTGATTTTGGTTATTTTCTTTTACTGATTTTAAGCCATTTCAATAGGGTCAAATGGTCGATTTTGCATGGGATTTCTCGTAGACTTTTTCCACCTAAAATTATTTTTATGTATTTTTGGACTAAAAACTGACAAAAATCGGTCAAAAATGAACAAAAAACGACAAAAACGACCAAAACTGACCAAAAATGACTGTTGTTTTCAGTAGGGTCAAATGGTCGATTTTGCATGGAATTTCCCGTAGACTTTTGCCATCCTAAAATTATTTTCGGGTGACAAAATCACTACATTCAGATTGAAATCTCTTCGTACACTAATTTGAAAATTGTTTACAATTTTTAATAATGGTTAATGAGTCATTAACGACTAGATTGGCTCGTGAGCGACTAGATGCGATTAAAAAAATTATACCAATCCGCGACTCTGTCAGGAATAAACTGCAAGCTAGACAGAGTTTACAAACAGATTTTGCTGCGGGATCTGAAGAGTTGTTTAGACCAATAACCACAGCAACAAAGGGGGTAATATCAGCTACTGAGCGTGCTATATGGGGGGATATCCCCGAGACGGGGGAAAAAAGAAAAGAAAAACCTCTTATTGGTGAACTTGAAAAAAAGCAACAGGAACTGAACAAACAAAACAAGCTGTACAAAAATTCCACGGTGATATATCAGCTCAGCAGGAAATTGAACGACTAGGTGATATTGATGTTATTGAACCACCTGAATCATAAAGAACAGCAGATGATTTACGCGCAAGATTTAACGAGGAAGGGTTAGCAGTAATTGGTAAAACTGATCCAGCAGGAATTTCTGCGTTTGTTATTACCACTTATGAAAACAGAAAAAAAAATGTTGAAACCAGAACATCATAAATATATTAGAAGTATTACTCATTGGGCTGGTGTATTCTACAAAATCAAAACTAAAACAAGTCAAATTGACACAACAAATGCATCATACATAAAATATATCAATGCGGTGGGTACAGTGCATAAACAATATGAAGAGTTTAAACAACAAAAACCGCAAAAATTGCAAGGAAGAAAACAGCGTTCAAATAAAATATCTTTCTCACCTAAAAACAAGAAGAACCTCAAAAACAACTACAACCCCAAGCTTCGCTTGGACCATTGTATATACCGTCTGATCGAGACGAAGATGATGATGATTTTAATTACTTACCAAGTACGGATTTAGAAAAACTGGATGCAGCAACTGGTTATAGTAGCGGGAAGGGATTTTCTGGGAGTGGAATTTCAGGTGGTTGTTGTTACGGCTATTGGATTTAATTTATTTTTTAATTGTTAAATCCAAATTTGTCATTTTGGGTTTAATATTCATTAATTGGGAGATTTTTTCTAGAAAATTCAGGCTGACCTAGACCCTGGTTGTAAACATGCTGACCTTGGCTTGTTTACCTCATTATCTGACCTTGCTTCAGATTGATAAACAGGTCTTTAAAGCTATTGGTTAATTTCAAGGACAACTTTTTATTTTTAGTTAGGAAATATCTAGCGTACGTGATTTAGTGAAGGCAGATTCTTTCTGTGACCTTCCATGAACTTCTATTTCTAGAAAATCACGCGGTCACTTGTTTACTTAAGAAAATAAGTATAAGAACTGTTGTTTGGGATATAACACTTCAGCAGAATTTTGGGCTTTAAAATTAACAGTTGTGTAATTCATGTTTGAGTGTTAATATTAATTATTTTATTCTGGACATTGTGTCAATTTATTGAAGAACGAAGAATTGTCTGGAAAAGGACATGTGTTTATGATTTTCATTTGGATGATAATTAAACAAGAACTGCATCACGTGACATTGTCAGCCATTTTGGATTACATCGTCAAGATTCGAACCTGGAACTATTAGAACATTTATTTATTAGGACTCTAGCAATTCCATTAGTGAATTATTATTGTGAATTCTATATTGGATTAATCTTGGATTTGATTCTCTAAAACCGTAAGTTTATTTATTTTATGAAAATAATTGTACTTAATAAATTCATTGTTCAAGTTATACAAGCTTGTTAGTTTTCACTCTTTCTGTGTTGCTGCTTATTCGAGACTAAGCACGTAACAGTGGTCTAGTTAGTTGTTCTGGTAATGTTCTTGGTGATATAGCACGATTAGAGATTCTCATCAGAGGAAAACGAGCTGGAAATAACTCACCGGAAATAATTAATGAAGCGGCTGATATCTGCAGGCGGTTATTTCAAGGTGGTGTTATGGATATTAGTCTATATCGAGATTTCATTGATGAGTTAGTTGAAAATCCTACGGATGGTTATCAGAGTGACTATGTCATCGCATTAGATAAATATCATTTAAATAAGATGATCATACACTACAACCATGACAAACTAGCCAGCGTCTATGTAGTTAATTCACGGTTTCCAGTTTATAACGCGTACCATGGTGATGGTTTCGGTGATACAATTGCAGGGTTATTTGCAAGAAAGGCTCCAAAAGTAGCACCGTTGGCAAAACAATTATCGATGAAAGCTATTGATGTTATTCGTGATAAGGGTATTAGTGCTGTTGGAGATCTTGCCGGGAAAGCGTTTTCAACCGCTCGGGATAAACTAACAGCGCTAGTTTGGCGGCGAAAATACAAAGGATTGGGACCACTGTCATCTACAGCGGATATGCTTAGTGCTAGTAAAATTATAAATAACGCAGTGGATCAAAAACTAGCGTCACTGGTGACTCCGTCATACACCAACGACCAAAGCAACATCGCAAATATGATAGCGGGAAGTGACTTAAAAAAAACTACGACGACGTCGACGATGATGATTTAGACTCTGATAAATATAATAAAATGTTCAAACGGACATCTGATCCAGTGTTTGATATGGAAGCCCCAGTGCGCAAGGATGATTCTGTACGCGATTATCAATACTATGCCTATCATGCGATAGAATCAAATAGTCGATCAAGAATTGAACTTCAAGTTCATGATACCAGTAAATACTTTTTGCCTTGTGAAGCGTTTAGTGAAGTAGAAGGAGAACTTGTAACAGCTGCTGATACTACTGCTGTACCAGCACCGTATCCAGTTGGTACTCAAGTCGGGATTGTCAATATAGGTATCATGGCGCTATTTGAGAGTGCAAGATATCTCATCAATGGAAAAGAAATCGAGTCGACAGAACGTGATGTTGATGTAGCCACAACAATAATAGGGTTAGCATGATATTCCGATGAGTATACAAGATCACAGGGTCCGTTTATGATGTTTGCAAAGGATGGTAAGAATACCGCTGGAGGAAATCAATTTGTTGTAAGACGACCAAATAATAATGCTGGTAATGCTGCTGTTGATGTCGAGAATATGATTATAAATACTAATGATAATTTCAATCTCGGGGCCGCAACACGCATGTCAATGTTGCAAGGAGCGCGTAGATCATTTTCATGCGCGATCCCACTACATCATATATTTGGATTCTGCAGAAATGTTCGAAAAGTTATCTATGGAGCAAAGCATACAGTAACACTCGTGCGAAAAGGTACTGACAATGACGCAATTTGGAGGATTCCAGCAGATGTTGCAAATCCAAATGCTGATCCCAGTAAAGTCAATTTAACAAAATTATCATTATGGATGCCTGTAATGACTCCATCAATTACCGCAGAAGAAGGATTACTATCATTTATGGACCAAGGAGGAAAATCATTACTAAGCTGGCTAACGTTAAGCACAGATATTGTTCAATCAACTGTTAATGGTATATTTACGTGGAACCTAGCATCCAAACAAGGTGTTGCTGCGCCACGTCATATATTTATTGCGTTACAGGATAACACACGAGTTGGCAATCAACTCTCCAGCCATATGATATTTGATCAATTAGGTGTTAAAGACGTCTCACTGAGAATAAACGGCAAACAGGAACCATCTGAAGATATACAACTTAATTACGGTTAAAACCATATTGCTCGCGTGTATCATAGGTTGTTATCATTTATGGCACGCGATCAAAATGTCGATACTGGTCTGCAAATATCACAATATGATTTTAGGAATTTATATCCGATCTATTACTTTTCGCTGGAACATCTTGATTTAACAAGACAGTCCGTCGTTGATATGCATTTTAGAGCTAATGTAATTCGTGGTGCTATCCTCGAATACAGAGCGATTGCTGTCGTTCTCAGCAATAAATCAATGCTGCTCGAAGGTGTTGGTGGAAGAATGAGAGTGATAGATGCGCCAGTGGAAAACATGTAACAATTAGATCAATCTGTTATTGTATAATGAAATACAGTTTTATTAGTGTTGCGTTAACTCCCGGTCAACTCAAGAAATTGCAATCGGAATCAGCTAATAAATGCGGAACCACGATTACGCTGAAACCCAATCAGATGACTGGGGGTCAGAATAAATTGTCGCTGACAACTCGTCAAGTAAAACACTTTAATGATGCGTTCAAAGATAAAAAAAAGGCGTTCAGATCACTCTCTCTGCAGCCGCGATTAAAAACATGATAAAATCAGGTGGTATATTTCCATTGTTAGCTGAGATTCCGGCTTTGATTGCAGCAGCAGCCCCAGCGGTGGCTAAAGCGGCGGCGTTAGGAGCCGTTGGTACTGCGGCAGGGATGGCACTAAAGAAAGCAACTGGGCAAGGATATAAAAAAAGAAAGGAAAGGGTCTAAGACTACCAGGAACCCAGTATTCATGGTACAGCAGGAAAGGTCTGAGAATCCCAGGAACGGTTTATTAACTCGGGAATCTTCAATTCCTATGTCCAATTTTGATTTACTTGATGCTGCTGAAAAATTGGCCATAAAAAACTTCAGAGGTGTCTTTATGAAAGATCAGTTGCCGGCACAACCAAACAACGCCGAAACCGGTATTATTAATCTCGATAACAACACCGGACCCGGAACCCACTGGGTTGCATACGCGATTGATCCAAGTGCAATTGTTTATTTCGATTCATATGGATTAGCGCCGCCGAGGGGATTTATGCGTTATATAAACCGCTTAAAAACTTTTCATGAAATGAAGACTTGGTATTCTACGCTACCAACACAACAAATGAATGACCCACCAATATGTAGCAGCGAAGTATTAAATATCCTTGATGCTATTTCAACATCTGGAAAACCACCACATATTGTCGTAAATGAATACACTAGCTGTCGCTGGTAACGACGAAGTCGTCAACGAAGTGATTTTAGAGATAGATTATATAAAATAACATGATTGATATTTGGGGGAGATCTTTATCAGCGCTGAAGAAACCCGGGCCTGATGGCGTTGCAACCGGTAATATAAAAAAATAATCAAAGATGAAATAGCTGAGACGTTGAACTTAGCAAGCGTTGATCCTAATGAAATAGGTGTATTTTAAGATCGTCAGGGTAAATTGAAAACTAGTATTTTTTCCCTGGATGATATTTTAATTAAACAACGAGACGCAACCGAGAACACCGTTGCGTTATTTTCCGATCAGGGTAAACTAAAACCCGGCGTAATCGTTTCGACGATTACGAATAAATTAAAAACTCTCAACGATGAGTTAAAATTCATACAAAATGTTTTGGGTGATTCAGCGACAACATCACCGAATTTATCATTAATAAAAATCTCTATGGACAATATTAAGACTGTCAACGATGAATTAAAATCAATTATGGCTTTCTTCGGCGAACCAGCGGCAACATCACCGAAGCTCACAGAGATCAAAAATTCTATGTTGGAACTAGCATCACTTCAATCTAAAATTGAAGATAACGGAAAACAGTTTTCAGTTTTTCGTAAAAATATTATAGATAAATTTATTGGAACCACGTTGGATAAAATTGAAATAAAACTTCCTGATATTAAAAAATCCATTGGTGAGACGAAACACTTCATCGAGACAATCAAAGATGATTTTCCGAGGATGATAACAATCATTGAAAAAACAAAAATTCCTCATGAGAAAACCAACAACGTAGTACACACGATCCAACACGGATCATTTGCGTGGACTCCTACACACAATATACTTAGCATCACTGCAGCCGTCAAAGGTATTTATCGATTAACACTAGTAACACCGACTCAATTTAATATATCATCGTCGAGTTCATCTGGGGTCAATAATACAATATCAACGATCATCGACAAGGATACAACTGAAAAGTTCACGATAGCATCCACTGATAAGAATTTGATTAGGGTTTCAGTAACATGGTATGTGGAATTCGTAGCGGATTTGAGTAAATAACTAAATTGAAATCGTAAACTGATTTGGAAATAAGATGTCGTCATGAACGATACCTTCGGTATCTCAATATCACTATGATCAGGTCAGAGAGTTTCAGACTAAACTAAAAACACTCACTGAGGAGTATCAAGTAAAAAATAAAAAAATACCGACGAAGAATCACCGCAGGTGATGTTACCGTGTACTCGGTGAATGGTGTAATCACCGGAGCCGGAATTATATTATCCTCGGTGACAATGATTGCTCCGATAGCTGTTCCAATTTGTATATCCGCGGTGACAACAATCGCGGGAATAATTTCGATAATAACAAAAATATATCATCATGCTGCCAACGCAAACTTCAAGACTTCATAATTAAATTTCATGTTGTATCAACCGCATACTCGCAATTGTCCTCGTTGATATCGTCGTCGCTCGATGATACAATTATATCAGATAGTGAGTTCTCAGCGATGGTAAATATTTATGATTCCGCGATGTCAAAATTAGAAATACAACATGAATATAATAACAATGACAACACCGCAGGAATTACTTCAACAAATAGTGGAGAACACAAACCCAGTACAAACCAGCATGATCTCAATAACATCAATCAATCCTGATTTCAGTGTGAATTTTCCTATTCCGATTCCCGTGAAGGGGATAGCGCTAGCAAAACTACGAGTGTATCACAGTTGGCCTAATATTAGGTCGGTAGCATTTGGCGGTCAACAACCGAATAACAGCTTAGTATTTGCGAATAAGAATAAACCCGATGGAACTCCAGAATGGAACGTTGTTTCGCTGCCATCAGGATCCTACCAAATCGAACAAATCAATGCTGAATTTCAGCGTAGAATAAAATCAATTACTGGAGTAGAATCAAAAATTGCTATAACGGTTCATGAACCAACACTATCATCCGTGATTGAGATAAACTCACCTACTTATGTTGTAGATATCTATCAGAGCTCAATCAGAACAATACTGGGATGGCCTGAAATCCCACCTCGACAAGTTAACATACCACCTAAACCACAAAAATTAGATTATGTTACTGACAGAATAAAACCCGATAATCCAGTAAAAAGCTATAGCGGTTACAATCGGTTGAATTTTTTCACTGGAATGATAGACGAGCGCAACCGAAGATACTTCACAACTCGACGAGATAAAATCACTGAAAATTTCACAGCGTTCAATAACGATATTTCGCTGTTGTTACTATCTCTTAAATCCGGTACTCTCACCCGAGATGAATTTATCAGCGTCGTACAAATATGTAACAAAATCATCAATGACATGGAAACATTTCATTCACAAATTATTCAAGAGGTATTAGGTGACAGTAATCCTAAAACGAGAACGGAGTTTGCGACAGTATATAATATTTGCGTAGAAGATATTCTCACGCTCAAACTACACGGATATAACATATCAGAACTACAAAAATCTCTCAATGATGCCATCGATGAAGGTTTCCAAAAAATCCATGACGCATGGAAGAAAACAGCACCACAACCACAAACAATAATACTCAGACATAATAATGACCCAGATGGTGGTGGTAGGCATATCGCTCCTCAAAACGTCAATATATCCTCGGTGATTGCATTGAATTTAGTATGTGATGTTATCGAAGAAAGCTATCAAATAAATCTCGAGCGATCGAATCAAGCTCAGCAGGGATATATTTTATACTCTTTTGCACCAACAGCTCCTCCAGGATTTCTAATAACTGAGGACCCAACTAATCCAGTCTATATGTGATGTCATAATAATTCGCTAACGAGAATTAATTTCGAACTCACTGACCAGTCTAATAATCTAATTGATTTACAAGGTGAGGTTCTACAAATTAGTATGTTTGTGAAATCGTAGCGATTTTCATCGTAAAAAAATTGTTAACCCATAGCAGCAGAGGGGTGATTTCCAACGACAATGGCGTCTTTTTTTTTTTTGGCCAAATGGACCCTTACAAGGAAGCCTTAATTTACCAAATAGACCTTTCTATTATATATTTACTAGGAAGCCTCAATTTGTCAAATAGACCTTTCTAGTAAATATTAACGAGAAGGAAGCCTCGTTGACGCCTACAAATTTGGTCTGTTCACCCTTTCTGCTGCTCCATACGAGTTGCGGCATTTTCCGGATCTACGTACTCTAGTCAGTAAAAAGACTGAAATTTCATCAACAAATCAATGTCTCTGGTTACTTTCAGCTATGACTAGGATAATCTCTCACATGGTTCCTTTTTTGAACTAACATTTTGTATTCATTATCAACCAAAGATGACCAGCCAAACACATAATGTATTCAATCCATTTAAAGACAAATTTTGATTCTTACATATCATTCATACCGTGAGTCCTAGAGCTGTAAATGACATTGTACATTTAAAAAACAATACGTAATTAGGACTCTCTGATAGCAACAATTTGTGCAAAGAGTATTTGACAACATGCATTTTCAATACTAATATTTTTATATTGAAATAATTGACTATACTGTTCCGCTTCGGCAACGGTCAATTTATTTGTATTGTAAACGTTTTATACATTCTCGCGAAGAACAAATACCATGATCTGCTCTCGCATAATGTGGCTTCAACAGTAAATTTGAGGTGACCAACATTCTTAACAGTAGCGACTGGTTTTTTAATCAACAGTTCCTGATTACACCATCTGGAAATGCCTCATAATTCTTGATCATTTTGTTCCATTTATATTATTTGTCTAATTATTATTTTGAAAATCTTGCAAGATAGTCTTCGCGCTTATCACGACCTTGCCATTACCGGCGTTATTTGTCTTATCATAATATCGTTTGAGCTATCTGTATTCTTTTTCTTACCACCACAATGTACATACTACTGTGGTTCACCTCGAACATCAACACCACGCGTCAAACACGGTTTTGTTTCCTATACTCCCTCTTCGCATGTGAAGTCAGTCCACAGAATTAATTTACGCATGACCGATTACAAAGAGTTGTATGGCTAATTATTAACCATTTGTATTTATTCACAGATTTACGACGTAAGGAAATGAGTGAGCAGAAACCGTTATATACATGAGCGCCTATCAAAGACGTCGCTGAACTAGAAAAAAGATACTAAGATTTCCATTCAAGTGAAGACATGAACCGGAGAGATTTTGTACGAATCGAAATATAAAGAAATCGAGGTTCGATTGAGATTGTCGAACTGTTAAATTCTATTACGGGGAAATCTTCGATTTTGTCAGAAATATCAGTAAAAGCGATCCTGTATCCGCGTGGCTGTTTCAAAGTTCCGATGATGGAAACTAAGAGCAATTCGTACAACCGACTTAATGGAGATATTTATGATGCAGAATCTGTCCACGAAGAAATGAAAAAGCCTGCATTGAAATATACCCCTGACGATGACAGGTCTGAACAATAACTGAGTAATTAATTATCTTACTTTTCCAGGAATACTAAGGATGTTATCTCGGTTGATATGGTTGCGTATTATCCCGGAAATGTTCTTAGAATGGGACAATGTTCTTAATATTTTAAGAGATTTGGACATGCAACGCACAAGACGACAAGAGTTGCGACAAACAGACCCCTACCAGGTTTTGACCTGACTGGATTCGCTTGTATCGAGTCATTCGAATTTGCACCGAAAAACCTTCATCCGATTTTGGCTTGGAAAACATTTTAGCGAACGCGGCTGGTCTCCAATAGTTTTATTATGATATATGCTTGATTATAAAAATATTAATATCGTTGGCTGTAAGTGAAGCAATTATATCATATCGTCCGCAAAAACAAGTTTGGTTACCACAACAATAGAAACAGTATGATGATAAAAATCCTAATTTTACTGATTTTGAGAATAAAAGGGCAAAAAATAATTGGTAAATTTACACAAGGAGGATCAAATGATCACAAACGACATTGTACAAGATTAATTATACACAATGCAGTACTAGATTCAATAATTGCTGATACAACAGAGAAACACATTTATAAGTCGAAGTAATGTTAACTTATCGGATGGAACTAAATTAAATACAATTGTGAGTTAAACTGATGGCGAGACACCGCAGTTTACTCATTTAAGATTTTCGATGCTTGCGTACGTTTCAATAGAATTATTGTCGATGATACACTGAGCATGCCGTTAACGTCGCCACAGATTCATTTTAAATCAATAAACAAATACAGGATTTCTAGAACAACTACATATCGGCGTCGTGAGGGTGCAGATTTATTTCGATTCATAAAGAGCACATTAGTTATGGCCAGAGAACAATAACTTCGATTTATGGAGTCACGTGGTTGTTAAATCGCTATGCTGCAATGATTTATAAGGTCTGTGTAGGAAGAGGTAGTGCTTCTTAATTAAGCCTATGTTAACCGTGTAAGAAAAGTCAAGAGAAAGGATAACTTTGATTTTCGGTATCGAAAATGTTGAAATCAAAAATTCTCCAGATGAGTTGTTTGGCAATATATTAGTCCGGCTAACCGCAAATTTTGGCGCCTAGTTATAAAAGGCGGTATATATATATAATTCCGATTGGTTACGCTAAATAAGGGGCGTGGTTTCCACACGTAAATACATATCGGAAAATCTAATTAGTCCACGTAGTTTTCTGCAAGAGTGAAATTTACGTACTCAGAGAGGAATTCGAAAGAAATTCTCTCTTGTAAGATCATTTTTGTCAGAGGGACCTGATGTCTGAAAGGATGACAGACACAATTTGAGCGGCAGAAAGTCAAACCTTAAAGCACAAGCCCACCGAGTACTGAAACCTACTGTAGACGTACCAAAAAACCTACTGTAGACGTACCAAAAAACCTACTGTAGACGTACCAAAAAACCTACTGTAGACGTACCAAAAAACCTACTGTAGACGTACCAAAAAACCTACTGTAGACGTACCAAGAAACTGAAGACCTACCTTAGAAATATATCTATGTACGTAATCACAAGTCAACCTATCCACACAATGTTGTAGGGACGAAAGGAGGCGAGACAAAACAGAGAGTTTGGGTGAAGGAAAAAGAGAAAAGAGGAAAGGACACAAGAACAACCGTCATGAACCGGAAAGAGCTAGTTATGAAAGTGTACAAGACATTCGATCGTTCACCGTTTCTATGATGAAAGGATTCTATCTTTTAAATAGATCGGCTATTTATATAAATATATTTGTGTTTGAAATTCAGTGAATGTTTTATTTCAAAAGCAGTGTATCTTCCTAATGTCACATATTCTCACCTTTGTTTATGAAATTGACTGTTTTATTTCATGTACGGGGGATCGAGACATTCTGTTCTATATATTAGGTCTATTTTTTCACACTTTCTATTAATATTAAATTAGGAGTGCTGACTACAAAATGTGCGTACTTAATTTGTTTAGGTGGTGGTAGATAAATTTGCCATATTGCTAACTAGTCATGCTAACCAATTTGCAGCAATGGAAGAAGAAGAAGAAGAAGAAGAAGAAGAAGAAGAAGAAGAAGAAGAAGAAGAACAAGAAAAAGAAGAAGAAGAAGAAGAACAAGAACAAGAAGAAGAAGAAGAAGAAGAAGAAGAAGAAGAAGAAGAAGAAGAACAAGAACAAGAACAAGAACAAGAACAAGAAGAACAAGAACAAGAAGAACAAGAAGAAGAATCGGTTGATTAATTACTGGCCCCTAATACTGGTTTACTTTTCAGCGCAGATCTTTCCAACCAATTAGCTAATGATTCTCTGAAAGACTCTTTTAAAGTTAAAAAAAAATGGAATATAACGAGTGAATCAAAAGATATGCAATATGTCGGTTATGTAAATCTTTATTTTTATACGCAACATCGTTAACGATCAATCGCATTTACTTGATACTCTCCAGGTCTTGATTGATCTCGCTGGGCAAGTCGAATATCGAATTGGGTTCTAGGACTACAATATATTTTCCTACTGGATACTTAGCCCATAGAACTCCTGATATGTTTCCTAATGAAGCACCTGTTGTATTAGAGATACATATTTATTTTCTTACGCATTTTTACACACTTGCCTGTAAGTGCACGCTTTTTTGGTTATTTTTGTTATTAATTCACTATTGGGTGTGGGTGCCTTGCATCGAACATAATATAAATCCATATTTTTGAAAATCATATTCCTACAGCATGGATATCATTTATTTTTCAGGAACAGGAAAGCATGAGCCAGTTAGACATTATCCAGCGCTACCAAGTTATATCAGATCAATTATCACAGGTCCATCTGGGTCTGGTGAGACGCAATTATTACTTAATCTATAATGAGGTGGTTTAAATGGCATACATTATATTTAGTAGCTTCTTCATATGATTATCAGAGGTGCTACGATGTGCCTAATGATTTTATTTTAATGAAGACGAAAAATTGTTGAATGAAGACGGTGATGATAGTAATGATTTTATCACTGATTTTGATGAAGCACAATATGTGGATGATTTAGACGGTAGTCTTAATAATTTAATTTTCCTGAGGTATACACAATGTATAATATATATGTTACTCAGCGATATATATATATATATATATATATATATATATATATATATATATATATATATATATATATATATATATATATATACATATATATATATATATACAAATACCTAGAGTGATCAGAGATAACTTTAATATTTTAGCTGTCATTAATGGAGTGGATACACATACTCTCCGAAACATGCATCAGACTTCGTGCTCAGTGGATAAGGATATGATTAAATTCAAACTATTCTTACGCGCGCAAGCTACCTCACAATAAATTTATCGTGTAGGCAGAGGTGTAGCGATGATATTTTGCGCCCGGGGACAAACTATATAATTGGCGCCCCAGCAATCTTGTGACAGATTTATTACCCTTGTTTTCTTATTATAATGTAACGTTGCAAGCCTCATTTTGGCGCCCCTGTACCTTGGCGCCCGGAGACATATGTACCCCCTCGCCCCCCCCCCCCCCCCGCTACGCCTCTGCGTGTAGGTCTTGATAAAATTTCCGGTTAAGAGACAGCAATAAGGGTGATGGCGACAAAATCTGAGTGGGCGGGTGGGCAAACAAATAAGCATAAAAACCGAAAATACAAGCGTCAAAAATGAACCCAATTAGACAGTTAGACAAATTTCAGTCGGTTACATACTTCGGTTTGACAATATTGACCTTGTAATTTTTTCCCGTATGAGGCTATATTTTCGCGGAAAAACTTGCTCAAAATCTTTTAGGGTTCACTCTGCTTCTGCTAGCCTTTATTTATAAATGATAGGCATTAAAAAATAACACAAGATGTCGTTTCAACAATCAATGAAATGCCTGCACTTTCAATTATAATATTGTTCATGCACCTTTATATTGTAATTGTAAATTGTTGTTGTTTTTTTTTGCATAATAAATAATTCAATTTCAACAACTAGTGATGACAAGTTATTATGACGTAATAACAACCACTGGCTTCAAGGCAGTTAATGAAATGGTCATTATTTACACACGAGATTTTTTTCTAGTATATGATGGAAAAGACTTGGGGCAATCTGGTTGCTAGCATTTCCTACGTACAGTACTTATTCCGAAGCACTTGAAGATAATATTCGTATTCTCTCAAGCATGCTTAAGTGGAAACTCAATATCTTCATTTTCAAGAATGTGTTCAAGTTCCTCTGCAATAACTGGATCACCCTTCATTACGGCCTTGATAAGATTAATACTATGTTCCTCCGATATATGTCTGCCATTGGATAGGGGTTTTCCGACAGTGTTTTCCGGGTGTTTAAAACTGTGCATCACTTCACTGTGACCCAAACTTTGATTATGGTCGGTTGTAGGGGCCCCCGGATAGTTGTCTTCGAATGGTAAGATATCCAAAACGTACTGGACAATAAAGCGACCTTCCTTGTCCACTACTCCATTAAATCCCTTTTGGAACCGATCTTTTATCTCTTGCTCAAGAGCAATGGGATCACTTAGTTTTTTAACGGTTGATACTACTTGTTTAAGCCATGTCTTGCCCAGTGTCCTGGCGTCCACAGAATCATCGTCCTCTGAAAACAGCGTGAAATTTATGAAATATTCAAAACTATGAATGGCTTATAGATTACGTTTTATTCTCATTGTTTTTAGTTACTGGTACCTCATAAAACCATCACAATGTCCAAAATACTGGACAGTTATTTTGGAAATAACGCTCTATAAATTTACGAGGAAACACATGCCCAAAAGTCAAACTAACTAGAAAAAAAATTGTTAAAACTATGTTACAAATCCTATTTACACACATAAAATTACGCCTCATAAAAGTTACGAGGGTCAGCCTTGCGAACAATGAGATGTCAAAGCCAGTTGTGTATAACATTACCATAGGAACTTGTTAAAGTCAACATACTTGGATACGTGCGATTCACAAGTAAGCGATGAATTGCCGGTATTGGGTTCAAAGGATCATCACGTGGGGGTCGTAAATCAAACTTTGACAGACTGGCGGTGAGGGGGCGATGTCTGCTAAGTATGTAGGCCATGGGTGAATTGACATCCACTCGGAGTTGAGCCAGGCGTGGACACCATTAGAACCGCAAGTATAAATCTAGTATATGGAGAACTAAATATTAGTAGTCGCTAAACCATCTTGCGGGAATTATAAGCAAACATTGTTATTCGTGAATTACAAAGGAGCTTCAGACAGGACGTTTTTAGGGACCGGAGGAGCTGTAGGACACAGAGAACGGAAATACCCTAGTACAGTTGGTCCCGAGTCTTTAGGAGACAAGACAAGGAGAAAACGGAGGCAGAAGTTTGAAAAACGTAGTTGATGGACTGGAGGGGAACTGGAGTACCAGTCAAGGTTAAAGAATAATACAGATGAGTAGGAACACAGGATAGGAGAAAAATCTATCACAATAAGTCAGATGATGAAACAGGCTGTCACTTGGTCGAGTGACAGACGCGTAATAGGATTTTGAATATTGATTTCTTTTGAGAAATGACTCGTTGTTATTGAATGACATTAAATTGCTCTTCATTTAAATTTCACCTTTTGTGTATTCAGTAATTTAACTGTTGTCATCGCTGATCGGGGGGTTGGAGGTTTTGCATCTCGCTAGCACTACTTCAATTTCTAACAAAAACGAGCCACGGTGGGTCTTTTGTAATAATTAAATATAATAATGGGAACACCCAACCCCAGCCTAGTCCACGAGACCTTTACATATGTATATGGATATTTGTATCGTCCTACTACGATGTATCCGTTCAGAGTGTTTGTGTCACGTTTTAACCGACCCAGTACAGTATAGAAACATGTATAATCAAAGTAATTCGGACAAGCCATTTTTTAGTGTTAAACATGACCGCAGGCTAACACTATCCCTTACGTAACTTTGCCGTGGCTAGGGTGGGAAGCCCGACCAAGGCCGTCAGAAGCGCAATTATCACCTTGGTGTGGAAGCGCTTGTGCAGATCAAAGAAGTTGCCCGAAGGAGTGGACGTACCTTATCTACTTGTTCCGCAGACCAACAGCCAGGTTGAATTGGTCACTTAGTCGATTGGACAGGGCCGCAGCGCTACCCAATCAGAATCGAGATAGGGACGGGACCCTAATTTGGCTAAGTATGATATCCTTAGACCTGCCAGCAAGATTTAGTTCGCTATAGTTCGTTAGAAAGATTGCCAGAAGATAGCAACTCCGATCAGCCATGCGTTATTGGCGGAGAAAAATCTTAGGACAGGATTCTAAGAGCAGCTTCTAAAGGAAGCTTCGAGGGACAGACCAGTGACAGTGGTCACAGTGTCTCCGATAGAGAGACGGAAGAAAAGAGAAGGAAGGAGAGAAGTCGGGAGAGGTGAAGTCCAGGAGGAGTGGGAGGAACGAAATAAAGAGATGAGTAGAACCAAAGGCCAGGGGAAAATCGAACTCGCACTGAAAATCACGAGATGAAGTAGGGTGTCACTTGGAGGACGAGTGACTGAGTTTATCATTTAAAATTATCGACTTTATTAAATTGTTATTATTTTTAATTTCATCTTCGTGTTCTATATAATTTAACCGTCGGCAGTGCTGACTAGGGGATCAGAGATGTACATCTATTTTGTCAGTAATTTAACTTTATAACTTCACGAGCCAGAGTGGAACTTCCATAATATTTTAATTAATATATTGGAAGTACCCCACCCCAACCTTTGCAAACGCTACAGTGTGTAAATTCTTGTTTTAACATACCTTTGAAAGCAATGGTCTGAGAAGTTACGTTGGTCCAAATCAGGTCATATTTCTCGACTATTGTCGCCCTGCAATAATAGATGATTACGATAAAGATCTAA
Source organism: Unio delphinus (assembly GCA_029339505.1). Classification (NCBI taxonomy): domain Eukaryota; kingdom Metazoa; phylum Mollusca; class Bivalvia; order Unionida; family Unionidae; genus Unio; species Unio delphinus. Next base: position 3,273,593 of record JAQISU010000075.1, on the reverse strand, counting down.
GAAAATTTCATCCGTGTAATAAAGTACTTTGATTTCAGCAAAGTGCTACCAGTTATACGACACAATATCATAAAAGCACAGCTACAAGAAATTAACGCCCTGAGATTACAACTTTAAAGTTCTCCCAGAATGTCATTGGCATGCTTGTACAAGTAGGCCAAATGGCAAGGAAGAAAAATGATAAAATTCAAATGTAAATATACCACTTATCTGGAACATATGATACAAAACATAATGATGGAATTAGACATAATTAAGTTCGTATCATAGTCTGAGTCAATTAACGGTAGTTGTTGGAAAGCTGCCAAAACACAGCTCTTGCCGAAATAAAGCACCCTGACAGACCACATTAATGCGACGTTGAGTGGGAGTGCTCATTCACGTTTCGATTACTTCATAAAGGTAAAACATAGATTGAAGTTAAAACAAGTTAATATACTCGAAATTAAAACTCCAAGCATTCAACCAAAAAATCCATAGATACTGAATTAATTAGGATATTTAGATATATCCCGATAGACTAATTATGTCGTTTTAAACAAGATTGTTTTTATGCTGATGTACGTTATGAGCAATTACATGCTCGACATTGTTCTGTCGCATTCTTCTGCGTCCCCAATTATACCACATCCGTTGCTAAATGCTTACTCGCGGCCGGAGGAGATATGTTCTATATGCCTAGATGATAAAATGAAAACAAACACAACATGGTTAAGCAATGCATTGTAACATACAGTTGCAGAAGATTTTAAAACAGTGCTAAGCTGAAGTATGATCTTCTTGCGGTATGCAGTATTGGGTTTTTGCATGAGTATTTTCCGTCAGCAAAAAGACAATCACGATTAATGATCGTTTTCAGCATAAAGACCCACGCGATAGTTGAGTCGCCATTTTTTAATTTAGGGATAGCCCTCTAATAGTAAGCCTATGGAGTTCTCGCGTTTTTATGGAGAAAAACTCTCATCGTAAATTTTTATCCTAGGTTATCAGAAATTTCGGTCTTCTTTATGACATTTTATTTGTCCGTTGATATCGAAATAATTTTCGAATGTTTGAAAACTAGCTACGCAAGATCCAAACTATGCAGGCAATGACTGTGATTCTGTTAAAAATTATGTTCTTGGTGATGAGAATGGCAATGCTGAATCGAAGTCAAACTCTGTCTTTTTGACAATGAGTTAGTGAATAACTGTTACAATTATAATTGTGTTTTATCTGGTGTAGATTAGTTTTGTGCACATTCTGATATTTCTATTTTTATCAGCGATGTATATAATACTGTATCCTGGCTAGATCACTATATTTCCTTGATGTCTGGGCACAGGGGTATTTCTTACAGTAGTGCTCTGCAGGCCTCGATTTCATGTAACAAGGCTATCTCTTATAGTGCTGCTCTGCAGGACATTATTTCATCAAATCGCAATGGTTACAATTAAAGGTTGAGAATCTGCATGGATGACTCTGTCGCATGCTGAGGAGTAGTTATACTCGGATAGTGCTGCTGAGATACTGGGGTTATTATACCGTCGGACAAATGTTTGCTATAGTGGGCAAATTATAAAGATCATGTTTTAATTATAGGGTGAGCTCTATGTACAAGATCACAGAAAGCATATTACTGCTATATCAGGATTGAGTAAGTATGTGTCGGAGTTGCATGGAAATGCATGTGACTCGTATTTGCTCTTTGGTGAATGTGAAAAAAATCTAGGGTTTGCCGAAATAAATATATGCAAGAGTGCAAGAAACCCCAAATTAAAAAGTTCTTCCTATCAGTCAAAAGATTGAAACGTCATTGCGTAACTACACTCTTATTAAGACTACCTCTGTACAGAAAGAACATCGATAATGTTGGCGATCGGCAAATAGAGGGACGGGACATCGTATTGAGATAAGCAAAGGCGTATACTTCATCGGTGAAAGTAACATCATGCGAAACCTATGTTGCTCATACGTTTATGTCGAACTCGCATTTCGATGACTTGACTAATTCTGTCGGTGACGGATGCAAGATGTAAAATGATTATATGAATCTAGGTAGCAAAATTAATAATTTTAATAATTTTAGACCTACTCCCTGTGAAAGTGTACAAATTATTAAGTCTTTCAATTTGGGCTTATTATGTGATCCCGATTCTCTCTGAGGGGAACATTTCAGAATGCTAATGATGGACTGTATCCTCCGAGTTTTTCAGTATGATGCTCTTTAACGAGTACATTATTATACAGAGTGATATTTCTGACGTCTAACTCATTTTATCCTTGTGAAAAGAAAAATCTGGTGATACAACAAAGATAATTACGAACCAATTTATTTTTGTTCTTGCTACCTAAATTTCAACGCTTTCTACAGTGTCTTGTTGAAACGATTCCACGTTGATAAATTAATACCAGATAATCAGATTGGATTTAGAAAGCATCTGTTCCCTGCCATGTGTCAATTGTGTTCTTTAAATATTTTATATTGCGACAGAACCAAGCCCAATCAGATCTTTTTCGAGTAACAAATGGGGTTGGACACGGGTGAGTTTTGTCCCCTTATCCCTTAATATTTATATTGGTAAACAGATTCAAAGATTACGTTTAACTGATGTAGGTTTTTACATCGTTAGTGGACGTCTGATTTTTTTGACTGACAATATATCCAGAATTGTCATTATTCTAAGATAATTGTAAAATTGTTTATTATCTGTCAGGAGTATTCCATTATGAATGACTTCTTAAATAAACATTTAAAAAATTGTCTCTGTGCTATTTAGACTTAAAGGCTGGTCATTCCTTGAAAACATCTATTTGTATTAAATTCAGCACTTTCTTACGAATTTGTTGGACGCACGATTTCTGAAAACACCTATTTGTATTGAATTCAGCACGTCTTACGAATTTGTTGGACGCGCGATTTCTGAAAATTCATGTACTCTACAGAGTATAACCTGGATCTCACTCAGTAAAGATTCTATTTTTTTTTTAAAACTTACTTTACATAGGTATAACTATGATTTTTCGAGTATTCATTCTCTTTGTTTTTGATTTCTATTGCATACCTCTTACGAGGTCCTTAAACAAACGGAGAGAGAGAGAGAGAGAGAGAGAGAGAGAGAGAGAGAGAGAGAGAGAGAGAGAGAGAGAGAGAACAAAGATGTGCATTAAATTTCTTACAGAAAAAAAACCCCAACAAAATAAACCAACAAACAAACAAACGCGGACATAGGTACTAGAATTGAATGACATGAATATCCAATTTATTCACAGGTAAATTTCTTCATTGTCATTTTGATCCTTTTCGAAATGATCTCATAAAGGAGTGACAATTCACTTTAGGGTTGTATTCAGACAACGAACTAGAAAATCAAGGTCGGAAAGGCAACAGGAAGAAAAGTTTAGGCTTTGAAAATTCGTTAATATGGAATTAAAATATGCGTTCTAATTGCATGAACTTTAGATTTCTTTGTATGAAATACGTTAGCGATGACTATGTTGTCCCGAATGACCATGTTAATTTTTCTCCAATATTTATGATAACCGTGCATGTATAGGTCAGGTATACACCAAAAATTCACAAAGTGGATTCAACTTATTCAATGATTAGTAATACTCTATATGCTTGAATTTAACGGAGTCAGTTTTTGTAGTTTCCAAAGAAAATCTTCGACTGTAGGCGTGTTTTGACAAGATGACACACAAAAAATCCCAAAACAAACTAGTGTTGTTAGAACGTTCAGAAAGCTACATGTAAGTCATCTGGCACACTTAAAGCGGATGAAAAAAGAATCGTTTATTTAAATCTTATCTAAACAGAATCGTCAATTGAAATCCTAATTAATAAAACAAATGTGCATTTCGTGCCTCTAAAATATAACTCTAGTTGTAGCCTAGGACACGGTTGGATAGCCGAATAGTAGAATCAGTTCCTAACTAAATTGTTTACCGGTAGTTAAGGTGTTAGTAACTCTCGAATGGCAAAGTGTCTTTCACCTAAACGGAAGCTTGAGCAGATATAATGAAGCACCTTTTCCTCTCGTACGATGTTATTGGTAGCTTCTATAAGCAAACCGGATGGAAGTAATTCCGGAGCTGCTTCCTCCTTCTCCATGCCATCCCACCCACCCACAAAGACCGTTGTTCGTTATTTTTATTTCCCCATAATTCTTATTAAAAAAATATTTCATGGAGAAATAAGAATAAATGAACCAAAAAATAAATAAAATTAAAAAAAAAACATAAATATTGAGCCATTCCGGGAAAGACCGGCAACCTGATTTTTAACTGGTTTATCAAAAATCAAACAACAAAAAGGTAAGAAATTATTAACAAAAAGGTATGCTTTCCTAGGGATAGATTTGTATATATTTGGTCTGTGTGAAAAGAGTCGATGTCGATTACGACCTCCATTTACAGAGCCACGATCTAATATGTTCTCCGACTTTTCACATCACTCATATATTAACTTTTAAGGAAATGCACAAATAACTTATTACCTGGAACCAGTCAGTATAGGTTAGTTCTGGTTACTATTCATATTCAGATCTTTTACTCCATTCCAAGTTATTATTCATGAATACCGTTATATTTCCCTGCTTTTATATTGCTTCTTTATTGTTTCTCTTGCACAATATGCATGTGGTGCAACAACATGCTCTAAGGGAGCTCTGTTTTTTATAAATACAAAAAAACTCTGCTATTAAATGAGTTAACGCGTTAAAAGACTTCTCCCTTGCTCCCGATCACTCGGTATTTTACTCGATTTATGAGCTTTCTTTATAACATGTGCTTGTTAATTACATTCCCTTTATAGTTTCTGGAACTAACATTATGTGCATCTTAGCTCTTGCGTTTCCTCATACATTCTACACGCCTTAGTCATCACTATGGGATTCAATCGCGTACGTCTTACCTGACTTGAACCCTGGGGGAATTGGTAAAAAGAGGAGATTTCCAATGTAACACCGTCTCTGCCTTGTCGAAAGGATCACTGTGAGTCAGCGTGTCACCGGGGCTTTTACATTGAAGAAGATGGGTACCCACTGAAACAGGCTGTATTGTCCCCACGGGTGTACCTATTGATTTTTTCCGAAACGAAACTTTGTCCATTAAATATATCAATGACTGGATCGATCGATAAATCATCTTTTAAGTAATTATAACGCATAAGAACTCGTAAATAACAAATACAAATATTTATTGCCTTAGTTGTTGGAAAGTAAAGAATAAATAAAACTTCAAAAGTTACCGCTGTCAGACAATTCCATTTGAACACAAAATAAGAGGGCTATCGATAAGTTACCGGGTTTTTTTATTTAAAAAAACAAACTTTCTAATCATTTATTGGTCAACGTTCATTTGTGCATACAACCCCTTATCCCATCCGTATGAGAGAGAGAGAGAGAGAGAGAGAGAGAGAGAGAGAGAGAGAGAGAGAGAGAGAGAGAGAGAGAGAGAGAGAGATTCTACTAGGTCAGAATCGTGGCACAAATAGAGAATAAGCAGTTCAAAGTAATCCATATTTGCAACTTACCCTTATTGAAATCTTGCACTTGTAAAATGAATCCTTTATAGTTCACGTTATCCTTAGAATTAATGCGTACTGAAACAACAGATATTGTATTAGTGTATGAACATATATGTTGTGTTTTTTTTCAACAATAGCACGGCTTGATGAGGTAATTAGTTCAGCTGCTGGGGTTTCTCACTCTTGTCTAATCGTTCTTGTAAAATACTAAATCCTTTTTTCTTTATCTCACATTGACCTAGTAGGAGTACTAGCTGTAGCAGTAAAAACTACAAGGACAAAAACAGGAAAATACATTTTTTTTAAAAATAATTTATGAACGAAGTGAGCTTGTGTGTGCATGACACTGCATGTGCGTTGAGAGAGAGAGAGAGAGAGAGAGAGAGAGAGAGAGAGAGAGAGAGAGAGAGAGAGAGAGAGAGAGAGAGAGAGAGACCTTCTACGGTATCTCCGGCCTTGATTGAAGTTGCATTTAGCAGGATTTGGATGGGTGGCTTGTTCTTTTCTGGTTGTGGTCCGACCCTTTTACCATCTTTAGTATGGTGCATAGGCATTAAGGTATCACAAGTTCCATCCGGTGCTCCGTCTGGAAAACTTGAAGCTCTAGGAGTTAAGCTTAGCAGGCCAATTAAAATAACAGTCCATCCTAGTCTTCGCATGTTTGTTAGAAATGGAGGTGATGCTAAAAGCCGAATATATATTATATCTGTTTGTTTACTTGTCTGTGTGGCGGCACATAGCGAAAACTCTACAAATAACATTGAACCTAACAGTACTCCTTATTTACTACCAGCTAGCCTGTAAATGTAAGGTGAGCAGATATTCATTTCCTGGTACATGTATATTCATATATACCTATGGTTACACTGAGATCCTTGTATAACGTACGTTTGACTGACTACACTTGGCAGCGATTAATTGATCATTTAATTTCGATGCAGGAAATTAGATTTAATATGACCAGTATGTCTTCTCATCGCAAACAATAATGAATTTTTTTTATATGTATTTCAAAAGATAGCTTAATTTACCTATCTACCTACCTACATACATACATACATACATACATACATACATACATACATACATACATACATACATACATACATACATACATACATACATACATACATACATACATACATACATACACACAGGTACAAATAAACAAGAAACAAAAAGACGGACTTACAGACACTTTAAGGCAAAACTAACGTGAAAATAATTTAATAGTCGGAAGCAAGGATGTATTAATATCCGTTACTTGATATCGAGCGTGATGATAAAACTTTTCACCTAACATTTACTACGATGAAAAAACTGAAATGACACCTAACTAGCAACAGTTAATACGATGAAAGAAATGTAACACCTGACTAGCAGCAGAAACAGCGTCATCTTCTGCATTTACACGAATTTCAACTAGAGTGCTTGGATAGCCGAATATCCTGACACTAGGCCGACCAGTTCTAACACTAAAAAAAAAAAACTTGCCATATTCGGACGTTTCACTCCTCTTGAAAAACGATGTGTTTAAAAGGAGTGAACAACATTTTTGGGGGACAATTCTTTGCTTTGTAATTTAGGAATCGCTTACGCCAAAATGCGGCAACATATACAAGTATGTACAAACGTCATTGCGCAGAAAGATGGTAAATTATCTTCAATCTCTATTTAAAAAATACAAACTCTCGCCAATTGAAAAACTGTAAATTTACACAAGCTATCTCCGTGGGATGTACAAGTTACCTGCGATATATGTCTTTTGTAATACTTATCCTAGTCGTAACAAAAAATTGCGCACGCGAATTTTTTCCTCACCTATTGTTCCTTCCGATTCCTACATTAATGCAGCCATAAATCATTTATCTGTTTTATTGTTGGATTTTATTTTATGGATCGTCTTTTGGATATCTGTCAGAGATTCTCACTAAGAGCAAAAACACGATCTAAGGTGTTCTGAATGTGCTAGCATGGCGCATCAAGGTTCTGCATGCACTGCCATCTTTGTTTTTATTTGTTCCCGACAAAGAGGTGTCAGGGGATAGATTCATAAATTGGCCATCAGATTTCTTAATTTAGGCTATGGTGTGAATTTTTCATCTTTCATTGTTACTAATTCTAGATGTTGATATATTTATGAGCTAGGTCTTTGTACTCTGGGCATCACATTGCGGCAATATTGACCTTCAGATGTGAAAAAATGCAGCTATACATTTGGGTTTGGGGTGCAGAAACTTCTTTTGCTATGAACTGCCATTGACGTCTCTGGTCAAGTGAATATTATTTTTATTCTGTGTCTAATATATATATATATATATATATATATATATATATATATATATATATATATATATATATATATATATATATATATATATATATATATATATATATCCCAAAACATGGACCTTTTTGACCTAACTTGCTAACTTGCGTTTTTTATTGTTAAGTATTTATAAATACGGTAAATGCGGCATTAAATCCACGCGTTATAATTATCTCTTGCATCCAAGAAGTTGTGTGGATTCTCAATCCGAGAACGAGGTTGTTGATAGTTGTCAAGAATCGTCCTCTTAGCGTAAGTGCTAGAAGAACTGTAAGGACATTGTGCTTGTGTCAGCAACCTTGTTCTGATGTCTCGCCCAAGAACACTTTTGATCTTTACTTACAGAAAATGCTTGTTTCGATTTTCTGTTATTGTGCAGCTGCCTTGGAGGCAAGTGTAAACCTGGTGACTAAGGTCATCAATTAACCTGCCCATTCACCTTACATAGCAATAACAAAATTAATTTAATTAGAGATTACGAGGAATACATTTAAATGACTTGCTAGATATATAAGAATGCTAGGTTAGACATAGGCATACTATTTTTATGCCGCTTTTGTATTGTTTGTTTGATTAAAGCTTTTAACTTCTTTTTTTTTTTAAATCAGTCATACCTCTACGATAACTGCAGTGAGGCAGTTTATAGTGATGTCTAGCACTGGGGCATCCTACCGCAGACATGTAGTATGTTACGTTATTATGACATCAGGCCGACCAGTCCTAACACTAACCTCTTAATGCTGAGCGCTAAGCGAGACAGCTGTTAGTCCCATTTTTGTAAATATTTGGTATGTCTCGGCCGGGATCGAACCCACGACCTCCCGCTTCCGCGGCGGAAGCTCTAATCACTAGGCCACTGGAGCGGTGAGCTTTTGTATTGATGACAGTAAAACAAATTGGGTATATGACCTATTTATCTGGAGCTTTTGTATGCAAATCCATTTGAAACTTGATAGTTATACTTACTTTAAGCACTGTTATTTGACCTTGTAAAACTATGTCCCAAAGACATATTACGCTTCATTAAGTGCGTCGACATTTTGCATATTTTTCAAAACACCGTTTCCCGTACAATCACATAAACTTGTTACATTTACACCGAACATTAATATTATCCAAGACAAAGAAAACCAGCGTACAACAGGCTAGTTCAATATCTGAAAGTGACAAGTTATAGGTCAAAATACTCCAAACTAGCTAATTTAATGTCTGAGAATGACAGGTTATAGGTCTAAATACTCCTAAAGTGGTTCAAAAATCATCGTAGGTATTGTAATGCGTTAGTTATAGGTGATCGTCATTCGGACACACATATATGCATGGTTAATAGTATCAGTTTTGAATGCGCAAGTTCAAACATATTTCAAGTATAGATTGTATCCACGTTTTGTTCATTCGTCATTGACCTGTAATAATCGACATACATTAGGCTTGAACTTTCTCGCCATCAACCATAGCCCAATGGTGAGCTAAAATATTGCAATGCAATATGAGAATCATCCAAATTTTCGTCTGCCTTGAATGTAGGTATTATTTACGGTGGATGGTCTTTTGCATATTGCACAAGCTGGTTTTATAAAACTAAGTTTTGTTTAAATAAGTTTCTTTTAACGTAAACATCTTCACTCTCCTAATTCGTTTATGTTGTAAGACCTTCCATTGATTTTACCATTTGCGTTTAAGAAGGGCTGTTTTCTGGCAGCCCAAATGGCGGCGACGTGATCATTACTACTAAATGAAGAAATAGCACTGCCATTTTCAAACATTAGTTATAGAGTCTTAAGAATGGATTTGTTATTGCCAAACAAGTCAAGAACTGAAACATTGTTTTGTATGAAATCGTCGCATACGTCTCCGTTGTTGTTTTTTGTGTGTTTTGAAATTAAATAATTTAATTTATGTATTTTGAGAACGGAATAAGTCATCTTATTTTTTCGCCTGTCGAAAAACCTTGTTAACAAAACCTTTTATTTCATATACATGGAAGGTTTTCTACACTCCTTCTGGTATCGATTCTTGTGCTATAATATGTAGTGACTCTGAAGTAATTATTTAGACCAAGTGTAATCATGTTCATTAAACGTTGAAAAGTATTAGGCGAAACTTTTATCTCAAATGGCATCACTTTATATTGAGAAAGTCCATCTGGATTCACCGAAAAAATCGAATTATCTTTTGCCCTTTATATTAATTGAAGTTGGCAAAATCCTTTCAGAAGGTTAAATTTTGTGACATTCAGCATTTGTATCAGCACAGTTATCATTTCTTGGTAATGGATATGATTATGTTGTTCTGTTGTAGTCACACTGTTCACCTTTCTATGAAATGTGGGGGAAAGTATTTTCTGGTTTCAAAACGGATATATATGACAAACTCTCGCTACCACCAGTGTCACGTTTTAAGTATTAACCAGATTTTAGCATGTATATGCTAGACCATGAGGTTAATAATTCTGCGTCGTAAATATGTAGATGGGCATATCGGTGAACAATTAGGTGTCAAGCCAGTTATTTGACAAGGCGATAAAATGAGTGGCTGACGCCATATTTTGGGCAGCCAGATACATAATAATTGCCATAACAAGATTCACAGGTAAGTGATAAAATCCTGTGTTTGGATCAAAGGATATCAAGTGGGGGTCGTAAATCAACCTTGAAAGACTGTTGGGAGGGACAGTGTCTGATAATTATGTGAATCAGCATCCACTCAGGATTGAGCAAGGCGTGGCCAATATCAGAATCGCAAGCTTAAATCTATTATCTTTCGAAGTAAATGTCAGTAAGCTAAACCAGCATGCGGGTATTATAAGGGAAGATAAGCTACTCCGAAATTGGTGGGAAACGTTGTTCTGGAAAGTACAAGGAGCTCAAGTACAGGAAGCTTTTAGGGACCAGAGGAACAGTAGAAGACAGAGGGAAATACCCTAGTGCAGTTGGTTCGAATCTCTGGTAGACAAAGTAACAGGAAGAACGAAGGCAGAAGTTAGACGGATTGGAGGGAATTGTATTACCAATCCAGAGAACGATAATTCAGATGAGTAGGAACACAGGACAGGTGGAAAACCTATCACACTAAGTCAGATGATGAAATAGGACATCACTTGGTCGAGTGAAAGACGAGTGATAGGGTTTAAATTTGAACCTTATATGAGAAATGACTATAATTGAATGATATTAAATTGTTGTTTATTTCAATTTCACATTTTGTGCATTCATTAATATAACTGTCGGTACCGCTGACTGGGGGCTCGGAACTTTGCATCTCTGTATCACTACTTTAATTTCTTACAAAAACGAGCCAGGGTGGGTTTCTGTAATAATTTAAATAATATTGGGAGCACCCCACCCCAGAGGTGCCAAGGATGGTTCTGTTGCATCTCAATTCAAGTGCCTGGATTCGTCGATGTAACTCTGCTGTCATGGTCTCACATGAATAAAAAAATGACTGATATGACTAGTGCTCCCATTAGTCTGATTTTAGTTTTCAGACATATATTATTTTCTCTCCAGATGGGTCTTAACTTTGACATAGCTGCCGTTGTTTGTGCTGCTAGTGAAAAAAATTCCGCTCTCGATCCATCTTCGTGATTATGGAACTAACATATTTGAACTAGCTCACTGTTTCCAGTTCCTGCCCTCTGTTTTTAATCTTGGCTGAGATTTGTTTGCCACTAATTGTCATCAGCTTTGTCTTCTCAGCGCTTAACTCCATGTCAAATCTGGAAGATGTTTTCATCCAGGTTTTTCATTAAGGTGGTAAACTCGTCTTCACTGCCTGCCAGCCCATCAATGTCGTCTGTAAAACAGAGGTTGGTGATATTACGCCCTCCAATGCTGTCTCGCAATCGTTTTCCAGAGCTTTTCTCATGATGCGCTCTAAATAGATGTTGAAAAGCGTGAGTGACAAGAGACAGCCTTGACGTACTCCGACTGTTGTCTGGAATCAGTCCCCCACAGAACCTTGGGCAATTACTGCACTAGTAGCCATGGTGTATAGCTGCTTGAAGGTATTGTTTAAATTTTGACCTATGTTGTACTTCTTCATTGTGGCCCACTATGCCTCATATAGATTTCAAAAAGGCTTTTGACAGAGTGTGGCATGAGGCATTGTGGACGTCCATAATGCCACTATTTAAATATTGGCATATCTTCTTGGCGCTGAATTTCCATGACTTCGTATGCAAAATTTCCGCGCCTATTCTGTTACTTTCGTGATGTGACGTCATATTATCGACTCCAGGGTCCCGACAGGCAGCTGCCAGAGTAAAAGACAATGCCATTTTGCGTTGCTTACGGGTGTAAATAGTACATAAAGAAAAGGCTGTGGACAACATTCATTTCTTCAAACGATAAAGGAATAAAAGAAGTATGGATACATTATTAGATTCGAGTTGATTTCAAAGCAACACCACACAGAACATTATTGTGCTCATTACATTTCTCAACTGAATATTACGAGAGAGATTCTGAAAAAAAAATGGCAGCTCTACGTTCCGCAAATCCTAGGTCTAGACTAAAAGTTGGTACTGTTCAGACATACCGTTCAACGTTGGATATTTTATATCATGGGAACGGTGTTAAACGTGTGAGTTACGAAATAGGCAGAAGGTCGAGTAAGTAACCACAAAATGCAACAATCGATTCACAGATCTTTTTCTACACCAGCAGTGCTAAAAATGTGATAGCCCGACACCCGGAGCCCCTCTAATGTTAGTTCCGACCCATCCTGTATTCAAAGCGAGGTGCCCGTCCTGCTTGTCGAAAATAATTGCCTGAGGAAACTGATCACGCTGATGGAATAAGTAAATATATTTTCAAGATGGTGACATCCATGTCTTAACACGGCACGAATCAACACTGACCTAGGTGAAATTGAGATCTGACTTGAATCAAATGAAAGTTTTGCTATAAAAAAAAAAAAAAACTTTAAACCTCTGACACGGCCGTGCTTACCCCACCCAATTTTCTGTAATCTTAAAATTAAAACATTAAATTTAAAAAAAAAATGCAGTATATGCCTGTTTCACGTAGTATGTATAAACGGTAATCTGTAATGATTAGGGGCTGATATAAAACTATCCCTTGGGCAGCTTAAATAGCAGCGATAAAAAGAAATTTATCGGGGGGAGGGGGGGCGCAAAACTTGATTCTCAGGGAATAGGCAAAAAGTGAGGGGCTTGTTAATTTTCGTATATAGGCTACAGCACTTTTACAGCACATGCCTCTACCCCCAAAATAAGTCCCTGATTCTGGTCAGCATAATAGCTAAAGGCTAGACATAAGTATACAAACATAATGCCAGTTTGACTAATTACCAGGTAATCCTTATCATTGCACTCATCTTGTGAAAAGGACTGGCCCTTTGACCATTTGCTACAGAGTGTATGTAAGCACCAGCAAATGAGTGGCAGATAAATGATGGCCTATTTTGTTGTAACTTACTATGCCTACGGCTTCATTTTAACAGTCTGCAGTCACAAGTTACGGCACATGTTTATCAGACATTTTATATCCCACCTTATTTCCTTAGGTTTAAGCCTGAAGACATGTAACGATGTTTATTGAATAAAATATTTATTCTGAATTAGTTTATTGGGGACACATATAATGTGTGGTATATTTTGTTTTATTACTTCTTTTATGTTAAGTAGGGTAAGTAAACTTTACGTATATGGAAGATGAATTCAGGTCTTAACTGGCCGAGTTTTTTTTATGGCGGAAATAGAGATGCGATTTTGTTTGTCAGTGTCTGAGTTTGCTATGTATATTGACTTTGAAAATATAATAATGAAAGTTAAAAAAAATAATTTTTATTTTTGAAAACAAATTTATTTTTATTTTAAAAATGAAAATTAAAATTTGTATAACAAAAAGTAATCATTTACCCACCCACCCTGCACACATATATTTTCGGAATGATATTTAAATCAATATGTATATATTCCTACACCGTATACAAGCTACAATGATGGATATTTGTCACGTTTTGTCAGAGAACCTACTCAACCGCTTCGGTGGCCTAGTGGTTAGAGCGTTCGCCGCTGAGTCATACCAAAGACTTACAAAAATGGTACTAACAGCTGCCTCGCTTGACGCTCAGCATTAAGAGGTTAGTGTTAGGACTGGTCGGCCTGGTGTCAGGATAAAGTGACTGGGTGGGACATCGTGCTTTGCATGTCTGTGGCATGATGACCCAGTGATAGACATCACTATAAACTGCCTCACTGCAGATATCGTAGCGATATGACTGAAAAACTGTTAAAGCTACGTTACAAATCCTAATCAAACAAACAAACAATGAGAAATTACTCAAGTTCTCTACTAAATCATTTTAAACTGTCCGACAATGAAATACGGGATAACATGATAGAATATACTTTTCCCAGTAATGTAAGTTGAACACAAAATGCATTCAATTTTATTGTTCAGTTTGGTTAAGATATTGATTGACGTAGAGTGGCAATGTGGCCTATACGATGCTATGGGAATTCTAATGATCCATCTTGCCTTATGAATTATTAATTACTAATAATATTGTTAACTGACACAAGATTACATCAGAAATATTCAAACTGATTATTTAAATTTCAGCTTGCACAACTGATCTTACCATGGATACATATCCCACATGAACAAATATATATCCAAATATTTTAAAATGTTTGGGATCAAAAGTTCACATTCATTACATCATATATACTGACATTGTACCTATAGTGAATCTGTAAGGCATATTTCTGGCTGTGTGCACTGAAAGTATCTCAAAATGTTGTTTTCATCATTAATATGCCTATGTATGGTAACATATTTCAATTTAGTACTTGGAGAGAATGCAGTATTGAAGCATCAGCTGATATTTGATTCCTTTGAATCATTGAGCTTAATAATTAGTAACCAACACTTAAAAATACACTATTCGTGTTCAAACAGATCATTTTGAATTATGTTTGCATATTTGATCTTAACAAGTACATTATATATGTCCCACATATGCAAATTTCCATCCTTTATTTAGCACAACTTTTGGGGATCAGAATTTCACATTTAATTGATGATATAGGATTTATTGGTACCTATAGTTGATCTGTGTGACCACATTTGGTTGTTTCACTTGCAATATCCAAAATTGTTATTTCCTTCATGAATAAGATTGCTTATAGTAATACATTTTAATTTACTAAATTGTCGCTTGACTTTCCTGTATACTGCTATGTACTAATGTTTGCACCAATGTTCAAACCTCACCACCCCAACCTTGCCTTAAACTGTATGATACATAGTCTACCTGATTAGATATTTAGCCTATTACTGGCTTAATATGCTTCAAGAGACTTTATATATTTTTAAGATGAATTTATCATTTTAATACATGGCAATTACTTCACATTTCTGAGTGTCACTATGTCAAGTTTAATATTTTCCACATGCTTGAAACCATAATGTTATTTTTAAATCAACGTATCTTACACATTTTAACTTCATTTACCTACATCTTACTGTTTTCTTGAATTAAGTGAAACATGTTATATCTTTTCAGGCTGAGGTTAGTATCTGGAACAAAGTGTTTGATCAGCTTGAAAGCTCTCCAGTAGTCTGGTGGTGATAGCAAGGTTTTAAAATTACATGTACAGTACCATAAGTAACCATGATTAGTCCATACCACCACACTGTTATATAGCACCTCAAAAAAACATAGCTTATGTCTTCATGAGAGAGATTAGCACTATTGTTTAGTAAGGTAGATAAGGCCTGCCTAGAAACTGTATTTTCCTATCCAATTGTCGCCTTTTGTAGTTATCGACCTTGAAATAGAATGCATTTTTGCTATAAAACATGGTAGTGATCAGACGTTTAAATCTGAGTGCGCTATCAGTTATACAAACAACTGCCTAAATACCTGACACAGTAGATGTGGAACATAGCACCTGTCATTGTTTCTTTAATGTGTACACTCATATGCATCTGGTCAGGCATATTGCGGTTTACTGCCAAAATCACTACGAGCTCTGTTGCTTCATTACCCCATGGCAAAATGTTATCAGCTGTACAGACCCAAACTACCATTTGTTTTAAAATAAATTCATTAGTCAGCTTTGCTGTCTAAAATTTGTCAAACTTAGTTTCAAAACTTTTAATTTTTCAATAAAATTAGTTTTTAAAATTTTAATATTCATTTGAATTTCCATTAAATTTCAATTTATGACAACCTTTTATTTAAATTTTAAATATAGTTGCAGACAGGGCTTATCTTGTATTACAATTAGATTTTACTGCATTCAGAAATGCCTATAATTAAGGAAGGTGTAGCAAATTTAGTTTTGGTTTCTAAAGAGCACGTGGACTAAACCTTGCACCCTGTGGAACACCAGCACTGCACAATTTCTGACAAGTGTCACATATCTTGTGTGTAACGAAATTCAAAACGACTTCATGTATAAAGTTGAAATAGGTGTGGCATGCAATAATAAAAGTTTGACTAAAATCGGCCATATAAAATTGGGCCTCTCAGGAATCAGGCCACAATTAATAGTTCCGGTTCAGTACACACAAAGTTTGTTCTATTCTAGTTTAGAACATAATTTCCTCTCTCATTTTGGTGGTGATAGAAAATTAGATTTATGCATTTTTGTAGGATTTAAAGGTAATTTTTATTATTATCATTATTGAGAATATGAACTCAGGGAGTAATTGACTGTGTGTATTTCGACGACAGTGCACAATGAGTTGTATGGCCTTTTTGATGATCCGGAAGTGAAATATGTGCTCTGTTTATATGCTCCTCTGTTAACAGTCCAGCCTCTCAAAAAGTGCTGGTGAACCTTTGACAAAATTTCACGGGGAAGGTGTTTTAGATTAACATATGATTTGTATTGATGGTCACACAGTGGAATGTGAATACTGAGCAACAACTGTAGAGACTATATAGAAATATTAATCGGGTAAGTAATTCTTCTAGTCATCAATCTTATAATGCACGAGGACTAACAAAATGAATGAGCAAAAGAACAAAGATTCACCCTTACAAACAAGTAGGGACTACCATTAAAACAAAACCCTTTCGGAACTTTGTCAACGAGAATGAGATGGATAAAGCTCGCAAATAAGGGACGCTTACACGAATAAAGAAAATGCGGTTCCTTACTCGGACTTTGCCTCGCTTAGTAAGATATAACGACAAAACGACACACTATGATCAGCACATGAAAGATTAGAATCTTTTTTCCCCTCAAAATATTGTAATACACCGGTTTTTTTTCTCGACAAAATTCAAAATTTTAAATAAAAACGAAGTAAAATAAATTGACCCGAAATTCTGGACAAATTGTAAGTCCAAATATTCTATATGATAAGACGAATGGGATGTAATTTAAACGAGTCTGTCGTCCCTACATTTAAAACTATTGCATACGTACAATATAGCAAAAACACATATAGGACTTAGGAGATCTTTGGCACAGATCACTAAAAATAAAAATAAAAACAAGCGAAGGAACTCTGATATTGAGGACAAAACCCACAACCGGACGAACAACCCTTGAGAAAACGCTAGAAAAAACAAATATCCCATCAAAGCTTTCCGTCTCTAACTAATTTTTGATCGAAAATCTTTTGATAAAAAATATAAACATACACACTTTCTGGGTAACATACACATAAAACACCTTTTACTGGGGCGGGGTGGGGGCATCAGTTTGGTGCACCCGCCCCCCATCAATCTCATAATGCCTAATTAGAAGTGATCTTTTTAGAAAACACCAAAAATTGTGAAGTTTGTTTTCAGTAATGGGTGTAATTAATTTTAGAATTTGATTCTACATACCTTTCAATGTCAATTATTCACTTTATTTGGATCCTCATACATCCTTATTCTGTTCGAAGGTCATACCTTACACACCCCGAGATGTGTTTGTGGCAAAATCAATGTTTAAATAGGTGGACATTTTTGGACGAGGTAAACCTAAAGGTGTGATTCAGTATAATCCAGATTGAATGTCGCGCTCTTTAATGTCACAATAAAAGCAACACATGTTTATGAACAAATTCGTACTAAACTATATTGTGACGATTAGACTCGACTCTTTCTCTTTTAGACCCAAAACAATTTATAATTAAAGATGTGAATATGCGTATACATGACCTATGTATTCATTATTAAGAGTTCATTCCTTATCACTTCATTGCTATATTTGCCCGACAGGTTTGTTACGTTTGTGACACTCCTTCGAGTCACTTACAGTAAAAACCTAAATAAAATGTTACATAAATACCCCAAGTGTTTCGATGTAGGAAATGTGACACCATTTTTGTTCGACAACACTAACAACTAAGGACTAAAACTTCGATCAATCGATCGATCGAGAGATCTAATTTTGTTAAAGAGGTCTCTAATTCTATAACATACTAGCACAATTCAATTATAGAGGTCTACACCTTAAATACCAATGAATAAGAAAGGTCCCTAATTTTATTATTTAGGTATATATGAGAGCTCTCTAATTCAGACGTGAAGCTCAAATTATTGAATTGTGAGAGCTCTCTAAAAATAAAACAGGGAGCTCTCAGTTAAACTGAATATATGTAGTTCTTGTGATACTGTAACTATTTCCATGAGTGGATGGGGCTGGAAAAGGCTGTGGCGAGTTTATTAATTTTTCAGCACCTGTAGAGTATCAGAATGACCGCCAAATTAGCCCCACCGCCTAAAAGAAAACAAATGCCTTAAAACCAGGGTCTTTAATGACATTTTTTGTCATTGATAAAGGCAAAATGTAACTATAAATATCTTCTTTTCTTTACCCCCCCCCCTCTCTTTTAAACCAGATTTTAATAATTTTAAATATGGTTCCCTCTAAATTATGTTGACCTTGCAGCTGCCTTGTCTGCCTAGTGGGAAATTCGTCACTGGAAAACAACAACAACAACAACAACAACAACAACAACAAAACAACGTCAGATTTTCTTTTCAGCTCGTCAGTTTTAAGAAATAAGTAAACTTTAAGTAAAAACCTCAAGATAGTTTTTTTTTATATAAAAAAATGAATAAAAAAAAACCTGAAATGATGTATGTAATTAATTTGTTTTGTTTTAAATCGAGGAACGAATATTTTTTGAAGCTATATGAAAGCCGAGAATTTTGACGGTCCCTGACAGTCCAAAATAGTGCACATTTACCAACTAACCTTCATAACATGCTAACAAAGTAGTGATGGAGAAAAGTAGGGTACTATACAAGAAAAAGAAAGTACTAGAGATCAATCAACTGACTGCTTGTTTGCATGATCGACTTACTGACTGCCTGCCTGACTAATCCGATGAATAAAAAAAGAGCAGAATACACTTATTCTATCAATTAAAGGATTACGCTAAACTTAAGATTTTCCATAAATAAATTAAAAGGTGGGAAGTAGTTCAATAGAAAGACAGATACAATTCAAAATGGGTATACAAGTTTGATGAGTGGTTAGTGATGTCTGATCATAACCATTTGCTGGTGCGATTTTGTATCTTTTTACTGTCCCTTGCATCATTTGGATTGATATACACCGAGGCGTAGCTATAGTTTGGAGCCCGGAGACAAGATTAATTTTTAGCCCCCCCCCCCCCTCCCTGTAACCCGTTATTTGCAGCAAAAAAATCCACATACAACCTACTTCAAAGCCCATTTTGACGTCCCCGCTAGTCTGGCACCTGGGGACATCTCTCCCCAGCGCCGGATTAAGCACCGTGGAGGCCCATAGGCAGTCAAACTTTTGGGGCCCCAGAAAAAGTTGACGGGCTTGTTAATTTTCGTATATAGGCTACAGCAATTTCACAGCACATGCGTCTCTGCCGTGTAGTATATACAGTTTCTGGTGTATGCAATCAATAAACTCACAAGCCGTATATATATATATATATATATATATATATATATATATATATATATATATATATATATATATATATATATATATATATATATATATATATGGCGTAGCGAGGATATTTGGCGCCCAGGGCAAAACGCCCAAAATTGCGCCCCCGGCTGCCCTGTTGCGCAGTTATGTTGATACTTTGGGCCGATTTGCCGCCCCCTAGTCACCGGCGCCTGGGGCGAATGCCCCACCTGCTCCCCCACTGATGTATATATATGGCGTGGTGCAGGTGGGGCAGTCGCCTCTGGTACCGGTGGCTAGGGGTCGCCAAATCAGCCCAAAGTATCAACAATGGTGGGGCAGGGGCAGCCGGGGGTGCAAATTTGGGTGTTTTGCCCTGGGCGTCAAATATCCTCGCTACGCCACTGTGGTGTATACAGTCGGTAACCTTACAAGACGCGTAGTATGTCATGTCCCCCGGTGCAATGCTCAGTTTTTCTACTACTTTACACTTCAATGACTAAATAGTCACTGTTGGGAATGAATAACTACAAAATGAATAACTACAAAACTATTTCCATTGAAATAAAAGTGTCATAAACAGAATCACAAGTTAGTAATGATCATATATATGATTAACACATTGATCGATCGACTAACTAGATCTTATCATTTCCTTTTACTGACCAATTTTCAGTTAGATGGAACCGCTATCAATAAGAATCTGAGCACGTGTATCTGACAGAATTCTCATTTTGGTGGTCAGCAAGAAAATCGACGTGGAATTGAATTCAATTTGGCTCGTGTGCATTGGAGCGTGTCAGATAGGCGTACCGAGGATATATGAAACAACCTGGAGAGTGTGACGGTAACGAATGGTTTGGTTTACCTTGCATTTAACAACACTCTAGCTGGAATGCAACTGGGTTGATTCAGTTGATACAAGGAAAGGAAAATAAGCATTGATACACAAATTGGCGAGTTCCTCGGGCAAATATGCTTGCACAAAACGTGTTTGAAACTAATATTGCTGGCGTTCTACTCTGAAATCCTTACCTTAATGCTTTACATTTGCAGTAAGTAAATCAGTATTATCATCTTTCAAAGGGTCACATGTTTCCGAGGATATCATTTTCATAAAACGGTATGATCTCATAATGTATTATGTGCGCACTGTCTGCAATCCAACATTGCTTTAATAAACTACGGATACAGTTTTCAGTTTAATATTACATAATTCAATTGGTATTAATTTGAAGTCGTTATTGCCATTTTCCTGAATCGTCAATAATTGATTATCGCATATAGAAAGGTAAAAACCCTGGAGATTTAGTTCATTTATCAAAAACTAGCTTCTGCTTTACAGATTATGTATTCCTTAAATTGCATAGTGTTTCAAAATGGGAATATAGAATGCATTCATTAGAAGAAAACCTATTGATGATCTTTGATATATATATGTGTGTGTGTGTGTATGTGTGAGTGTGTAAATAACTCTTCTCTCTCTCTCTCTCTCTCTCTCTCTCTCTCTCTCTCTCTCTCTCTGTGTTTGTTAATACAAATGATGAAAAAAGTATCTGCAGTGTCATTACTCACGTGTCACAAGTAACCACATTTTGTGAAATAATGAACAAATATTGTGTGATAATATATACATTGTTTTTGCACAGCATGGCATTATGATAGAGGGGGAAAAGGGTGGCCTGAACACCATCCCACCACAGAATCACTTGACTGTATTTCAGCAACATTTACAACTTGCTTTACAATATTCAAATAAAAATTGGAGTGAAATTTGAAAAATTATAAATGAATGTATTTTGCACAGATTTCTCAGCTTCAGTGTATAAACATTTGATAGATAAACAGGTTTATATGCATCAATTGTCAAAATGATTGAAAATTTGTGACAGTAGTATAAATACTGTCAGAGGCAATGGAGAGTTTTTGTGGATTACCTTAAGAAGATTTTAAATAAATTCAATATTTAGATTTGAAGTTTTCGTTCTTACTGAAAATCAGCTAGTTATAATTGTGGAAACATGGTTTTAGATAGTACCCTTGAAATAAATGATTGGTCATAATAGTATCTGTGATTGTCTTGGTTAGATTTGTCACTTGCGTTATTGATTTTTTAACCAGGTTGAATGAAAAACCAATAATTAGTATAATAGCTGGATGAGGAGGAACTTACTCAAGGCCAATACAAACAAATTTGTGGTTATTCCCTTATTTTTTAATAACAGATTTGTCAACTATTATAACAGCGCTGCACCTTTAGTGACCCTAGGATACATTTTCTCATCCTAAACTAACAGTTTCGTGCTAAATTGAACAAATCCCCATATCTTTTTGGGGGTGGGAGTGGCATATAAATGACTTCATGATAGATCAACAGAAGAGCAATGCAACTGTTATAGATATTGTGGGTTTTCTGTTCAGTCCAGTCCAGGATGTCACTGTAACACTGGTAGTTATTTTACCATTACACTGTTATATAGCATGCTTAGTCTAGATTGATCAGCGAGATACTGGTTTGTCACTCACTTTGCCAGCCACATTCTCCTAGGGCTTGTGTGAATTGGTAATCCATATTTGTAGTTCAGAATCATTGAGGCTGTTAAAGCTAAGAAGTGTATCAGGTGAGGAGACTTGCAGTTGCAAATGTGGTTAGGTCAATTTTGTCAAGGATTTTACTTCAGTCGTGAAATATAAAGGAATATTAATGAAATATTGATAACATGTGTAGAAATGTTTAGAGCAGTTATGTGGGAAAATGTTGTAATAGATGAACACATGAAAAATAGCCACATCATCAAAATGTAAGTATGTACACATAGAGATATTTTGTTGCAAGGTATTGATTGCAGATGTTGGAAATGTTTTGTATTATTCTTCTGGAAAATGTTATTTCAACACTTAGGGGAAAAGGCTGGAAAAGGGGGAAAGGTTGCAAACATTGTTCATACAAATATAATGTACAGTAGTATGTGACAAAAGCTCAACAGTTGTCAACAATTGTCATGAATTTCAGATATAGAATATGAAACACAAGGGTTGGATTCAAGTCTTTTTTTTTTTTGGTATTGAAGGTAAGTGAAACTAGTGGGGGATAGTTCATTTTCCTTAAAATGGCCAACTGTCTCATTTAAAAAAAAATGAAAATTATACTTATTTTAATTAGAATGGAGAGGTTCAGTGGACGTAATCCTTGAATCTTGTATAGAGCCACTACTGATTTTCATTGATTACAGGCACACATACCTGTTAATAATTGTATGGAGTATTTGGCATTATGTATGTAGTAAGCATCCAGATATATGGAATATTATTCATGTCTTGCAGTTGTTAGAATTTACTTTGGCAATGATTTTATACAAACAATATTGAACATATGGACTTTTAAAATGTTACTGTAGTTAATATCACTCCGGTTTCATTTAACAACCCAAAATTAAGGGTGAAATTCCCATCTCCATTTAGGAAAAAGAGGGATTTCTAGATGTATAGAAACCTCCAAGGAGGGGATTAAAGTAAAAAAAATATAGGAATTGGAAATATGCTTTATTATCACATGATTTGGTTTATTTTTGGCATGAGGTTTAGCTGTTATGAAGTTGTCATGGTGTTCTGCTGTGTGGTGTTGGCATCATGTATGCATTGACTTTTGTACATGTGTAGTTTTACTGAATCGCAGCAACAGCAGGTCCTAAGCAACATTTTAGAAATAGTTTCATAGATTTTATCCCCAGGGGAGGGGCTGAAATTATTGATACATATTTGTACATTCTTCGTTACATTTTTACATTTGGATTTTGATTTTTTTGACATATCTTGAACAAATTTTCAGTCATATCACTACAATGTAGCATCATGTCCCATCCAGTATCATTAACCTGACACCAGACTGACTAGTCCTAATGATCCTCTTAATACTGAGTGCCAAGCGAGACAGCTGTTAGTACCATTTTTATAAGTCTTTGGTATGTCTTGGCCAGGGTTTGCCTACTGCATTTGAGGCAGACACTCTAACCACTTTGGCCACCAGAGTGGTTGTGTTTGCATTTTGTCTAGTGTTTGTTTGTCCTGTATGTATACTGTTATAGTGTATGTTTGTCCTGTATGTATACTGTTATAGTGTATGTTTGTCCTGTATGTATACTGTTATAGTGTATGTTTGTCCTGTATGTATACTATTATAGTCTTTGTATGTATACTATTATAGTCTTTGTATGTATACTATTATAGTCTTTGTATGTATACTATTATAGTCTTTCTTTGCCCAGTATCTATACTGTTATAGTGTATGTTTGTCCTGTATGTATACTATTATAGTGTTTGTATGTATACTATTATAGTCTTTCTTTGCCCAATATCTATACTGTTATAGTGTTTATTTGCCCTGTATGTATACTGTTATAGTGTTTGTTTGCTTTGTATGTATACTGTTATTGTGTTTGTTTGCCCTGTATGTATACTGTTATAGTGTTTGTTTGCCATGTATGTATACTGTTATAGTGTTTGTTTGCCCTGTATGTATACTGTTATATTGTTTATTTGCCCTGTATGTATACTGTTATAGTGTTTGTTTGCTCTGTATGTATACTGTTATAGTGTTTGTTTGCCCAGTATCTATACTGTTATAGTGTTTGTTTGCCATGCATGTATACTGTTATAGTGTTTGTTTGCCCTGTATGTATACTGTTATTGTGTTTGTTTGCCCTGTATGTATACTGTTATAGTCTTTCTTTGCCCAGTATGTATACTGTTATAGTCTTTCTTTGCCCAGTATCTATACTGTTATAGTGTTTGTTTGCCCTGTATGTATACTGTTATAGTGTTTGTTTGCCCTGTATGTATACTGTTTTTGTGTTTGTTTGCCCTGTATGTATACTGTTATAGTCTTTTTTTGCCCAGTATATATACTGTTATATTGGAATCCTAAAATTTTGTGAGAAGATGAATGTTGATGAGGACTACACAATCATTACAGAAATAGATCACTGTGACCAATATTTCAGAGTTTACTGACTCAAGCTCTGCACATGCAGGAATAAACAAACTGAATGATTGTTTGCATGACTATTAATATCACACCTTGACAACAAAATATGGCCAGTTTGACCTATATTGTCTATGTTAAATTTAGCCTTTAACTCACATTATTTTGAATGCTGTGTACATGCTATTCTGGGGCCCCGAGTGGCCATGTGGTCTAATGCGCTCTCCGCTATGGATCACTGCTGTCTCACCTCTGTCTGTGTGGGTTCGAGTCTTAAGATTCGACTAATGTAATTATGTGAGAAAGCTTGCCAGTAGCTTCTCGTGGGTCGATGGTTCTTTCTGGGGGTTTTCCTGGGTTCTTCCTCCACCAATAATACTGGCTGCCATGTATAGCTTATCGTGTGTTGAAAAATGGCATTAAACCCTACAACAACAACAACAACATGATATTCTATCTTGAATTATGAAACTTGGTGATGTTTTACATCTTGATGAGCAATATTTCTTCATTGCAGAATTAAGTCATTATATCCAGTTAATCACTTGTGTGGAATTTTGTTTTTGATGATCATGTTTCAGGCACTGTTGACATTAGGTCTATGAGGGTATGTGTCTTGGTTTGTGATTCACCATTACAACAGAATGATGTTGTCTTGGTTTGTGATTCACCATTACAACAGAATGATGTTGTCTTGGTTTGTGATTCACCATTACAACAGAATGATGTTGTCTTGGTTTGTGATTCACCATTACAACAGAATGATGTTGTCTTGGTTTGTGATTCACCATTACAACAGAATGATGTTTTCTTGGTTTGTGATTCACCATTACAACAGAATGATATTGTCTTGGTTTGTGATTCATCATTACAACAGAATGATGTTGTCTTGGTTTGTGATTCACCATTACAACAGAATGATGTTGTCTTGGTTTGTGATTCACCATTACAACAGAATGATGTCTTGGTTTGTGATTCACCATTACAACAGAATGATGTTGTCTTGGTTTGTGATTCACCATTACAACAGAATGATGTTTTCTTGGTTTGTGATTCACCATTACAACAGAATGATATTGTCTTGGTTTGTGATTCATCATTACAACAGAATGATGTTGTCTTGGTTTGTGATTCACCATTACAACAGAATGATGTTGTCTTGGTTTGTGATTCACCATTACAACAGAATGATGTTGTCTTGGTTTGTAATTGACCATTACAACAGGATGATGTTCTTCATGATTTTATGTTTAATCTTTTATTGGCTTTGGCTAAATGTAAGCTTAGTTCATGACAATCTGATTAAAATCCAATATCTTCTGGTCACCTTTGAATTAGCCAATGGAAATGCAGCTTTAAAAAATCTAACAGTTAATCAAATTGCTTAGTACACATGCTTTTTGTCCACACTGCTCTGTCTCCAAACACGAAAATATTAGACTCCATCTGATTGGTTGATAAAATCAGTGATTATGATATTAACACAGGTTACCAGAACATGACCCCTAAACAGTCACTGTCAGATCATCATATATAACAGTGGAAATCTGATTTTAATCAGATTGAGTTTATGACACTTATGTTTAAGGACTGATACAGTAAAACCTGTCTTGATAGACCACTGCTATGAGAGACCACCTGTTTTGAGAGACCAGAATTTTCACTTACAGACTTCTTGATTATATAGTGCTATGACCTGTTATGAGAGACCACCTGTCTTGAGAGACCATTATTTTTTGGCAGATGGGGTGGTCTTTCAAGACGGGTTCTACTGTATTTGCATATTATATCATGAAACTTGGTGAGGGTTTACATCTTTAATAAAACCATTTCAGCTAAAGAGGTCTGTGTGACCTTTATTTCCAGCATCAGTGACTTTGTTCATTTTGTGTGCTTCAAGTTAATTTATTAACAAATTAACCCCTAGCACTGCGTTTTTGGGGCATGAGGAAGTGGCCTACTGCTAAGCTCTGTGGCGTTGAGGTAATGTATGATACACTAACGTGGGTGGTCTTATAGAATGGCATTAGCTGTACAATGATACAAATAATCTGGACATTTTAGTTGCACTACAAAATACAGAGGGAAAAACTTAATCTTTTTAACCCATCAGAATCTGATTTTGTGTCTAGATTTTAGACTTAATGGCCTCAGATCTAAGGCAGACCAGTCTGAAGTGCACACAGGTGAACCTATTCAAAAAATAGAATAAGGTGGACTTATTTAATAATGAGTCTTCTCCATATTAAAAATATGGGTCTGTTAATCAGAAGAAAAAAAATAAGAAAAAGATAAAGAACTCCCAACTTTTAACTTTCTGCTCATGCGTGGGAAAAATAACTAATACATACGTTTTAGCACAACTAGGCATTGGTCTAACGGAAAATTGCTTGGAAGTCAATGTATTAGGATGTATTCAGAAATAGTCCCTAAAATGCGTTTCCTACTTGCATTTCATGCGAAAAACAGCAAAATCCTCCAGGGGTTAATGTGTTAAGCAGTACACGGGTAATCTATGCTCAAAAACATGATAATTGCATACAGCTCTTTTAGTCCTAAATCCTTACAACCAAAGAAAATCACCATGGTTTATATTTTATGCATTACAAAATTAGGGTTAGTATTAGCGTCTAAAAACAGAAAACTACACACTCGGATTTTTTTCATGCTTATTCATACTAGCTTACTTACAATGCTCTTTCTAACCAGTGCAGTTGGAAATGGAAATAAATCTGTTTATTCAGTGGCAAGCTTGCCATAGTAAGTTGGTTATTTCGCTACAGTCAGATTTTTATCAAATTTGTGGACAGCATTTTGTAGTCAAGATCTGAAGTAGTTGGAATTTATTTTCTGCATTGTAATTAACATTTACAGTGGCTGTTGTGGAATACACTGAAGCTTCCTGGAGTTGAACTTTGAAATCTTTGATTATATTCTAGTTGAGGAAATTAGTATTAACCCGGCAATTGAAAACCCTAGATTCCACCAAGATGCTGTAATATAAATGCAAATTTTGAGTTGCAGAACCAGGCAAGGAATGTTGTATCAGATGAAAATTTGCAATTTAATTGACAAACTGTCTCTGTTTTATGTTTTTTTTTTTTTTAAAAATCTGTTTAAGAATTGAGAGCTTAACAAATATATCTTGAAAGTGAAGTATAGGCAATGACTTGGAGTTGGTAAAAAAAAATTGTGGTGATGAAACTTGTAAACCTGGAGAAAACTACTTGTGTATGTTGAATTGATTCAATTTTTTTTCAACATCAGTTACTCGTCTTCTTGAGGTCAAACATTTAACCACATAACGATGTTTATGTCGACTTTGTTATTTACACTTTTTGATGCATATCTACATTAAGATTTTTGAAATTTGATTAAAGATTATTGTGTTGCAAGTAGGTCTCCATCTAGTTGAATAAAGATTCATCTGTTACAAGTCTGTCTTGTTGAATAGAGATGTATCTGTTACAAGTTAGTCCCCATATAGTGACTATAAATTCATCTGTTACAGGTAAGTCTCCATCTAGTTGAATTGAGTTTCATCTGTTTCAAGTCTCCTTTTAGCTGAATAGAGATGTATCTGTTTCAAGTAAGTCTCCATTTAGTTGAATAGTTTCATCTGTTACAGGTATGTCTTCATCTAGTTGAATAGAGATTCATCTGTTACAGGTAAGTCTCCTAGTTGAATAGAGATTCATCTGTTACAGGTAAGTCTCCTAGTTGAATAGAGATTCACCTGTTACAGGTAAGTCTCCTAGTTGAATAGAGATTCATCTGTTACAGGTAAGTCTCCTTCTAGTTGAATAGAGATTCATCTGTTACAAGTCTATTTAGTTGAAGAGAGATTCATCTGTTAGTGTTGCTAAGTGCATAAGTATATAGTATACAATACTTGTATACTGGTATGCTAATAACTGTACCTTTTAGTAAGGAGGTTCCTAAAAGTATGAAATATATCAGTAATCAGTTAGTATACATGCTGAATTCTGGTATTTGAGTTGAGCTGTTTTCACCGATTGCACAAAATTTCAACCAAATACATGACAATCATGCATTGTATTTATAATCCCCATCTTTTTAAAATCCCTCCGATGTTTAGAAGATTACACCATTTTGATATGCATGCAATAAGGCATGGCATGTGGGGTTATGATGTCCATATGTTACCAATTTAGTTTTTGCAAAGTAATTTAAACTGTTCATACAATCTACAGTTACCAATCTTTTTGGATAATTGGCATATGGCATCATGAAGATCCTGAATGATCAGGTGGTCAAAGGTTCCACATTAAGTTGACTGAATGTAGAAAAATAGTATTGAGTTGTGAACTATCTGCCAAACTTTGTGAATTGCTTGCACATGGCTTTTAGGAAGACACCTTTTTTATTTTCGGGTAAAAAGTGTTAAAGGTAAACTTCACTGATTTGAGGAATGAAATTGCTTTAATACAGTAACATTTGTTCTTCATCACAGGATGGGCATGTTACAATTTGAGAGTCCATATTTTTTTTTTATTTCTGATTTTAGGTAACAGTTAAGTTTATGTCATCAAGATGTCCACTGAGTATTGTATGTGCAAGATTCGTTCATATTAATGAAATTCAGTACAGTTGGAATTAGTTTTCAACTCAGATTTTCTCTTTTTAAATTCTTTTTAAAGTAAAGCACGGGGAGTGAGCCATAGTATTGGCTGTTGAGAATCAAAAGTATTCTTCTTGCAAAATGTATGCAACACAGTATATATATGCAACCCAGTTACCACCACAAAAACGTATGCAACCCAGTTACAGAAATAAATCATAGAAACAAGATGCATATGTTTGAGTAGAACAATTGAGAAAACTTTGCAAAATAATTTTTAATAGGGCTTAAAATGAATACTTATGATGATTTATATAACTGAAGAAAAAAAAGCCCAGAAATAAATATTAGATACAATGTACAAGTGCAGAGTGGCATAAACTAAGTGCATTTTTATATTAATAGTGATCATATTTTTTTTTATAAAAACAATTGAATTTTGTCTACTATTGATTTTTCTCTCTCGTTTTTTAGAACATATTCCTTCTAAAACCCATATATAGGTTTAAAAATTTATGTTGTAGAGAATTATTGTTTCAAATATGTTTACATTTGAAGTTTTCATACCAAAAACATAAAAATGGTATTAGCTGATACCTTACCTGGTGCTCAGCATTAAAAGGTTAGCGTTAGGACTGGTCAGGACTTGTCAACCTGGTGTCAGGATAGTGTGACTGGGTGGGACATGTTGCTATGTTGTGGATATTATAGGGTTTGTTCAGCACACAATAGGCTATACATGGCGGCCAGTATTAATGATAGAAGAAGAACCCAGGAAAACCTCCAGAAAGAACCACCGATCCATGCAAGCTTTCTCATATACCCACATTTGCTAAATCTGAGACTCGAACCCAAACAGACAGAGATGGCAGTGATTCGTAACGGAGAGCGCTTTAGACCACTTGGCCACTCAGGGCCCCTATAGGGTTTGTAGCCATTTTTAAGCACAAGATAGGGCTATACATGGCGGCCAGTAATAATGATAAAGAAAGAACCTGGGAAAAATGTTGTAGCTGGATGGGGTGGGTGGAAGTTGTCTAGAAGTTGATTTAAAAACCTATAAATGATTATAATATATCTGATCAGATTCACACTCACTTTCAACCTCTTCCTCAAAATACAAATGTTAAAAAAATGGGGTTTAAAGTGTAAAGGTTGACAAAGATTGTCAGAGTTCAATTATAAAATATCTATATCTTTAAAATCTATATCTGAGACATTCTTGCTAATTAGAGAAACATAATCTAATATCTTTTCTCTAATATCATATTCATTTTCAAAATCTAAAACTGATTTTAAGTTCTGTAAATAATCATTTAATTAATTTGCAAAAACAACTGCCTGTTCTCACTAGACTTAAACCAAAATGATTAATGTCCTTAAGGTCTTGGGGTGAGTGTACTGTAAAGATTCTGCTTGTATTGTTTTGGAAGGAAACTGTTAAATGATCTAAAAGTCCCAACTACAAAAATCCAGAAAGAACAGCTGACACACTAGAAATTACCAGCCAGCTTTCTTGCATACCAACATTAACTGAGCCTGAGACTCAAACCAATACAGACAGGTGAGAAGGCAGTGATCTGTAATGGTGAGAACATTATACCACTCGGCCACTCCAGGGCCCTGACATCCTAGTAGTCCTAGACATCACAAAAAACTGCCATACTGCAGACATCGTAGCAAAATGACTGAAGAATTGTAAAAGCTATGTAAAAAATTCAAATAACACACTCACTTTTTTTTTAATTTTCAGAATATTTGCAAGCAAGTTTGATATATTTGGTTAAAAAAAAAAGAGTTTGGCTTTTGCTACTATTATATGTGAAAAGCCTTGAAACATTTGCCCTCCTTTATATCAAATATATTGTATCTTTTTTGTCACATTTCATTCATCTAGTTCTTTTTGGTATCAGATGTTTTTTTACAATTTATATTTTGTATTTTTAGCTTTTAATTTTTTTAAAAGCTCAATATGCATTTCTCATTAAACACATTGAGAGGTAATTTCCAAATGTAACAAGAGAATACCTCCATAAATTTTATTTGAAGGCCATGTAACTCTTTGGACCACAAGCTAAAGTATTTTTTCTGTAAATTAAACTATTAAAGCTCTTGTGATATCTTGATTATAAACAAGAGACGATGCATACGATTATGCCTTTATCTTTGAAAACGATTTGGATTATAGTAAAATAGTTCAAATTGACATGACAATATAATAATGCCACCTTGAATGCAGGAGGTTGCAGGTTTGAACACTGCCTGAATAAAACCAAAGTCTTATATAAAAAAATTCTACATGCATCTGCAATACTTGGCGCTCATTATTCAGAGGTAAGTGTTAGGATTGATCGGCCTGGTGTCAGGATAATATGGCTGAATCAGACGTCATGCTTCATGTCTGTGGCATGATGCACCAGTGCTAGACATCAATAAACTGCCACATTACTTACATCATAGCAATATGATTGAAAATATTTTAAAGCTACATGTCTGAAGGTTGAAATGTTACATAAGAACTAGTAGTAGATTATTTTTAAAGTTATTATTACATGGGATTTGCTGTGGATTTTTTTTTATTAATTGCAAAACTAATAAGATGCTTTGGTGATACATGTATTGAAGACTGACTTTTCTAATTAGCAATACCAATAATGAAGTAAAATGGGGAGTGTGCTATAGTACTTGACATAGCACATTGAGAAAGTATGTAGTAGTGCTAGACACAAATGTACAATGAATCCTTCCTTGTTGGACATATGTATATAAAGGTCATCTGGTCGTAAAACAAAACATTTATGTGGTCATTTTTATCGTCATTATTATATTCATCGTCAGTTTATTAAACACAATATAATTAGTGTGTGTCTAAATGCCTTGTTTTACACTTCAGAATAATTCGTTTTTATCCCCGTGGTATGTAATATGGGGTGTGGGATATAGCATTTGCTGCTGTTCATCTGTCTACTCAAAATCTGTTAATGCATCTGTGTTTAAATCTGTATCAGATCTTGAACAATTCAAGGTATTTTAGCCACACTTGGTATATGTGTTTTTGCTTTCCTTTGGTTCGGTTTGGTACTTTACAACACAGGAACAATCAAGTAGGTTATTTAGTCATGCCATGCCCAAGGACACACCATAGCAGCTGACTCAGGCTGGTCCAATGGTATGGTACATGTATAAAGCAAATTGTGTTAAAAGTTATTTTGGATACTTTAAAATATTTCCGTATTCAATATTTTATATGTTACCATGGAAACAAAGTGTAGGTTAAGTAGTATATATATATATATATATATATATATATATATATATATATATATATATATATATATATATATATATATATATATTGACCGTGCTTAGAATGTGGAAATGTACTAAGAAAATGGAAATATGCTTAGAAAGTGGAAATGTACTTAGAATGTGAAAATATGCTTAGAAAGTGGAATGTATTTAGAATATGGAAATATGCTTAGAAAGTGGAAATGTACTTAGAATGTGGAAATGCACTTAGAAAGTGGAAATGCGCTTAGAATATGAAAATATGCTTAGAAAGTGGAAATGCACTTAGAATAGGGAAATATGCTTAGAAAGTGGAAATGTATTTAGAATATGGAAATATGCTTAGAAAGTAGAAATATATTTAGAAAGTGGAAAAGTACTTAGAATGTGGAAATATGCTTAGAAAGTGGAAATGTACTTAGAATGTGGAAATGCACTTAGAAAGTGGAAATGCACTTAGAATATGAAAATATGCTTAGAAAGTGGAAATGCACTTAGAATATGGAAATATGCTTAGAAGGTGGAAATGTATTTAGAATATGGAAATATGCTTAGAAAGTGGAAATGCATTCAGAATATGGAAATATGCTTAGAAAGTGGAAATGTACATAGAATGTGGAAATGCACTTAGAAAGTGGAAATGCACTTAGAACATGAAAATTTGCTAGTGGAAATATGCTTAGAAAGTGGAATGTATTTAGAATATAGAAATATGCTTAGAAAGTGGAAATGTATTTAGAAAATGGAAATTGCTTAGAAAGTGGAAATGTACTTAGAATGTGAAAATATGCTAGTGGAAATATGCTTAGAAAGTGAAAATGTACATGTACTTAGAATGTGGAAATGCACTTAGAATATGGAAATATGCTTAAAAAGTGGAAATGTACTTAGAATGTGGAAATGCACTTAGAATATGGAAATATGCTTAGAAAGTGGAAATGTATTTAGAATATGATGCATAGAAAGTGGAAATGTACATGTACTTAGAAAGTGGAAATATACTAAGAATGTGGAAATGTATTTAGAATATGGAAATATGCTTAGAAAGTGGAAATGTACTTAGAATGTGGAAATGTACTTAGAATGTGAAAATGTATTTAGAATATGGAAATATGCATAGAAAGTGGAAATGTACTTAGAAACTGGAAATGCACCTAGAAAGTGGAACTGTACTTAGAATGTGGAAATAAGCATAGACAGTGTAAATGTGCTTAGAAAGTGGAAATGTGCTTAGAAAGTGGAAATGTACTTAGAAGCTGGAAATGTACTTAAAAATTGGAAATGTACTTAGAAAGTGGAAATATGCTTAGAAGCTGTAAATAAGCTTAGAAAGTGGAAATGTGCTTAGAAAGTGGAAATATGCTTAGAAGCTGTAAATAAGCTTAGAAAGTGGAAATGTGCTTAGAAAGTGGAAATGTACTTAGAAAGTGGAAATATGCTTAGAAGCTGTAAATAAGCTTAGAAAGTAGAAATGTGCTTAGAAAGTGGAAATATGCTTAGAAGCTGTAAATAAGCTTAGAAAGTGGAAATGTGCTTAGAAGCTGTAAATAAGCTTAGAAAGTAGAAATGTGCTTAGAAAGTGGAAATATGCTTAGAAGCTGTAAATAAGCTTAGAAAGTGGAAATGTACTTAGAAAGTGGAAATATGCTTAGAAGCTGTAAATAAGCTTAGAAAGTAGAAATGTGCTTAGAAAGTGGAAATATGCTTAGAAGCTGTAAATAAGCTTAGAAAGTGGAAATGTGCTTAGAAAGTGGAAATGTGCTTAGAAAGTGGAAATGTGCTTAGAAAGTGGAAATGTGCTTAGAAAGTGGAAATGTACTTAGAAAGTGGAAATATGCTTAGAAGCTGTAAATAAGCTTAGAAAGTAGAAATGTGCTTAGAAAGTGGAAATATGCTTAGAAGCTGTAAATAAGCTTAGAAAGTGGAAATATGCCTAGAAGCTGTAAATAAGCTTAGAAAGTAGAAATGTGCTTAGAAAGTGGAAATATGCTTAGAAGCTGTAAATAAGCTTAGAAAGTGGAAATGTACTTAGAAAGTGGAAATATGCTTAGAAGCTGTAAATAAGCTTAGAAAGTAGAAATGTGCTTAGAAAGTGGAAATATGCTTAGAAGCTGTAAATAAGCTTAGAAAGTGGAAATGTGCTTAGAAAGTGGAAATGTGCTTAGAAAGTAGAAATGTGCTTAGAAAGTGGAAATGTACTTAGAATGTGGAAATGTACATAGAAAGTGGAAATGTGCTTAGAAAGTGGAATTGTGCTTAGAAAGTGGAAATGTACATAAAAAGTGGAAATGTACATAAAAAGTGGAAATGTACTTAGAAGCTGAAAATGTACTTAGAAGCTGGAAATATGCTTAGAAAGTGGAAATATACTTAGAATGTGGAAATAAACTTAGAAAGTGGAAATATGCTTAGAAAGTGGAAATATGCTTAGAAAGTGGAATGTATTTAGCATATGGAAATATGCTTAGACAGTGGAAATGCACTTAGAATATGAAAATATGCTTAGAAAGTGGAAATGTACTTAGAATATGGAAATATGCTTAGAAAGTGGAATGTATTTAGAATATGGAAATATGCTTAGAAAGTGGAATGTATTTAGAATATGGAAATATGCTTAGAAAGTGGAAATATGCTTAGAAAGTGGAAATGTACTTAGAAAGTGGAAATATGCTTAGAAAGTGGAAATGTGCTTAGAAAGTGGAAATGTACTTAGAATGTGGAACTGTACTTAGAAAATGGAAACACACTTACAATATGGAAATATGCTTAGAATTGGCAATGTATTTAGAATATGGAAATTTTCTTAGGATGTGGAAATATGCTTAGAATATGGAAATGTGTTTAGAATATTTAAAACATGCTTCAAATGTGCCCGTTGGCTTTATCAATTGATCTTATTACTCGGCTTTTAGCAGTTGATTTGAAATGAGCTTTCTGCTTCTTTGTGTCGGGCAATTATCTTTTCAGTATCTGTATTCTGCAGTATAATTTGTCATCAGTATTGCTGATAACAAAAATGTCTTTCGCTGTATGTGTTTATTAATTATAGATTTGTTGATAGAGAAAGAGCAAGGTGGCATATATAACAATTGCCTTTTACCTCTGCTTGCTGAACAACTTGAAAAAACAAAAAAAACAACAAGCCAAGAATCATTTTCTGTCATCTTTTCAGTTGCAGATACACTCACAGGATGTAGTGTGAACTAAAACTTGGAGACCGTTTATATTCAACAGCAGCCTTATCGCAGAAAATGGCAGAGAAGCACAGTATCAATGGAGTTAAACCCCTCAGCGAATATGGTGCCACTACCAAACGACAGCCAGAGGACAAAGTCAGAATACTGAATGTTGAAGATGAACTAGTAAGTTAGATCAACACTCACATCATAAAGAGTGTCATGGACAAATTACATTTTTGTTGGTCAAGTGATAAGGATTGATGTAAAATGCATGAATGCAGGTGTTTGTAACTATAATCTTCTTTTATGAAATATATGTATCATATATTAGCTGTGAGTATTTTCTGATCAAGAATCAGTTTTGCTCTCCTTATAGAATAACTTGATTTATATAATGGAATAGCTGATAGCATCTTTGTCATACATTGAATAAAATAAGAAAATACCTTGTATAGGCTTTTGTATGATTTTGTAAAAAGAACTCTATGGTCAGATTATTCCCAGATGTGCAAGACCAGCAGGTACAAACCTGTAACAAAGTTTGAAAAATTAAGAGTCGAGGACCCAAAACCAAAGTGACTGGAAGCTCTATCATGGGAAAAAGTCTCAGTAGTTTTTGTTTTTTGTAGAATGGTCATGTTTAAGTTGGTTATGATAATCAAAATTTAAAATAATTTGATAATTTCTTGCAATGATGATGGTATTGCATAATTTTGTTGGAAGGGATGATGTTTGACAGCGATTTACATGCTAAGTAAAAAAAATCACAGAAAAGATCCATTATATACATTGGCAATAATGGCTATAATAGTTGCAGTGTAGTGTTGTGCCACCTCTATTGTACTTTGTTACATGAAAACAGTGCCTAATGGTAACCATAGCAACACAAACAAACTTTTTTATGTTAATTTTTAAGTTGCTTGATTCATATTTTAGCTCAAGTGGCTATACATAAGAACTTACAGGATATTTGTACATTGTCTGTCTGTCTATTAACACATGTGTCTTATTAATACTCATAACTCATATGGAGAATTGCCATAAAGTTTAACCTATGACCTAAATGAAAATAGTGCCACTTTCACATTCAGATTGGTTGCGTATTCAGTTTGAAAATCTTGTTATCATTGCTTCTTCAGGATATATGCTTATATTGACATGTTTTTTTAAAACCAAAGAAGTCCTTATAGTTGGTCCTGAATTATAATGAAATTTGACATCCAATATGGCCACATGGCAGCCATCATGAATATCTTAAGGTGTTTTGCTGGTCCTGAAAGGAAATTATTCCAGTTTGACATCCAGTATGACAACCACGGTGACCATCTTGGAAACATTATCACAGCTCCTCCTGGATTGATGGGTAAAAAATGGTGGTGATATTGACATGGCAGTTTCATGAGATTTCATATATCTAGTTGATCCTAAATGAAAAGCCCAGCTGCAGACTATACAGATCCATATCTGCATCACATAATGTGCTGGCTGAAATGGGTCTATGCTGATTGTTAGAAATAGTTATTGGTACAAACAATATAGAACGTGATCTACTGGCACATTAAATGACAGCAGTTAGGGTCTATGCTTTTTTTGCAGTTGGATTTGACATACAGATGAGTACAGATGGTGCTTTCAGCATAAGGTGGGGACCAGGGGATTATGTCATCTCTTAATGACTCCACCACTTTGGTGGCCTAAGTGACCAATCTGCTGGCCTAGTGGTTAGATAGAGCATCTGCCTTGGATGGAGGAGGTCATGGGTTTAAACCCCAGTTGAGCCATACCAAAGACTTATAAAATGTTACTAGATGCTAAGCATTAAGAGGTTAGTGTTAGGACTGATCAGCCTGGCATCAGTATAATGTGACTGGGTGAGACATAGGGCTGTCAAAAACCACGGAAACTTCACCCGGATACCCGTTGTGCTGTTTAACGGGAAACTGGGTACACGTTAGAACATGAAAGACATGTACAACCCTAGACCAACAAATTGATCTCCGCCTTTTTTTTTGTATATTTTGTTCTGGCGGCAGAGACCAACCGTGCAATGCACTTCTCAGTCTGAAGCGTCCACACTGTGGTAGCTGCGAATGATCGGACCACACACTATTAATTAATAATTTTTTTTAGACTAACCTTTGTACCTAGATATGTACATGCCAACCATTATGCTTTTGGCATAATCATTATGCTTTTTTTTTCACTAAATTACGCGTAAATGTACTGTATATGGATTACACTTTTTCAGTATATCACCTTCCAAAAATCTGGTTTTTATTAACATTCCATTAATCCCACAGACTGTATTTTAGAAAAGACTGCTTTACGTAACTACATTATAAGAGTACACTTGTCCGTGGACTTGCATGTACTTTCCAAGCAGTATCATGTTCTATTTATAGCGAACCTGTATAGCTTAGTGAGGAGAGAACAGACTGGTTTTCTAATTTTATTCTTTATGCGCAGATTCTTTGTTCAAATTCAGTATTCAGAGCGGAACCAGTCTAAAGATATTTGGCGCTAAAAGTATATTTTATTTTAGTCGATGCGTATATGAGAGCAAAAATATCTCCTTTCAAAAATGTCACAGATGGATTAGAAAAAGACAACAAAATATAACAGAATCCTCTAAATATGAAGACATGAGTGCAGTCTCGTGAGAGGGGCAAATAAAGTTTTTTGAAATTTTAGCATGTTTTATGTAGATTACACTTTTTCTGCCTGGATTCTGCTTTTTGACTACTTGGATTATGCATTTTCCTTGTCAGAGGTTGGCATGTATGCAGACGGGAATTATAATCCCTCTTCTAAGTTAAATCCTTTAGAACACTCACTTTTTTAAAGTATAAATCCCTGTCAGAACAGAACACCTGTGTATTCATCGGCTGTTGACCTCAGATTTGAATTATCAACACAAACAGGGCTAGAGTGACTGTGTGGTCACATGGTGTCACTGGTATGTACAATGTGACCACGCAGTCGCTGAAGTGATATGTTAACACGAGTAGTTTATATATTAGTGTTGTTTTGAACTGTGAAGCTGTTCGCACAGTCCATTGAGCAGCAGCCATTTAGTAGTGGGCCACTGATTCATAACAGGTGGTCCTACTCCTAATATAGACTGGAGCTGCAACTCAGACCAGCGTACTGTGGATGTTATATGATATTTTGATAGTGTTGTCAACAAATTATTTTTGTGAATGGGTACTCGTCATTAATTTTCAATGCCTGGGTTTTTCACTACGGCCGGGTACCCGATTACTCGGGAACCCGTTGACAACCATAGTGGGACATCATGCTACATGTCTGTGGCATGATGCCCTAGTGCTAGATTCAATATAAACTTCCACACTGCAGACATCATTGCGATATGACTGACAAATTGTTAAATCTATGTTAAAAATTCAAATCTCACACACACACCTTAAAGTAGCATGTAAAAAGAAACTTTTATTCTAATATTGGAGGTATTCATCACATATTTTATCAGTATGAGATTTCAGAACTAGCAGGATAGGTTGAATCATTTGCAAATGTAAATGTATTCTTCTGTGCACATGAAGGATAACTAATCACCTTGCTTCCTTTGATGCTACTTCCATTAATAAAATGTCCAGTGATCGAGGTTTTAAGACATTGCAAGGCAAAATGTTCTTGAAATCAATAAAAGCTAATAATTTACATTTGCATGCAGGTGATACCATTCTTCAACTTTGGCATATAACAAAAGTTTAGAACAGGATTCACATTTTTATGGTTTCAAGAGCTGTCCAAGTTATTCAACCTAGTTGTTGTGGGTTAGAGTCTCAGCGTAGCCAATTAGGATATGTGAGAAAGCTTGTTAGTAGCTTCCCATATGTTGGTCTTCACAGATTTTATCTCGACACAATATACTTAATCTACTATGTATAGCCTATAATGTGCTGAAAAATGTTACCCAGCAATCACCCCACCCAGGATGATAATAAAACATACATTGCATCAAATGAAATGAATAATTTTATATATATAATTTTTTAATTAAATTTTTTTTTTATTTTTATATTTTGTGTTATCTTTTTTTGATGAGCCGCCTCATAGATTGTGCATGGTTACATAAGGTGGTGTTTAACTGCATTTATTTGCCATCCGCCAAGTACCTGTCTGTGTAATTGTCTTGGATGGAGCACTGAAATGTATACATTCAGTTGTATAGTGGCATTTCAGATTTGTTTTATGTGATATCAGATTTGTATGATGATGTGTGAGTGTTTAATGGGATGTTTTTCAAGTCATTGTTCATCTTTAATTTGGAAATTAATATAATTTTGTTTTAAAAATGTTGCATGGGTGTATTTGATATGTTAAAGATATTGTGCTGAAAGTCATGTGGCCTGCTTTCTTGTTTATTTTTTACTTTCAAAGCAAATCGTGCAAATATTAGGTGTTTTGGTATTAGAATAGTATAATTGTCCTTGTTTGTGTTGTGTACAGGCCATACATGTAACACACTGCTTTGTACAGGCCATCAACTATACATCACAGTGCTTTGTACAGGCCATATACCATACATGTACATCATAGTGCCTTGAACAGGCCATTTATCATACATGTACATCATAGCATTGTGTACAGGCCATACATGTAAAACATTGCTTTGTACAGGCCATGAACTATGTACATGACAGTGCTTTGTACAGGCCAATGCCATACATGTGCATCATAGCACTTTGTACAAGCCATATACCATACATGTACATCATACTGCTTTGAACAGGCCATATACTGTATATGTACATCAAAGCATTTTTTACAGGCTATGATACATCACATTACTTTCTACAAGCCATGAACTATTTACATCAGAGTGCTTTGTACAGGCCAACGCCATACATGTACATCATAGCGTTTTGTACAAGTCATATACGATACATGTACATCATAGCGTTTTGTACAAGTCATATACCATACATGTACATCATGTCACTATTTACAGGCCTTAATACATCACAGTGCTTTTTTACAGGCCATGAACAATATACATCACAGTACTTTGTACAGGCCAAATGCCATATATGTACATTTATAGCGCTGTGTATGTGCCATATACCATACCTCACAGTGCTGT
This sequence comes from Unio delphinus, assembly GCA_029339505.1. Lineage (NCBI taxonomy): Eukaryota > Metazoa > Mollusca > Bivalvia > Unionida > Unionidae > Unio > Unio delphinus. The sequence goes on along the minus strand of JAQISU010000075.1, from coordinate 3,232,743 downwards.
GTACAGGCCATATACCATGCATTATGGTGCTGTCTACAGACCATACATCACTGTGCCATGTACAGACCATACATCACTGTGCCATGTACAAGCCATACATCACTGTGCTGTGTACAGGCCATACATCATGGTGCTGTGTACAAGTGATATACCATACATCATAGTGCTATGAACAGGTAAAATACCATATATCAAAGTGCTGTATACAAGCCATAGATTATAGTACTGTGTACAGGCCATTCATCAAAATGATGTGTATAGGCCATATACCATACATCATTGTGTTGTGTACAGGCCATATTGCATTCTTCATAGTGCTGTGTACAGGTAATATACCATATATAATAGTGCTGTGAACAGGTAACATACCATATATAATAGTGCTATGAACAGGCCATACATCACTGTGATGTGTACAGGTAAAATACCATACATCATCGTGCTGTATACAAGCCATAGATTATAGCACTGTGTACAGGCCATTCATCATAATATTGTGTAGAGGCCATATACCATACATCATTGTGTTGTGTGCCATATACCATTCTTCATAGTGTTGTGTTCAGGACATATACTGTGTTTCATAGTGCTGTGTACATGAAATATACAATAACATCATAGTACTGTGCACAGGCCATAGATCACAATTCTGTAAACAGGCCATTTACCATACATCATAATGCTGTGTACAGGCCATGTACTGTATACATCATAGTGCTGTGTACAGGCCATATACAATACATTATAGTGCAGTGCACAGGCCATATACTGTACATAGTGCAGTGCACAGGCCATATACTGTACATCATGCTGTGCACAGGCCATATACTGTACATCATAGTGATGTGTACAGGCCATATACAATACATTGTGGTACTGTATACATCATTGTGCTGTGTGCAGGCCCTATACCGTACATCATTGTGCTGTGTACGGTCTACATACTATACATTGTAGTACTGTATGCATCATTGTGCTGAGTACAGACCATATACTGTACACCATAGTGTGTACAGGCCATATACTATACATTGTTGTACTGTATACATCATTATGCTGTGTGCAGCACCTATACCATACATAATAGTGCTGTGTACACGCAACCAGATTTCTTATGTAGGTAGATGAGATTAGGGGAATTTAAATAAGTTTCTAATCTTGACTACACAAGATTTGACTAATGTGCCTTCTGTTGGTAACAAAGATGGTCACCAAAGAAACATTGTACCAGATTTGCATATGACAGAGATCTCACTGAGTGACGCAATAATCTGCTTGAATAGGAGTGAGAAAAGTTTTGGATTATGTGATCTGTCTGCATATGCATGTATAGGTATGGGACTTTGTGATCCTGTCTGTATATGCATGTATAGGTATGGGACTTTGTGATCCTGTCTGTATATGCATGTATAGGTATGGGACTATGTGATCCTGTCTGTATATGCATGTATAGGTATGGGACTTTGTGATCCTGTCTGTATATGCATGTATAGGTGTCAGGTTACTCGCTGGTTATGAGTGTTATTCGTATAGCATTGCACAAGCCCACCTGTCAAAGGGTAAGTGTTAAGTCCCACTTGTCAAGGGGTATTGTACAACATAGAATAATAATAACTCTTACCCACTCCCTTTTGATACTTGTTATCAAAGAGATGACCACCCTCGATATAATTGCCCGGTTCGAATATGAGAATAAAGATAGCAAACTGAGCAGGTATATTGAAGAAACAACTCCGAGCCCCCGTAAAGATAAAGAAACAATTTAATCAATTACATACACAATTATGAAACTTCCTTTCATTAGGAATACACGCGGTTCAGAAATACAACTCTCACTGAATTACAATACGATTTGAAATAGACTTAAACGAATTAGCTGTTCTATTACTGATAGTTTAAAATCATCATAGGATCGAGTGGTACAATCAAAGTCATTGCTTTGTTTGATTTTCATAACCTGCTATCCCTTGATCCTCATTCACTGTTAAATTCAATGTCGTTCTAGAAGTCTTTTTCTCTCTCTAGATAATCTGCACTCGTGGATGTTTCTGCTTGATTCCAGACTTATCCACTGTCTCATGTGTACACTGCAACTTCCATCTCCCAATTAAGTTTCCAAAGTTCATGTCGTTATTCCTGTAACCTCACAATCTTCCCAAAATAGCTATTTTCTTCCTTTCAAAAGAAAATTAAAACAACCTAAGTCTCTCATTACTATGGTTACAGTTGAGACTGTCCATTATTCCTGGTTTGAACAATCAGATATTTCTATCAGTGATAACAATTTTATGGGTAGTAATTAACTACACATGTCCTCAAATTAATGTAGTTAAACCAATTGTTAATTCGTGTTGCCTTTACCTAACACATTAACATACTACAAAGCGAGGCGTTGAATTATGGCTCTGCCTTAATTTTCCACAGTACATAAATCGTATGCTCTGTCGCTAAATCATCTATGAAATCAAAATTCGGTGAATTCACATGTATTCTTGTAAATCCCTTACTAGCGTAATACATTAAATTCTTAGAACACAATCATTATTCAAACAATACGATAAGTTCAAGAATTAAGGTAACACTTCCTATTCATACTCAGCATAGTGTTTTTATGACATAAATTAACTAAGAATTAAGGTAAGAATTCCAATTCATAATTCAAAAGCACATTATTAAATAAATGTATCAAATGAATACATGCAAGAACTTCTGATTCATAATACAAAACACATTATTATACAAATGTATCAAATTAAATCAATTATACAAATGTATCAAACGAAACAGACCTGTAAACTAAGCAAACATCATACAGTACCTTTGTGTGTTTTTGGTGTGTCACTCAACCGTTGGTTTGGCGGTTTTTCCCCTGGTCCACAAATTAATGGATGCACTTCTCTAAAATAACATCTGGAGCCTTACTAAATAATTCTACATCTGTCCTCTCTTGCAGAGAAATATCCAAGACTGGCTTCTAATTTAGCTAGTGCGATATTATGTTCTAAAGATCTTCAGGTGAAAACACCCCATATTTAACTGTAACCAATCAGAATCAAATATATTTTCTCCTGCTTTCCTCTAAAAGTCACTTACGTCATGATCAATATGACATGCTTGGTTTTTAAGTAACAGAATCTCGGCATTTCTCAGTTTTGACGCTTTCTGTGAGAAATGAAACTTTAAAAGGTCGCCAGCAGTCAGCCCCGACTGCTGTGTAAACAACATTTAATTAGTACAACGGTCGCCTAGACTCTACAGACACTCCTCTTGCATAGCGTGTCGTCATAAATCTAACCAATGGCTATCTGGCCACAACTAATGGTTTATTAATAGATCGACTGAAAATTTGGCACTTCACAATAGGCATGGGACTTTGTGATCCTGTCTGTATACACATGTATTATGTATGTGACTTTGTGATTCTGTCTATATGCCTGTATAGGTATGTGACTTTGTGATCTTGTCTGTATAATGTATATGCCTGTATAGGTATGTGACTTTGTGATCTTGTCTGTATATGCCTGTATAAGTATGTGACTTTGTGATCCTGTCAGTATATGCGTGTTTAGGTATGTGACTATGTGATCCTATCCGTATATGCATGCATGGGCATGGTTAAGAATGAAAACCTAAGCAGTTAAGGACAGTGACAATTGTTAATTGTTTGTGGTGTTATGACCAAAACAATCCTCTATAGCCTCACCTCATCATTCTTTAATTAATGAGCAGGAAGAGGGAAACAAGGAAGAGGTAAAAAAAAGCAAGTGATTCTGGCCTCATAATACCTGATTACACTATCTATGGCAATCAGTGGATCATGTCGATAGATGATCATTAAGACGTTATTTGAACAAGATTGCAGCTAACAGTAAGCTTTGAGTCAGTTTTGAGAAGCAATTAAATGTTGGAAATAAGGATTTACAGCAGGATATACTCAATTGCTGAATGGTTGGCCAATCTATTCGGTGTCATTTGCACATGTTGCTAAATTATCTTTATTTGCAAACTATGAGTGTGGTGTGAGATGCACTTGTGACTGCTTAGTGTGTTAGGGATTATTTACTAAGATAACCCATTTTTGTGGTCTGAACTTAACTGATTAACATAGGATGCCTCTACAAGGATGCCAGTCACTTTAGAGGGCTGGAGCTGCTTATATCAATGAATTTTTATATATACATGTACTTTAATAAACAATTCTGTATCAAGAATAAAGAATATGGTTAATCTAACTCTGAAAAGCAAAGTTTTATATCCAGCTGAATCTGAGGCAGCTACCAGGTTACTTGTTGCCCAGATTTCTACTGCAGACGGTGAGAGGGAGTTCTGTTGCCAGAATCTGTCATCAAAACAAATTTATTAAATTTTATGGATAATTCTACTGAGAAATTTAATAAAAATTTCTTTTGATGTCCCCAGTGTTGAGAATTTGGATTTCAGGTAGGCGGTGTAGAGATGGTCTGGGAAAAAAAGGAGGCAGATATTGATGAAGTGTCAGTGACATTGTTCATAATGACTAAGCAGCATATTGTATTATCATTTACTTCACATGTATATAATGTAATAAAAACAGGTAAAATCCATTTTATTGCCATGTTTATAAGATTAAAATGTAGGGATAATATAATAATCAGTCTTCTCCCTGTCTTGTGCGAATTAGGTAAATCTACAGTCTTCTCCCTGTCTCATGGGAATTAGGTAGATCAACAGTCTTCTCTCTGTCTTGTGCGAATCAGGTAAATCTACAGTCTTCTCCCTATCTTGTGCAAATCAGGTAAATCTACAGTCTTTTCCCTGTCTCATGGGAATTAGGTAGATCTGCAGTCTTTCCTTGTCTCATATGAGTCAGGTAGATCTGCAGTCTTCTCCCATTCTCATGTGAATCAGGTAAATCTACAGTCTTCTCTCTGTCTCATGGGAATCAGGTAGATCTACAGTCTTCTCCCTGTCTTGTGTGATTCATGTAGATCTACAGTCTTCTCCCTGCCTCATGGGAATCAGGTTGATACAGTCTTCTCCTTGTCTCATAGGAATCAGGTAAACCTGGTTGTCTCCCTGTCTCATGTGAATCAGGTAGATCTACAGTCTTCTCTTTGTCTCATGGAAATCAGGTAGATCTACAGTCTTCTCTCTGTCTCACGGAAATCAGGTAGATCTACAGTCTTCTCCCTGTCTCATGTGAATCAGTTAGATCTGCAGTCTTTTTTCTGTTGTGTCTGAATCAGGTAGATCTGCAGTCTTCTCCCTGCCTCATGTGAATCAGGTAAATCTACAGTCTTCTACCCGTCCCATGGGAATTAAGTAGATCTGCAGTCTTCTCCCTGTCTTGTGCGAATCCGGTAAATCTACAGTCTTCTCCCTGTCTCATGGGAATCAGGTAGATCAGCAGTCTTCTCCCTGTCTCATGGGAATCAGGTAAATCTACAGTCTTCTCCCTGTCTTTTGCAAATCAGGTAGATCTGCAGTCTTCTCCCCGTCTTGTGTGAATCAGGTAGGTCTGCAGTCTGCTCCCTGTCTCATGGGAATTAGGTACATATGCGGTCTTCTCCCTGTCTTGTGTGAATCAGGTAAATCTACAGTCTTCTCCCCGTCTTGTGTGAATCAGGTAGGTCTGCAGTCTGTTCCCTGTCTTGTGTGAATCAGGTAGGTCTGCAGTCTGCTCCCTGTCTCATGGGAATTAGGTAGATATGCGGTCTTCTCCCTGTCTTGTGGGAATAAGGTAGATCGGCAGTCTTCTCTATGTCTTGTGCGAATCAGGTAAATCTAGTCTTCTCTATGTCTTGTGCGAATCAGTTAGATCTGCAGTCTTCTCTGTCTTGTCTGAATCAGGTAGATCTGCAGTTATTTATTTCACTACAATGCAAGATGAAATTTCTAGATACCGTATTGTTAATTAAGTCCTAGATATCCTAAGCGTCATATAAAAAGTCCAAAAATATAGTTCCCATAGTCTTGAATGTTCTGATGTACCACGGTGACACAATCCAGAATGTCTTTGAATGGGCTAAGTGTTGGTAATCAAAAATAGTGTGTTAGTCCAAAAGTCAACGAGCACTTTAGCAATTCCAGTGAATATTTTAAATAAATAATTCTTCTCAAATTATATCTGAACACAATTTCAGACTTTGCTCATGGATTCTGACAGACTATGATAGGAATGATTTATACACATTTTCACCTGACGTTTAATATGTTAGAATTTTTCCAAGAGGAAAACATTAACTGTAAACAAGAATCGATCTGGAACTCGTGCATCATAAACATGTTGTTTACAACTTTGTTGTAGTTGTTGTAAGGTTTAGCACCATTTTTCAGCACAAGATAGGTTATACATGCCGGTCAGTATTAATGGTGGAGGAAGAACCTGGAAAACCCTGGAAAGAACCACCGACCCACGAGAAGCTACTGGCAATCTTTCTCACATTCCCACATTGGCTGAATCTAAGACTTGAACACACGTAGACAGAGGTGAGATGGCAGTGATTCATAGCAGACAGCGCTTTAAACCATTCAGCCACTCGGGGCCTCTGTTTACAAGTTACAACCATGGACAAACATTAAGCACACAATATAAATTAAATATACATAACAAAAAACATATTATTACTTGACCAAACTGCCTGGAAAATTGAAGTTGCTATTTCATCCATTAAAATCTGGAGTATAGTGGTGGACAAGCAGATATTAAGAACAGTTATTTTAAAGAAACCAGCACAAACACAGAAGTGAGATTGTGTTTGGCTAAACACATTATAGTACCTCAGTTTTAAAATATCAATGAAAATAAAGGTTCTGTTTTTGATTGTTTTTTTTAATATATATTGCCAATGTTTGTATGTTTGGATGGATAGCAGTGTATTATTGATTACATTCTGGTTCAATTTTTTGCTTGAAAATTCAGTACACCTGAAGTACCATGTTTGTAACTGATGTACATGCATTCTCTATACTATTATTGAATTAGGGGTCTAGATATTCACTCTGGTATTTAATAATTCATACCGAAGTTATTTGGATGGGATGCTAATGGTAATTACACATGAACATCATTCAGCAAAGATGTTACCTGGAACAATATTAGCAGTAATCAATTCACCATACCATACTGACTGTAGGTTCTTTCATCAGATCAAAAGTAACAGCTAGAGCACCTATATTGTAGATCCCCACACTTTTTACCATATGTTCCAAAACTATGGGCGTTCATCTCCACCACAGTAATCCATGGGGCCATACATTCCAAACGATTGATACTCACCCGCATCACCAGACAGTATTCCAGGGGTCATAATGTAAATTTCAGGATGTATTCTCCAGCTGTGACTGTATACCAGATATCCTCTTCAACAAGTTGTGTCCTGCTGCAAAAAACATAGATCCCTAATCTGTTATCACATAATGTGTCTGTATATCAGGGTCTATGTGATTTTCTTTAAATTCCTGCTGACAGAGTGCATTAACTCAGATCTGACAGTGGGATATGCAAGGGAAGATCTGGTTCAGTGCAGTTTGCATTCGGACTCAACTTATTAGTGAGTATATACATTGTATGATGTTTAGTCAGAAAATATTTGAAAATGTCATTATAATGAAATGTATATACATTTAACTTTTCACTCCATCCTAGAGACCAAAGGGGCAGGAACTGGGATATTACCCCCTTGATAGATGGGTTACTGCCATTATCAATGGGCCCCCTGAGTGGCCAAGTGGTCTAAAGCGCTCACTGTTACATATCACTGCCATCTCACCTCTGTCTGCATGGGTTCGAGTCTTGGGCTAAGCCAATGTCAGTATGTGAGAAAGCTTGATGGTAGTTTCTCATGAGGTGGTGGTTCTTTCCGTGGTTTTCTCAGGTTCTTCCTCCATGTTCCTGTTGTAGGGTTGAATATCATTTTTCAGCACACAATAGGCTATACATGTCAGCCAGCAATAATGGTAGAGAACCCAGAAAATCCCCTGGAAAGAATCACTGCCCCACGCCCCACTGACCCCTATAACAACAACAACCATTATCAAAAGCGGCCAACATAAATGAATGCTAAGGGTACATGGGTGGAGGGCATCATTTGGCAGAGTTTATTTAGATTAAGGGGTGCTAAAGGGGATGCGTACCCTGAGTGTCATTTTATCAAATGCAAACTTGAGACAGCCCAGTCTGCAAGTGCAACATAGCTATGAAAATTTAGTTAATTTCTTCAATTCAGTTAAGGATAACATATAACATACAGATCAGGCCTGGCCCTAGGGCAAGGTGAATGAGGCAACCATATTAGGCCCAGCACTTTCAGGAATTCAACATTGCAATGCAATTTTTTTTGCCCTGGGCCATACGCTTATTGCTTGCTGCCTTGTGCCCCTCATGCTTCTGGGCCCCACACATCCTAGGGCTGGGCCTGAAACAGTTGAGCAGACAGTTTATCATGATAGTCTTGATATTTTTTTTAAAGGTTATGGTGTACCATATAGCCAGCATTGTGCTGATGTGCCATTAAACCAACGTTACATTTACTTGAAAGCATTGTGATAATTACAAGACTTTTTTTTTCCCTGTCAGTAGTGAGAACTGTGTTAATATGGGAGTGTAACAATTGTTGGTCAGTCATGAAATAGTTATTGATTGAAATAATTATTGATTCTGGACATATATCCTTGCTGTACTATAGCTATCCTGTTTCTCACAGTCCAACAGCACAGAGACAATATAAACATTTGATTAACCAAACTCTGATTTATCAGTCTCTTGATACTGAAGACAAATGTTTCCTAAGGCATTAAAGTTGTTTTTGTCTCGAGTTTAATGCAATTTTTCAACATATGTTTCATGGCACCCAGTATAACTGGCAAAGGAAGAACCAGGGAAAACACCAGAAAGAAACACCAATCCACTGGAAGCTACTGGCAAGCTTTCTCACACTGGCCAAGCCCAAGACTTGAACCCATGCAGACAAGAGGTGAGATGGCTGCACTTTAGACCATTTGGCCATCTGGGGGATTAAAGTAATCTGGGATCTTTGGTTTGTTTGTTTGATTAGGATTTTTAATGTAGCTTTAAATTTTGTTTAGTTATATTACTACGATGCCTGCAATGAGGCAGTTTATAGTGATGTTTAGCACTGGGGCATCATGTTGCAGACATGTAGCATGATGTCCCACCCAATCACATTATCCTGACACCAGGCTGACCAGTCCTAACACAAACCTCCTAATGCTGAGCATCAAGCAAGGCAGCTGTACGTACCATGTTTGTAAGTCTTTGGTATGACTCAGCCGTGGATTCAATCCACGACCTCCCGCTTCTGTGGCGGATGCTCTATCCACTAGACCACTGGATCTTTGGTGTGAGGCATTATTCTTTTTCTGTCTCTACTGCTTGTAGTGGGATTATCAAGATCTGGTAATATCTTTCCTTCTTTTTATACATCCAATTGTCCATCTGTTACATGGAGCTTGCTAGCTAGATTGATTAAATTTCTGATAATGTGTTGTCCATAGTGTTTTAATATTTCCTATCTTAAACTTCTAAAATACCACCAACTGATGTCAGGCAAATTTAGCAAAGAGGACTTAGGCATAAAATAAATTAAATATTTTTTACAAACAATGCCATTTCACTATCCCATTTAACAACCATTTTAACACATTTTAATATCTCAAAGCCCGATACCAGGATAGGTTCAGTTTTGACAGAAAAGAAAGCTTTAATATGACTTCCTCTCTAAGAAAGGTTAAGTAGACGCTAACCAAAGTTGGCCAAAAGCAGTTTAGACTGAAGGCATTTCAGTCAGTGCCTTGTGATTGCTGTATATGCTCATTTATAAGTTTGGGCCAACGCAAACTGCATAGACCCAGATCTGCTGTCACATTAAGGTGCTGTCCAATCTTGGTCTATGCAGTTTATTAGGTGTAATCAGAAGAACAAACAACATTGACCCTTGTTTGATGCATAATGTGATAACAGATCAGGGTCTATGCTGTTTGATTTGATTTATTATTGTGCACATACATATCATCAGTAGAGTTTCTGAAACAATGCAGTTTGCTTTTTAACTTTGGACTTTATAGTCATTTTATGTTTATCGTTTATAATGACATTTTATTTTGTGTCTTTTAAGGATCTGTAGCAGTGTTACTTTGTATTTTATTGGACTATATTTTTGTGTTGTTTTGTAAGATTGATCCTCGTAAAGATGTTTTGTAAGATCGATTCTTGTAAAGATTGTTATAATTGATGTCAGTAAATTTGGAAGATGATCTTTAATCAGTACTCTGAATGTATGGCTGCCATTAGAAAAACATGACAGCAACTTCTCAGAAACACTCCATAGGATTTTAACAAATATAACAGTAATCTTTCTATCTTTATGTATAGAGAATATGTCAGTCCACCACTAAATAGGGTTACATTACTAAAATCAGTTCAAAGAATGTCTAAAACAATCCCAAAAAAATTGACCAGCTTGGACATAATGGTACTGAGGCCTTTCAGTAAATGAAAGTGATGTACAGTATAGGGATGAAGATACTCGAAAAAAGAGATATGTTGCAACAGTTGTTTTCATAATGTATGTAATCAATAGTGTTGTAAGAATTTTCTGTAGAATGTATCCTACTGACAGATTTCTTGGCCAACTGCATTCACGTTGGACTCTTGGACAGACAGGATGCATCCTACTGACAGATTTCTTGGCCAACTGCTCATGTATTTGACTGTTAGGCAGACAGGATGTATCCTACTGACAGATTTCTTGGCCAACTGCATTCACATTGGACTCTTGGACAGACAGGATGTATCCTACTGACAGATTTCTTGGCCAACTGCATTCACATTGGACTCTTGGACAGACAGGATGCATCCTATTGACAGATTTCTTGGCCAACTGCTCATGTATTTGACTGTTAGGCAGACAGAATGTATCCTACTGACAGATTTCTTGGCCAATTCCATTTGCATTTGACTGTTAAGCAGAGAATGTACTCTACTGACACACTTCTGGGTCTGCTGCTCTTGAATTGGAATGTTATGCTGACTGCTCTTGCATTTGATGGTTAGACAAATGACAGCAATGTGAGTAGTCTTGTTCAAGTTTTATAATTTTTCACACAGAGTTTTAAAGGTTTGCAGAGCCTGCTGCGAACAACATTAGTGTAGTGGAAATACAGGAGTTTTACAGACACAAATATTTATTGCCTGACATGGTTTATTGCTTTCTTAAGAACTTTATTATTGAGTAAAGTAGGCTAATATTGGACAGTTTGTAATTAGTCTGACATATTGTCACAATGACATTGATAACTCTTGATGGGTCAGATACTGACCAATCATCATCATCATCATCATTATCATCATCATCGTCATCATCATCATCATCATCATCATCATCATCATCATCATCATCATCAGTCTCTTGACCTAGTGTGGTTGTCAAGGCACTGTGCTGCTTAACATCTGACCAGTTCCCTCCACTTGTCTCGATCATGTGCCAATAAACTGACATGTTTAGAATACCCAGGAGTTTGTTGTAAAACTCCTCTATTTCTTCGTCAACGTGATTGGTAGTTGGAGAATAGACTTGGATAATTGTGATCTTAAAGGGAGATAACTGGTAAAGAAGTTTTGTCTAAATGTTAATGGCACTTTGTGGTAAAGGAGAGAAGACAATCTAAAGAAAACCACTAACCTTGAAATATTATGCACATTTCAGAACAGGAGAAATTCCCAGACTGCTCTGTTGAAAAGTTAGTATATAATTGTAGTATTCATAATCCAGACCCAAACTCCATCATGGCTAGATTAATTTTAAAATAAAGTCTGTCCCATTGGTTGTCTAATGAGGCAAGGTCTTTGTGGCCTTTGGCTCAGATGCCATTAAGACAGATTCTGGTCTCTTCTATGACGAGTCCTAATTGCCTGCCTTGCATATTTTATCCAAAATGACGATTCCATTTATCATTGGAAGATTTTTATGTCCTGTGGCTATATAGATATTTGAAAACCAAGTATGGTTTTTGCTGTTGTTATGAAGGTGTTTATCTTGGAACTAGATTTTTAAACAAGATTTGAAGAGGGGTTGAGTGGGGCAGGGATGGGGATGGTTATCTCTGTTGCTAAAGCTAGGACCCAACACCGTCAGCGTGTGAGCAAATCTGTTCAGTTGAGCAAAGGGCCTGTTTGGTTGACCATTAAGTGTATCACACTTGTAGCTTGGTCTGCATGTGGTAACCACAATAAGCTTTCTTAAGATAGATGGTTATAAATGTGTTTTTTACATTATACTTTTTTATGGGGAGAATGGACAATTTTCAAACCTATTTCCTTTGTATATTTACTGATGTATTTCACATCTATAGACATGTACATGTATGTATGTGTGTGTGTGTATATATATATATATATATATATATATATATATATATATATATATATATATATATATATATATATATATATATATATATATATATATATGGGGGGTCACACAATTGTGATGATGTGTGACAAGTGGGAGGGGTTGTTTAAGAAATGTGACGTCACATCAAAATGCACAACTTTAAATAAGAGTTCCACTTAATTTTTTGATTGATTACAAATTATTTAATTACATTTTAAGTAGCTTCATGCATTTCGTACATGAGCTTAAATTAAGATGGACTTGTCTTCAAACTACCAACACCCCTACTAGCCCCAATAGTGGCTTTTTCCAAATAGTATTCTTTCGTTTCCAGTCCGCTGGTGTCAACAAAGCGAGGTTAAAATGATCTTTTTCACGCCAAACTTTTTTAATTTTAAACTTTTTTGTGCTATAAAATTAAATTAAAAACATTTCATAGAAAAGTAAATAATGTAAAAGTTTGATAGAAAGGTAAATAATTTATAACGGTTGATATTTTTCAGATTTCTATTATAAAAGATCATACATTTAAGAAATAGAATACTTAAAGTTTTTATATATATATATATATATATATATATATATATATATATATAAGGTTTATATTACAAACATAATAAATTAAAGTTTATTTTACACGAATAATAATCTAAAAATTATTTTTGGTGAAGAATTGACCGCTACGATGGATAAAATTAAATGTTCCAGTGTCTTTTTGAGGCGTACGTGTTGGCATATCCTACAAAGAGCAGAAAGATTTGCCAAGAAGAAGTGTTTCAAAAGTGGAATGGAATAAAAAATGATGCAGATTTGCAAGTTAAAGTTGATCACTGGTTGCAAGAATTAAAAACAATTGCCACCACAAAAAAAGAATCACTTCTGACGTTTTGGGCTGAACAAGCTTCATATGCCGATACAAAAAACTCCAAAAAGTGCTTGTGGCAAACCCAGAGAATTCTATGTTCTACTACAAAGTTTCAAATGAATTTTTTTGGTTATAATTACTTTATTTGATAATTATAGGAGAATTTGAATACAATATTCTGAACATCTGCACTTTTAGCAAGATGACGAATATTTTCAAAAGAATTTTATGCCAATTGAGCTTTCCAGTGCCTCCTTTTTAAGACATGTTTTCTCCTACAATATCAGAGTGCAGTGCCACACTAAATAATACTACATTGACAATAAAGTGATTTGAAACATGTTAATTTTCAAATAGAAAATTTGGGGAGGAAGGGGAGGGAGCAGAGCTTTGTGACGTCATATTTGAAGGGGGGGGGTCTGACTTTTTGAAGGGGGTGGGTGTCAAAATTGGCCAAAACCATGTGACATCAGTTATGGATGGCCCATATATATATATAATGTTAAAGGGAGATATTGGTAAAGAAGTTTTGTCTAAATGGCAATGGTACTTTGAGATATATATCACACACACACACACACAAGTTTGTAAACCAGTGCCCACAAAATACAGAATTTGCATATTGCTACAGTAGTTGCTATCTGCTGCTTCCCATCATACTGGCTGCCATTCCTGTGTAAAGAAATGGCATTAAACCCTAAACAACAACACATACCATGCAGCTGGGCCTGAGGGTATATCAGTGTATATTGCAAATGTACATACTGCATTAGCATTATTGATGTGTAATGTTTTCAGTTTATTTAATTATTTGTAAGAGATATGACCTCTGATGTGCTGGCATCATTTGCATGTGACAGACTTGGATATATCCTGTTCTTTGTTGGCTAAACGTACCGTATGTATTTACTTATAAGTTGAGACCAACTGGGAATCTGTAGAGATCCAGATCTGACATTGCCTAATACACCATCAGGTCTGGGTCTGTGCAATTTGTCAGAAGTAATCAGTAGAACAGATCATATAGACCCTGATTTACAGGCACCTCATGCTACAGAAGATAATGATATTTGTTTTGTTTGACTTGAATTATAAGCAAGTACATACAATACTTGATGTGATGCTGATTTACAGGCTTATTGAATACCAAGGCATTGTCTCTTTGATCATCGTCTTGGGTCATATTTGGAACAAGAGTTGGAGACTCATTAACAGACACTGGAATTTACCAGACAAGTTAATGCCATTATTATAGGGTAGCGGGATTTTTAATCATTTGATAGTTAGCAGCTTCAACTGTGTTATTATCCTCAATATTATATCCTTTCTTCTAGTTGTCAAAGTACATGTATATTGCTTTAGTCCTTCCACTTGTACATACTCTTCCTAGCCACTTGTCTGTTTTGCTTTTAGATATACATGTAATTGAAGTAATCCTTTATTTCTCACTATTTTCATAGTGACCTATAATTAAAGACTAAATTGCATTAGTACCGGTATAGAAAAATCAGTATTCAGAGTATTAGCTTTGTGTCTCAAGTGCTAGTCACACTTGTAACTGACATGTCGGGTGCAAGTTAAACTCCCACTTAGTTGGCTCTCAGAGCCACAAGTAATCAGAATGATATAAATAAACGAGTTTTAGAGAATGATAAATTTTGTGAATATTGAAAGGAAAGTGTATTTGTGAAAATAATGTGTATTAAGGTCTAAAATACAATAAAGTTGATTAGTAAATTCCCCATTTTTATATTGATAGTAAGTAAAATGAAATATATTGGACAGTATGTCAAATGAAATATATTGGACAGTATATATCAGATGGTATGTATTGAACAATATGTCAAATGGAATGTATTAGATAATCTGTCAAATGGAATGTATTGGACAGTATGTCAAATGGAATGTATTGGACAGTATCTCAAATGGAATGTATTGGACAGTATGTCAAATGGAATGTATTGGACAGTATGTCAAATGGAATGTATTGGACAGTATGTCAAATGGAATGTATTGGACAGTGTGTCCAGTGGAATGTAATAGACAGCAAGTCAAATGGAATACATTGGATAAAGGTCAAATGGAATGTGTTGGGCTGTAGGTCAAATGGAATGTATTTTGTGAAAATGATACTATGATTTGCAGTATTTTTTTAAAGCTTAGAAATAATATGAACTAGAGCTTTTAGTTTTACTTTTACTATTTGCCTATTGTGAGTTTTGAGTCTATTATCCCATCAGCTGATTGGTGGGCTACTGCTGTGGAGCATTTATGGATAAGGCATTATTCAACTTGCCATGGTATGATCTAAACTTCATGTGCTGTGACACAAAAAATACATACACATAAAAAAAAAGAGAAAAACAAAACAACTTTCAAGTTTTTGTATTTCATCAGTCACACAATGAGGTTTTAGAGGCCTGACTAAATAGAGCCAGAGTATTAGGTTGAGCTCAATAGATTTAGATTGCATTAGCATTGATCCAGGTAATCTTTTAGTTCTTGAGATCACTCTATGGTAGTATCCCTGAGCTTATGGATGGATTACAGAGGCAACTCTACTCAGTCAGGTTGCTGAATTGCCATATGTACTCAAAGAAAGAAAGATCCTTATCTGCAATTGCATAATGCACCTGCAGATCATGGCCTTTGCTACTTGATCTGCTGATTACTCCAAACAACAAACTGCACAGAGCCAGATCTGCCAATGCATCATGTGACAACAGATCTGGGTCTGTTCAGTTGGACTCTAAACAAGTACATATGGTAGCTTGCTGAGTAGAGTTGCATATAAACCAGGACTTAGATATGAACTGTTAATACTTTAATAGGTCTGCGGAACATTATGCATTGAGATGCTGTTTGATATGCCTAATGCTTAAATCGCATGTCAAAGCTGATATTTAAAAAGAAAGTGAGTTTGATTTTCCAAACTCCATTATTCCGAGATTGAATTGCAGACAAAAGGGCCCTTTTCAGTGACATCAGCTAATAGCGTCACTAGTTTCTTATTATCAAATTTTACATAATGTTTATTCTCTTGTATCCATGGTACAACAGTACCTAGCATTGAATTATTAAGTGATGCTAATAATTACACATCAGTGCCCTGGTACATGTATCAGTATTATACTTTCAATGATAATTGTATATAACCAGTATTGTATATAATTAGTATTGTATATAACCAGTATTGTATATAATTAGTATTGTATATAATAAGTATTGTATATAACCAGTATTGTATATAATCAGTATTGTATATAATCAGTATTGTATATAATCTGTATTGTATATAATCACTATTGTATATAATCAGTATTGTATATAATCTGTATTGTATATAACCGGTATTGTATATAATCAGTATTGTATATAATCTGTATTGTATATAATCACTATTGTATATAATCAGTATTGTATATAATCAGTATTGTATATAACCAGTATTGTATATAACCAGTATTGTATATAATTAGTATTGTATATAACCAGTATTGTACATAATTAATATTGTATATAACCAGTATTGTATATAATCAGTATTGTATATAACCAGTATTGTATATAATTAGTATTGTATATAACCAGTATTGTATATAACCAGTATTGTATATAACCAGTATTGTATATAATCAGTATTGTATATAACCAGTATTGTATATAATTAGTATTGTATATAACCAGTATTGTATATAACCAGTATTGTATATAACCACTATTGTATATAATCAGTATTGTATATAACCAGTATTGTATATAATTAGTATTGTATATAACCAGTATTGTATATAACCAGTATTGTATATAACCAGTATTGTATATAACCAGTATTGTATATAATCAGTATTGTATATAATCAGTATTGTATATAATCAGTATTGTATATAATGTGTTGTATATAATCAGTATTGTATATACTGTGTTGTATATACTGTGTTGTATATAATGTGTTGTATATAATGTGTTGTATATAATGTGTTGTATATAATGAGTATTGTATATAATGTGTTGTATATAATGTGTTGTATATAATGTGTTGTATATAATGTGTTGTATATACTGTGTTGTATATAATGTGTTGTATATACTGTGTTGTATATACTGTGTTGTATATAATGTGTTGTATATAATGTGTTGTATATAATGTGTTGTATATAATGAGTATTGTATATACTGTGTTGTATATAATGTGTTGTATATAATGTGTTGTATATAATGTGTTGTATATAATGTGTTGTATATACTGGCCTATAAGCATAATCCAACTTTAAACAACATAGACACATATCTGCTTTTGTGAGATGTACAGACAGATCAGGGTCGGTGGCATTTCTACTGATTAATTCTAACAAAATGCATATTCCTAGATCTGTCAGCACATATTAAATTGGTTGGAAATGAAGTATTTGCAAAAGTTATGTATTGCAACAATCACAGCATTGTCAGGAACAATGGTGCACACAGTTGTGTATTGAGCAGCATTAGTTCTTGCTGGGGCTTTCCTGTGGTCTTCTTCCACCAGCTATACTTGCTGCCATGTACAGCCAATCTTGCTCATGGAAATGGCATAAAATCCCAAATTAATTAGAACAAAAGTCTACATTCGTAACTACCAATAAAAAAACCCCAAGAAATATTCATGCATATTTTATTCAGGCCATCATGAATGTTCTTCACTATAAAAACTTCACAGAATTAATATGTTTGTGTATGTCCAAAATGAACATTTCAGTCCATAATATTTCCATGTGTAAATGAGATTTGGTCAGTGCTTTCCATATAAAGTACTGAGGGTGCAGAACAGCTGTTTTTTTTAAAAAGTGCATTTCTTGGTAATCTGTGAAATGCATTGATGTGCAGTATTTTGCAATTGACTTTAATTTTAAATTTACTGCTAAATGCATTTAAGTCCACTTGCCATTTCATCCAGTATGTGCCAGTTAATTTCATCCATGTTTAAGTTTCATGATCGAGTTTCTCCTGTAACAGAAATTGGATTGGCAGTTCCCGGATGATAGAGTTCTCGAGATGAGACATACAAAATTTATCATCTTTTGACCAGTAATTGTTTCAAGTTGTGACCTAGTTTATTTCCATTAGGTGTCCTCATCTCTAAACATGCAAAGTTTGACCTAGTTTTTATCCATCAAGTAAACTTGCTTCTAAACATGCACATTATGATCTAGTTTATCTCCATTAAGTGTCCTCCTCTCTAAACATGCAAGTTGTGACCTAGTTCATCTCCATTTAGTGTGCTTGTCTCTACACACAAAAGTTCTATAGATCAAAACATAGCTGTATAGGCAGACAAATTTAGAGGATGTTACTTGATGTTTGGGAAAGCGCTTTGATAATACTGAATTTAAACAAAATGATTCATGTGTCTTTTTTCAAATATGTTTGAGTAAAGTACTCAATTTTGATACTTATCTAAAATCCAAAGTACATTCAGTTTCATATATTTCCAGAGTAGTCAAGATGGGGAACACAGCAGGACAAGTATGGAATCGGATCTATCTGGCAAGGACTGCTACTTCAGGGATGGTAAAAGAAGGATAGGTCAGTACACTGTAAATTCAGCAATATTTCTGACATAGGATTAATGATCATGGTTCGGTATTTATCGATGTATATATTTTACCTAATCACTCACAAAGTAAATAAAGTCTGAAGGATGTTTAAAGCGTACAAATCAGAAGGATATCAGAATAGATTTGGAATCTTCATATAAAACTATGTTGTGAATTTCTCATTTTCGATACAAGAGACTCGGTGACAAGGAATTAAGTTAGTGTTAGTTTATTAAAGACTTTCTTTCCAACTTTTTCAATTTTTTTTTTTTGATACCTTGTTATAAGGAACTTTAATATCTCAGTGGTTTTCTTGCTAGACTTGCAACAAAAGATGTGGGTTTAAATCCTTACATTAGATAAGGCTGGGTTGGCTACCATGTTACATACATGTACTTTGGCAGGGGGACATGACTCTAATTATCTCAGCAGTGACTCCTACTTGTGCTGATGTGATGTAAAACACCCAACCAGATAAGTCAGCAAACAAATGCACGGACTTACCATAAATATTAAAATTACATTCTTTGGTTGTTTTCACAGTTTATAGTAATTTTAAATAGTACGATATTTCTGGACAAAAAAGCAAGTGTTTCTAAAGCTGAAAAAACTGTTTTTAAATCAAAGTTTAAATTAAACTAAGGAATATTTTGCATGTACCTAACAACTGTGATTAAGTATTCAACTCTCTAGCAATGAAACTGCTTTGACGATTGGAAGTATCAAAGGAACTAACTGAGGGTGTTGTCTTGTGATCAAATAGTGCTTTAAACAAAGCAAGTTTTTTTCCTTCAGGTAATGAAAAATAGAGAACAGTTCATATTGAGACAGTTAGCAGAATGAATTAATTGATAACAGTGAAATCAATCATCATCAGCATTTTATGGAGTTGTTGACTTTTTTTTATATTTACCACTGGAGAGTATACAAAGGATTTAGACAATACAGTCACATACAAAGTTCCTGTTGTCACTAAAGTAGATTAACTTGTCATATATATATATATATATATATATATATATATATATATATATATATATATATATATATATGGGTTATTGCATTCTTCCTGTGAAGTAAACTGAATTTACATAATATATTTTTGATAATAGCACCCAACATCTCGGACAAGCAAGTTTCACAGGTTCCTGCTTTAGCCAGTATTATATTTTCCATTGATAACCCCATTTTAGACAAAGTCTAATTCAGTCTTCATGCATGTCATCAAACTACAGATAATGGATAATCCAGCAAATTAATTCATCTTTATGTTATAAAACAATATCAGTGTTAAAAACTGTGTCATGTTCATGACATAGACAAGTTTCTAGTAAGATACATCAGTGGCAGTACAAATATCTGATGAACAGACTGTCAGAGTTTTAGAATCCAAAAGAAGGGGCTCCAAGTGGCTGAGTGGCAAAGTGCTTTCCATTACAGATAGTGCAGTCTCACCTCTGTCTGCATGGGTTTGAGTCTCAGATCCGGCCAATGTGGGTATGTGAGAAAGCTTGCCTGTAGCTTCTCATGGGATGGTAGTTCCTCCCGAGTTTTCCCCCGAGTTCATCCTCCACCATTAATACTGGCCACCATGTATAGCCTATCATGTGCGGAAAAATGGTGTTAAACCCTACAACAACAACAATCCAAATAAAAACAAAACACTAGAAATGCAGCCAGAATTTTTGTTTATAAAAGAACCTGTGTTATTCATATGTTATCCTTGCCAAACTCACAACTGGGACAGTAAAAATAACAATTTTCTGGATAAAATATTCAGGAAAATGTGTCCACAAATTATTGACAGAAATTAAAATAATTACATTTGGAGTCCAGATTTTTGGGCTAGTGCTGGTGGTATTTGTCATTTTCTTTGTCTAAAGTTATGATATGCCTCATCATTCTGTCCACAAACCTTTTTGCATTATTGTTGGTGATGTTACTGTATCACCAGTAAAATCAAGAAAGTATAGAGGTTGATTTATCAAAATATTTTTAAAAGTTTATTAGAAAATGACCCAGATTCAGTATATTTGTTAAATGGTGTCTTGGTGACAGATTGTTCGAATTTAGCTTGTGTATTTTAATTCAGACAGATCTTTTTATGTTCTTGTTTATTTCAATGATGTTTTGGGAAATACTGTTTGAAGTTCTCGTTTATTTCAATGATGTTTTGGGAAATACTGTTTGAAGTTCTTGTTTATTTCAATGATGTTTTGGGAAATACTGTTTGAAGTTCTTGTTTATTTTATTGGTGGTTTTGGACATACATGTATTTAAGTTCTTCTTTAAATATTTTCTGGTGTTCCATTTTATTGAAATTCTTTTTAAATTTCCATACATAGATAGCATAAATATTCACATAAACACAGACACACACACACATACATATAAATATTCACATAAACACAGACACACACACACATACATATAAATATTCACATAAACACAGACACACACACACATACATATAAATATTCACATAAACACAGACACACACACACATACATATAAATATTCACATAAACACAGACACACACACACATACATATAAATATTCACATAAACACAGACACACACACACATGCATATAAATATTCACATAAACACAGACACACACACACATACATATAAATATTCACATAAACACAGACACACACACACATACATATAAATATTCACATAAACACACACACACACACACACGTATATATATATATATATATATATATATATATATATATATATATATATATATATATATATAATAATAATAATAATAATAATAATAATAATATATAATAATAATAATAATAATATATATAATAATAATAATAATAATAATAATATATAATAATAATAATAATAATAATAATAATATATAATAATAATGATAATAATAATGAGGACTTTATATAGCGCCTAATCTTTATTAGCTCTAAGAGCTTTACAACATATATAACGATATGACTACAAATTACAAAACACCATGAAATTAGAAAACATAAAAAATGCTGAAAATGTTTAAGGTAGGAAACATTATAGGTCTTTAAAGTTTGTTTTTGCAGTTGAAGAAGGTGAGTTTTAAGAGTATTCTTGAAAGGGATCATTGTCTTTGTGTCTAATTTGAATGGGCAATTCATTCCATGTTGCTGGGCCCTGGTATGCAATAGAACGTTGTCCATATGACTTCGTTTTCATATTGTGAATTATAAGCATGTGAATACAAGTGTGTGTGTGTGTGTGTGTGTGCATGCGTGCGTGCGTGCGTGTGTGCGTGCGTTCTTATCTATAAACTCATATTCTTGATTCCATTTGAATAGTAGAGTTGGCCTAGAAGTATTGACTTTATTTTTTTATGTATACTTTCACAGCCCTTATTGCATAATGATCAAAATTACAGCTATATGAAAAAGGGATGTAATTATTTGAAATAATATTGATATGAAGTTTGTTGGAAAAAAAAACTTCATGGCCCTGGGCATGTCTTGAAACTCCAGGATGTTGACATGCACTTAAACTTTCTACTGAAATCATCGTTGTTGAAATGATGTCTTGGAACATACTGTTTAAAGTTCTTGGTTTATTACATAAATGATTTTTGTGTTAAATTCTATGGAATGTTTGCTTATTAAAGTGATGACTTGGTGATATAGGAAGTTCTTGTTTATATTTAAAAGGTGACTTGGGGGATATATTGTTTTAAATATTTGTTTCTTGAAATGACCTTGGGAATATATTCTCTGAAGTTGTTTTTGAAATTATGAACTATGTAAGTTTTTGTTTTATTGAAATGATGATTTTCATGCTGTATCATCTATGAATTGTTTTATTTTTGAATTGATGAGTTGTGTCTGATGTTTTGAAATTTTTTTTTATTAAAGTTCTTGTTTATTGAAATCATGACTTCTGTTTTATATTATATATAGTTTTTGGTTTATTAAAATGATGATATTAATTTATTATATGAAGTTCTTGTTTATTGTCATGATGACTTGGAGATATTTTAAGCTTTTATTGTGAAGTTGCTTCATGATTAATGAAAATTTACATAAATAGTCTTGCTTTATAAGACAGTATTGTGTTTGGGGGAAGTTATGTTTCTTGGAATTCTTCTCTTGGTTGACGGTTGATTTAACTGTAAAGTAGACGCTCATTTCTTTTCCTGGCTCACCTGTAAGAACTGAGTTAGTCACATACTGTACAGTAATATGTCATGTTCTGTCACTATTGCTTACATAACAAGAGTTCCAAGCTAATAATTTCAACTTTCCATGAGAAATACAAGTCTATAGAGCAGACAGAACTAGTATGACATGCATGTCTTAGGATTTCTTGGGCATCATTAAGTGAAATTTCAGTCTTGAATCATTGCCTTTGTTTACTTGTTTTATTACATTTTTTGGGGCATATTATTCTAAATTTCCAGGTGTTTTGAGCAATTTTTCCTTGACCTTGCAATGTTTTTTCTTATTGTTTACTCTCTCATTAGTTTAATGGACTTCATTAAACTGTTCTAACCAGAATCTTTTGATTCTTCCTCTTTTGATTACCAAGTGTTAGCATAAGTATTTCCACCTGTGTTGTAGTTATGACCTTTTATTTATATTGGCAGTTGGTTTTTGCAATTCATGGGTAAGTACAGTAAAACCTGTCTTGAGAGACCTCTGCTATGAGAGACCACCTGTTTTGAAAGACCAGGATCTCCATGCAGAGATTGACTGATTATATAGTCTTATTACCTGTTATGAAAGACCACCTGTCTTGAGAGACCAATATATTTTGGCAGAAGAGGTGGTCTTACAAGACAGGTTCTACTGTATCACAAACTAGTTGTAGTTCTGGGATTTCAATTCCCCATGTTCAATTATTTATGGAACTGGTAAATTGACAGATACTTTCTTATGCCTTACACTCATTATAACGTTGAAATAATTGATCCATCTGTGTATTTTCAGTTGTTTATTCCTTTGCAGTGCTGCTTGACATTGTTGCAGTAAATTAAATTATTGCACTGCTTCTGGTAAATACATACTTGGGCAGCAGGAGTCAAATTATTGTACCAAGAACAGTATTGCCTGAATCAGCAATATTATTTATAAAGTCAAACGCTTGCATAATACTTTCTCTTTAAGAGTGTTTAGTGGTACATATTTTTTTTCTTTTCCTGAATGTTTCAAAATGTGGGGAATAGTTGGTACAGGAAGAGTCACATGCTTTGCTTGTACATGATGTATAGAAACATAAACTTAAAAGACCCCATGAGTTAACCCACACATGCTTTGCTTGTACATGATGCATGGAAACCTGGACTTAGAAGGCTCCATGAGTCACATCTCCCACATAATTTAGCTTGTATATGTATGGAAACATGGACCTAATTGGTCTAGTGAGTCATAATTCCCACATACTTAGCTTGTACATGTATGGAAACTTGGACATAATTGGTCCAATGAGTCATAACTCCCACATACTTAGCTTGTACATGTATGGAAACATGGACATAGTTGGTCCATTGAGTCATAACTCCCACATAACTTAGCTTCTATATGTATGGAAACATGGACCTAATTGGTCCAATGAGTCATAACTCCCACATACTTAGCTTGTACATGTATGGAAACATGGACATAATTGATCCAATGAGTCATAACTCCCACATACTTAGCTTGTACATGTATGGAAACATAGACATAATTGGTCCAATGAGTCATAACTCCCACATAACTTAGCTTCTATATGTATGGAAACATGGACCTAATTGGTCCAATGAGTCATAACTCCCACATACTTAGCTTGTACATGTATGGAAACATGGACATAATTGGTCCAATGAGTCATAACTCCCACATACTTAGCTTGTACATGTATGGAAACATAGACATAATTGGTCCAATGAGTCATGACTCCCACATACTTAGCTTGTACATGTATGGAAACATGGACCTAATTGGTCCAATGAGTCATAACTCCCACATACTTAGCTTGTACATGTATGGAAACATGGACATAATTGGTCCAATGAGTCATAACTCCCACATACTTAGCTTGTACATGTATGGAAACATAGACATAATTGGTCCAATGAGTCATAACTCCCACATAACTTAGCTTGTATATGTATGGAAACATGGACCTAACTGGTCCAATGAGTCATGACTCCCACATACTTAGCTTGTACATGTATGGAAACATGGACCTAATTGGTCCAATGAGTCATAACTCCCACATACTTAGCTTGTACATGTATGGAAACATGGACATAATTGGCCCCATGAGTCAGTTAAGTTGTTCATGATATTATATTATTTTTTATTTATGACCTGGTGATGCTTGGGACCTAGCCAAAAGTTGAGGCACTTATAAAATGATGAGAAGCTCTTCTTCCCACTACACTTCTTGATCCCACAAGAGTATGAGATCTGTATCTCCTTGATTAGAGGGAAATATGGGATCTGAGCCCTTAGAGACAAGAGAAGCAGACTGATTGGTCCTAGGAGGGTATGGGATAGAGAGGAGTGCCTTCTAAGAGTAGGAACAGCACCCTCTAAAGACCCACAAGAGCAAGTCTTGCCACATGTAACAGTAAGGGCAGTGCTCTTTGGAATGTGAGTTGTGTTCTCCATATGTCGAGGTGTTACACCCTCTTAAGGCCATTAACTTGGAGTAGGCCATAAGCAGGTTGCACCTCACTTGTATGGTGAGTACCTCACTCATAAGGTAACCCATTTATTGCTCAGCAGATGAGGGTCTCGAGTCCAATCAGCAGTGTGGTGTCAGGGACCATTCCTGATGGGAATAGGGAGTTAATATATGGTAATCCAACTTGAGAAGGGGATTTGATTCTCATGGTCACTTTCCTTATGTATCCTATCAGTTGGTAGGGAATATAGGGACATCTGTTTCAGGGAAGTGAACCTTCCTTCTCTTACAGGTCACCTTTGATGTAATTTCCTTGGCCTCAAGTAGGGACAAGATGCATTCCCATTACCTTAAACGGCCTGCAATAAAGACAGTCTCTCCCTCTCTATGGGCAATTAATGGACAAGGATACCCCTAGACCAGGAACTAGAAATGTTTCCCATCCTTCTCAAAAGGCTTCTACCATTAGGCTGTCACACTACCATGAGGTGTTTTTCTTAATATTTTGGCTGCAAAAGGGTGCAGTAAAGAGGATGATAAATAACCTGTCTGTGGCTTTCAACTTCCAGATTGTAAGATGTATATAACATCAGAGCCTGGGATATTAAAAATTTTAAAAAAATTCAAGCCTGGGTCATTCTTTGCAAGGAGGTTTTCTCACTGTATGACTATTTTTTTTATTTGACAAATATTTTCTTCCGAATAGAGAACTTGATTATCAATTTTCCTCACCTTTACCGTTCCACATTTTGTGAATGATTGCCTGTGTTTTTCTTCATTGTATAGTCCTTATAGTCCATATTTTCTGTGATTGTTCAGAGGTAACTTTGGATTGCCTGACTATTAGGTTTGCAAGAATGGCATGATCTGCAGGTATATCAAGATAATGAGTTTACATCATGGTTAGATAGGCAGTCAGGTAATTACCTGAGGACATCATGGCTAGAGAGGCTAATGCTATTTACCAGGTGATATCTTGGTTAAACAGGCAGGCTGGTAATTAGCAGATGACATGAAGGCTAGAGAAGCTAATGGTAATTACCAGATGACGTCTTGATTCAATAGGTGGGCAGGTAATTATCAGATGGCATCTCGGCTAGATGAGTGATTGATAATGTCTTGTGTATAGAAATGCGATGGTAATAAGAAAATTACACATTGGTTAGGTAGGATAACTTTCAAATAAGCATTTCCCAAATTTCCCATATCCAAATTAGATTTACAGAATTAATCTTGTTCAAATTGTATTGTTTCATTCCCAATCAGAGATGGGACGTGAGAGCAAGATTTTGATACATATAAGCTGATGAATGAAATTTGACCGTAGCACAAAAATCTGAGACAGTTAATAATCAGTTATACTAAATTCATCTGAAAAGGTCAGAAGGTCAGAATTATGCATAAAATACAAGACATTGTCAAGTGCCAAGAGTTTGCCACAAAATTCATTTCATGAGGGTGCAATTTTCCCATCAAACAAGTAAGCATGATGAGGGATTATTTTACTCAAATATCTGGCAAAGATGTGCTTCTTATAAACAAAATGGCATTTCAGTAATATATTTAAAGCAGCGGTAGGGAAAAGTATCTCTGAAAAATGTTTGAAATATTTAGATATGATGTAAATTTATTAACTTGGAAGTGTGTCAGAATAATGGATATAGATACCATTTATAGTCAAAGAAAATAGACTTAATCTACCATCACCAGTTAGATTTAATCTACCATCACCAGGTAAACTTAATCTACTGTCACCATGTAGACTTAATCCACCAACCCGGTAGACTTAATATATGATCACCATGTAGACTTAATATGCTGTCACCAGATAGACTTAATCTACCATCACCTAGTAGACTTAATCAACCATCACTGGGTAGACTTAATCTACAATCACCAGGCAAACTTAATCTATCATTACCTGGTAGACTTAATTTATTATCACCAGGTAGACTTAATCTACCATGATCACAGGTAGACTTAATTTATGATCACCAGGTAGACTTAATCTACCATGATCACCAGGTAGACTTAATCTGCTGTCACCATGTAGACTTAATCTACCATCACCAGGTAGATTTCATCTGCCAACACCTAGTATACTTAATTTACAGTCACAGGTAGACTTAATCTGCTGTGACCAGGTAGATTTTATCTACCATCACCAGATCAGGGTATGTGTCATTTATTCTACTACTGATTGCTCCAAACAAACAGCATAGACTCAAATCTTTCAGCATATTATGCAGTGTTAGAATAGGGTCTGTGTAACAAGCTGTATAGACCTTGATCCTTTTGCACATTATGCAGTGGCAAATCTTGGTCGGTGCAGTTAACAGTTATACTGGATTTATAAGCAAGTTTGTATTTAACAAGTGAATAAGATTATTAGAAACTACTTGAAAATCATGATACATGTATCATGTATGCATACTGTATTTTTAAGATAATCCAGTTGCTGTTTTCTACAAATCAAAATGCTATTTGACATAATGTGTTGTAAGAGGCTAATCAAGTCGTGTGTTGAAAGAAATAATTTCCATTATAGTCTGTATTAGAAACAGTGCCATTCGCATGGGAATATTAGAAAAATATTTTGAGGGTTGTTTTTTAAATGGATCATTAGGTTCAGAACAATTGCAATAATTTTTACTGTAGTTGGGATAATGGAAATTGGATAGTCATTAGCTTATTCTCAGTGTTTTTATTGTATTTTAAATGTGTGATGCAATGCTTTGGCATCTGCATTATATATCATTCTAATATATATACCATTAGTTTAACAAATAGGAATAAAATGTTATTCCCTTATCATGCATTACACAGTGTATGATAAAATACATATCAATGAATGTTTAAAGAATAAAGAGGTAAATGATTTGTTTTTATTTATTGTGGTTGAAGATTAAAATTAATTTCTGTAAAATAAGCATTTTCTTACATAAATTCTTGACTTCTTTTGTAGTGACGTGTCTGTAAACACTAAATTATCAGAAAGTCAGTGAATTGTTTTAATCAACAAAAGTTGCAGCCTTTCACAATTGGACTACTTGTGTATTACTGTAACAGAGTCTAAATTTTAGCATTTCCTACCAGTAGTAGATCAAGAGAAATAACAGAAGATTCAGTAGAATATTGTCATCAAATGCCAGTTGGAGCAATTGTTTTCCATAAACGGTTTCCAGGAAAATTAATGAATGTGCATCAGGCAGTTTTCCGAAAGAAAACAATTCTGAAACTTTAACATTGTATGATGGATATTTTAACCTTTCTCTAGTTTCTGTTTAAACAGAGGCTTCATGATTTCCCAGTAGATTATATGCATTGGATGGAACACATCTAATTCGTGATATATTTACTGGTATTTGGAAGCAAATTATTTCTGTCTCACAGTCTGTCTTTCTCTCTCTGTCATTGAACCAACTGTAGATAATATATAATTTTTATCAATAAAACATACAGAAAAGAATAACAAATTACAGGGAGAGAACAATTTACTGTAAGTATACAGTAGGATCAAAGAAAGTTCTGGGTTCACATGGTATGTAAGCTGTGGACCAAAAACAGTTCTTATTATTATAGGGTTTAACACAATTTTTCAGCACACTATAGGCTATACATCGCTGCCAGTAAAAATGGTGGAGGAAGAACCCAGGAAAGCCCTGGAAAGAACCACCGACCCACGAGAAGCTAATGAAAAGCTTTCTCACATATCGACCAGAAGTCTCATGATCGTTTTTTTTTATAGTGTAAGAATTGTCAAATAGAAAGTTATAGAGTCATGTATGCAGGGTCTATGCAGTTTTTCCTAATGTTGACTCCTAACAAACTGCGTAGACCCAGATATGTTCATACATTATGTGATGGCAGGTCATGGGTCAGTGTAGACCCAGATATGTTCATACATTATGTGATGGCAGGTCATGGGTCAGTGTAGACCCAGATATGTTCATACATTATGTGATGGCAGGTCATGGGTCAGTGTAGACCCAGATATGTTCATACATTATGTGATGGCAGGTCATGGGTCAGTGTAGACCCAGATATGTTCATACATTATGTGATGGCAGGTCATGGGTCAGTGCAATTTGCAGTTGGACTCATAAACTGAATGTAAATCCTACAGGGAGCCCAGTCATTATTATTATACCAAGAGACCAGTGATACATATTAAATCTCTCTCTCTCTCTCTCTCTCTCTCTCTCTCTCTCTCTCTCTCTCTCTCTCTCTCTCTCTCTCTCTCTCTCTCTCTCTCTCTCTCTCTCTCTCTCTCTCTT
Organism: Unio delphinus; assembly: GCA_029339505.1. Classification (NCBI taxonomy): domain Eukaryota; kingdom Metazoa; phylum Mollusca; class Bivalvia; order Unionida; family Unionidae; genus Unio; species Unio delphinus. The sequence goes on along the minus strand of JAQISU010000075.1, from coordinate 3,202,994 downwards.
GTGTGTGTGCAAACACACACACACCACACATACACACATATATTCGTGATGTAGAAAAGTAAGCATCCCAGATCTCTTACTGACATAATTTCAGGTTCTAGATTAGTACATAATCTTCATGAGCAGGCCATACTCTGTACAGTGACAGTATGAATAGGCTACACTCCATTTTGTGACTGTTAGCAGGCTGTACTCTGCAGTGACAGTATGAGCAGGCCAGACTCCATAGTGTGACTTTGAGTAGGCCATATTCCACAGTAATAGTATGAGCAGGCCATACTCCATACAGTGACAGTATGAGGAGGCCATACTCCATACAGTGACAGTATGAGGAGGCCAAACTCCATTGTGACAGTAGGAGCAAGTGAGACACCAAAGTGACTGTTTGAGGAGGCCATATTCCATAGAGTGACCATATGAGCAGCCCATACTCTATACAAATGACATACTCGATACAAATGACATACTTTGTTTAACATTGGTGGCATTTGTTTACTATTTATTTGTACTCTTATAAATTATTCTCAATAGTTAAAGAGAAGACTAGGAAAATTTAGCTGTATGTCATCTCTGTTAATATTGGAGTTGTATCTGTGTGTCATCACAGTTCTGATTCTAATCAGAAGTTGTATGCCATCTCAATTCTAATATATGAGTTGTACATTATCTCATTTCTAATACAGGACTTTTATTAGTATGCCATCTCAGTTCTAATATATGAGTTGTACATCATCTCATTTCTAATACAGGACTTTTATTAGTATGTCATCTCAATTCTAATATATGAGTTGTACATCATCTCATTTCTAATACAGGATTTTTATTAGTATGTCATCTCAATTCTAATATATGAGTTGTACATCATCTCAGTTCTAATACAGGATTTTTATTAGTATGTCATCTTAATTCTAATATATGAGTTGTACAAGTACATCATCTCAGTTCTAATACAGGATTTTTATTAGTATGTCATCTCAGTTCTAATACAGGATTTTTATTAGTATGTCATCTCAGTTCTAATACAGGATTTGTTTCAGTAGGTCATTTCAGTTTTAGTATTAGAATTGTAACAGTATGTTAACTCAGTTTTAATACAGGATTTGTATTGTCATTTCAGTTCTAATACATGATTTATTTCAGTACTTCATTTCAGTTCTAATACATGATTTATTTCAGTACTTCATTTCAGTTTTAATACAGGATTTATTTCAGTATTTCATTTCAGTTCTAATACATGATTTATTTCAGTACTTCATTTCAGTTCTAATACATGATTTATTTCAGTACTTCATTTCAGTTATAATACAGGATTTATTTCAGTACTTCATTTCAGTTTTAATACAGGATTTATTTCAGTACTTCATTTCAGTTTTAGTATTAGAATTGTAACAGTACGTTAACTCAGTTTTAGTACAGGATTTGTATTGTCATTTCAGTTCTAATACATGATTTATTTCAGTACTTCATTTCAGTTCTAATACATGATTTATTTCAGTACTTCATTTCAGTTCTAATACATGATTTATTTCAGTACTTCATTTCAGTTTTAATACAGGATTTATTTCAGTACTTCATTTCAGTTCTAATACATGATTTATTTCAGTACTTCATTTCAGTTTTAATACAGGATTTATTTCAGTACTTCATTTCAGTTTTAATACAGGATTTATTTCAGTACTTCATTTCAGTTCTAATACATGATTTATTTCAGTACTTCATTTCGGTTCTAATACATGATTTATTTCAGTACTTCATTTCAGTTTTAATACATGATTTTTTTCAGTACTTCATTTCAGTTTTAATACAGGATTTATTTCAGTACTTCATTTCAGTTCTAATACAGGATTTATTTCAGTACTTCATTTCAGTTTTAATACAGGATTTATTTCAGTACTTCATTTCAGTTTTAATACATGATTTATTTCAGTACTTCATTTCAGTTTTAATACAGGATTTATTTCAGTACTTCATTTCAGTTTTAATACAGGATTTATTTCAGTACTTCATTTCAGTTTTAATACAGGATTTATTTCAGTACTTCATTTCAGTTTTAATACATGATTTATTTCAGTACTTCATTTCAGTTTTAATACAGGATTTATTTCAGTACTTCATTTCAGTTATAATACATGATTTATTTCAGTACTTCATTTCAGTTTTAATACAGGATTTGTATCTGTGTCATTTCAGTTTAATATTTGAGTTGTAACAGTACGTCAACTCAATTTTAATACAGGAGTTCTTTGGTATGTCATCTCAGGTTTAATATTGGTTTTTATCTACATCATCTCACTTTTAGTATAATTTTAGTCTAATGACATTACTGACTTCAATACCTACTATGTGCATCAGGCAGACATTACTAACTTAAACACCCTTTATGAGCATTGGGCAGACATTACTGACTTCAGCACCCTTTATGTGCCTTGGGCAGACATTACTGACTTCAGCACCCTTTATGTGCCTTGGGCAGACATTACTGACTTCAACACCCTTTATGTGCCTTGGGCAGACATTACTGACTTTAAACACCCTTTATGTGCCTTGGGCAGACATTACTGACTTCAAACACCCTTTATGTGCATTGGGCAGACATTACTGACTTCAAACACCCTTATGTGCATTGGGCAGACATTACTGACTTCAAACACCCTTTATGTGCATTGGGCAGACATTACTGACTTCAAACACCCTTTATGTGCATTGGGCAGACATTACTGACTTCAAACACCCTCTATGTGCATCAGGCAGACATTACTGACTTCAACACCCTTTATGTGCAATGGGCAGACATTACTGACTTCAACACCCTTTATGTGCCTTGGGCAGACATTACTGACTTCAGTGCCCTTTATGTGCATCAGGCAGACATTACTGACTTCAAACACCCTTTATGTGCATTGGGCAGACATTACTGACTTCAACACCCTTTATGTGCAATGGGCAGACATTACTGACTTCAGTGCCCTTTATGTGCATCAGGCAGACATTACTGACTTCAAACACCCTTTATGTGCATTGGGCAGACATTACTGACTTCAACACCCTTTATGTGCATTGGGTAGACATTACTGACTTCAACACCCTTTATGTGCATTGGGCAGACATTACTGACTTCCAACACCCTTTATGTGCCTTGGGCAGACATTACTGACATCATCACCCTTTTTTTTCATTCGGCATAAACACATATCCTAATGACTTATTATTAATGAATCTTTTTGTAACAATAAGAAAAAGAAAAAAAGGGAAAGTGTGATGTCTGATTAAAAGATAGCCAGATCAGAAATAGGTCAATAAATGAGCCCCTCACTCATGATGATATTGATTTTTGTTTTAGAGCTCATCACTTATTCATTACAACAGGCAAAAATTTGCAGCCATTTTTAGCTGCACGCATTGGTGTACGTTTTATACACCTACTGGTATTTCTCATGGCTGTGGAGATACTGTCGAATGAAGAGTTCTTTTGGTGACATGTACCTTATGTTTCCTGAGCAAATCTTATTGGTGACTTGTAAATCCTCATGACATGGCACAATCTATCCCATGGCAATTTTGAATTTTTCCCTTGATAAGGCTTTTACCAATTACCAAAATGTATCGAAAATTTTTGCAAATTTGTTTTGTAAAGATTTACATGCTGCAAAGTTGCATATTTTAATGAATAGGTGACATCAGACCCACATATCATTCATCAGTATCAACACAGATTTGGGGTGTTAATTTCTTGGACTAGAACAGATATTGCTCCACCTACTCGTTAGCATATCAGATTGAATAAAAGTCAACATTTTTTCATAGAAAATAACATCTGAAATCTAATTGAATGCCTGGTATATAACAAGATTGCACAAAAAATGAATGAGCTCTATCTGTTTTATCGGTTTGACTGTGATTATGTAACTACTCACACCTTGATAATGATTGCATTGACTAATGGGATACTGTTAGTTGTGGTGTGGTAATGTACGCTAAGTTGGCAACCCATCAGTGTGGAATACCAACCCTGTACATACAAGTTGATTTAATTGTTTTTTCCTCTTTTGAAGATTTCATCTTGAGTTTTTTTAATCATTTCCAGAGATAAGAAGACCTCTGTGCACAAGATGTGTGTATAGTTGTTAAGTTCACAGTTCATACCTAAAATTAAGACTTGGCTTGTTTATTTTGCAATAATATAGTAATCTGCATTATGTTTCTTTCTAGATTGTCGTGCTAAGTTCTTTTTATTGCACAGGGCAGCTTATTTCTATTCCCACAACTGGAATAGCAAATCAGACACACGATCAATAAGCAATTATCAAGGTTCTACCCAACTCCATGCAAAGTCACTGTCATAGAATTGGAGATTGTGTTAGGACATAAAATTGCTTGCAGCAGTAGGAACATTGCTACATTCTTTTATCCAGGCTCACGTTAAATTAGTCTTCTTATCAGCATAAATGGTATCATTATTTCTAGAGCTTCTGTCTGGTGTGAACAATGGGTGATGGTAAAACAGTACATTAACAGTGTCTTTAGAAATATTTCTCTTAGCTTGTATCAGTCTGTCATGCTACTTTGTGTTAATTCAGGTTCTATCTATGAACTTGTTTCAGAATTTGATCAAACCTTTCTGGGATGTAGTGGATGTTTAAAAAGAAAATTTATTAGGATTTTTAACGTAGCTTCAAAAAAATTTCAGTCATGTCGCTACATTGTCTGCAGTGAGGCAGTTTACAGTGATGTCTAGCTCAGGAGCATCATGCCACAGACATGTATCATGATGTCCCATCCAGTCCCATTATCCTGACACCAGGTCGACCAGTCCAAACACTAATCTCGTAATGCTGAGCATCAAAATGAAGGAGCTATTAGTGCCATTTTTGTAAGTCTTTGGTATGACTTGGCCAGGTATCGAACCCACGGCCTCCTGATGTAATAGAACTGAATTAAATCATTCATAGTTTCAAGACAGAACCCACTTTTTCACAAATTGGAAGAATATTAAACTTTAATGACCAAAAGCTTGCTTATACTGCCATTATATAATACGATCATTTGAGCTTATGGCACGGGTTATTGGGCCTACATCTGTCAATCATGCAACATTCAATAATTGGCATTTTAAACTCTTAAAAAAATCATTTGACCAATTTTTACAGAATTTGGTAACTGCTCCGGTGGCTTAGTGGTTAGAGCGTTCGCCGCGGAAGTGGGAGGTCGTGGGTTCGATCCCCGGCCGAGTCATACCAAAGACTTACAAAAATGGTACTAACAGCAGCCTCACTTGATGTTCAGCATTAAGAGGTTAGTGTTAGGACTGGTCGGCCTGGTGTCAGGATAATGTGACTGGGTGGGACATCATGCTACATGTCTGCAGCATGCCTCAGTGCTAGACATCACTATAAACTGCCTCACAGCAGACATCGTAGCGATATGACTGAAAAATTGTTAAAGCTACGTTAAAAATCCTAATCAAACAAACAAACAAACAGAATTTGGTACAAGGCATCCTGGTTATTCATATATGTACCAATGACCATCAAAAGTAACCATCAAATTTAGCCATTGATGTGTTAATAATGCAAATATTTAGACCCTCCAAGTTTCCAAATGTTACCCCTTAATGGTTTCTCTCCATAGAAACAAGTACAAACACTTGTTAAGATGCTTACGGTTTCTCCCAAATTTGTTTTAGTACCTGTTGGACATATAATTAGAAACCTTAATTCAGTAACAGTCATCTGATTGCTAGATGTAGTTAGTTCCAATTTTTATGCAAGCTTTATCAGATGTGTGTGTGTGTGTGTGTTTTGGATTTTGAAAATAGCTTTAACAATTTTTCAGTCATATCTCTATGATGTCTGCAGTGAGTCAGTTTTATAGTGATGTCTAGAACTGGGGCATCATGATGCAAACATGTATCATGATGTGCCACCCAGTCACATTATCCTGCCACCAGGCCGACCAGTCCTAACACTAACCTTTTAATGCTGAGCGCCAAGCCTACAACCTCCTGCTTCAATGGCGGATGCTCTACCACTAGGCCACTGGAACGGTTGTGTATCAGATATAAAATGGTTGGTTCCAATTTTTCTGCAACTGTATCCAATGTAAATTATCCTGGTTATGCATGCATAGAGTGCACATCTGTCATAAACACTTTGCCTTGTCATGTAATACTGACAAGGTCTTTTGTGAGAGAAACAAACTTTCAAAAGTTATGTCAAGTGTGATTGGTCAGAAACAAGCAGCTTTCAGCTGCTATGTCAGTTGTGATTGGTGAAAACAAAATCTCAATCTCAAACTGGAGATGTTTATGAATTTTGGGCTTGAATCATAACTTCCAGGGTTCTTCCACCAAATATAAATGGCTGCCATTCAAATTTTCTACTGTGCTGAAAAATGGCATTCAACCCATACAACCAAACCAAACTAAAACAAGCGTACATTTTTCTGTTCAAAATGATTGAGCTCTTGTGTTGTCAAGATTTGAAAATATTTTTAATTTAATGATAGAGTTTTAAAATTTAATATAATATGTGTTGTTCTGATGTTGGAGTGTAGCATTAATATCAGAAAATTTACAACTAGTTAAAACCTCCCTGGTTCTTTATGAACAAAAATATTACAAAGGTGTTTTTTTGGGCATGGCCTTTCTGGGAGAAATACTTATTCTTTACACTGCAGAAAATTCCTTGATTTAAATGATTTAAACAACAATAAATAATTGGATCATTACAAAGAAATGTCAGCCCTTGATCATAATAATATGGGATTACAAAATGGAGTCAGTGAAAATGTCAAATGCATTAATTTCGAGAATTATTCCAGTATCAAGACTCCATTTTCCAGACGTATCAGATCCGACTAGCATAAGAAGTTCCAGCAGAGCATCCAATCTATATTTATATGACCAGAATTGATTCTTAGTACATATGATAAAAGTGATTTTAGCGTGGGAAAAGTACAATATATAGCATTACCTGAATATCAGGTTTCTAACTAAAACTTTGTGGGGTGTGTGAATATGGGAATTTCAGAGATAGAATTGAGGGAAACAATGATAAATCTGGGTAACTATTGGCCAGCATTATAAAAACTAGTGTAGTTGGGTGTGAGAATATATCAAATAGAGTTTTTGGGTTACAGGAAGGCTTTGACAAATCTGGGTAAACAGGTCAGCATTATGGCTTATCTGAATAATGGGGTCATATTCCTATTGTTTCAGCTCCATTTAGTTATGGTATGATCTGGGGGAAGGGAGCTGTCATTCCTCTAGTAATGGTTAGCCAATCATATTCTGTATGTGGGGTAAAGGGTGAGGGATTATATGTGTATATAGATACAAGATATAGTGTGGGGTAGAGAAAGCGAAGGTTTAAGGACACAAAGCAGAAAGAAAAACAGAAAGAGGGCAGAGAAAGAAAAAGGGACAATGGAGATAAGATGAAGCTGGAAATAAGAATCAGACAGATATACGAGATCGGGAGTTAAGAGAAAGGATACCTAATATACATAATGGAATCATAGATATTCGGAGTGGACAAATTTAGTGAGAAACAATGTAGATAAAAATTAGTGTAGAATTTGGAGAGTGGGATAGAACTTAGTTTGTATATCAGATATATGGGCGTTATCGCTTCAACCAGCTTGAAGCAGCTGTTCCGTTTTTGTGCCGTTTTTCATGATATATGCGCTTGTTGTCTATACATATATCTCTTTTTGATTCATATATAAAAGAAGGTTCCTGTGTTGTTATTTTGTGTACATTCTTATTTTGATATGCACCTGTTATCCAGAATTTTTTATTGCGAGTTATCAGAACTTGTTTTATCTAAAATGAAATTCATTTTTATGATGGAATGAAATTTCATTTTTCAGACTTTGTACTGGTGTATGAGGAGGACATGGATCGGAGTAAACAGGCTGCCAATCCTAAACTACAACAGTGGCGTCAGAAGTACATCAGTAACATCCAAAAGATTGGACTGGAAACTGAGGAGGTACATATTATTTGACCTTGGGCTATTGTGGATCTGGCCAATAAGTATGACTGTAACTTTACCTTAGTTGTACATGTATTAATGCTTATTAAAAAATGGCATGTGATGCTCATCATTTTCAAAATATGTATTTATTACTCAGAATTGTACAGAATTTACATTTACTGAGTAATAAAGTACAACTTCATGTACTGATGTATGCCCACAAATTTGACTTTTGGGGTAAGACTAATTGTTTAACAATTTGGCTTGTAAAAAAAACCCATAAAGCACTCAATACTGTTTGAACCTTTCCCACTACCCTAAACAAAAATTCAGTGGATGCTTGTTTGCTGCTTACCTCGGCCAGCCCTGGTTAGCTGCCTCTGTGTGTACTTGGGATAGACTTTTCACTCCCATTTCATTGGCTTGATTGCCTTGGTGTGTCCATGGAATAGGCTTTTAGCTTCCATTTCATTGGCTTGATTGCCTTGGTGTGTACATGGACTAGGTTTTTAGCTTCCATTTCATTGGCTTGATTGCCTTGGTGTGTACATTGTACATGGAATAGGCTTTTAGCTTCCATTTCACTGGCTTGATTGCCTTGGTGTGTACATGGAATAGGCTTTTAGCTCCCATTTCATTGGCTTGATTGCCTTGGTGTGTACATGGAATAGGCTTTTAGCTTCCATTTCATTGGCTTGATTGCCTTGGTGTGTACATGGAATAGGCTTTTAGCTTCCATTTCATTGGCTTGATTGCCTTGGTGTGTACATGGAATAGGCTTTTAGCTTCCATTTCATTGGCTTGATTGCCTTGGTGTGTACATGGAATAGGCTTTTAGCTTCCATTTCATTGGCTTGATTGCCTTGGTGTGTACATGGAATAGGCTTTTAGCTCCCATTTCATTGGCTTGATTGCCTTGGTGTGTACATGGAATAGGCTTTTAGCTTCCATTTCAATGGCTTGATTGCCTTGGTGTGTACATGGAATAGGCTTTTAGCTTCCATTTCATTGGCTTGATTGCCTTGGTGTGTACATGGAATAGGCTTTTAGCTCCCATTTCATTGGCTTGATTGCCTTGGTGTGTACATGGAATAGGCTTTTAGCTTCCATTTCATTGGCTTGCTTGCCTTGGTGTGTACATGGAATAGGCTTTTAGCTTCCATTTCATTGGCTTGATTGCCTTGGTGTGTACATAGAATAGGTTTTTAGCTTCCATTCCATTGGCTTGATTGCCTTGGTGTGTACATGGAATAGGCTTTTAGCTTCCATTTCATTGGCTTGATTGCCTTGGTGTGTACATGGAATAGGCTTTTAGCTTCCATTTCATTGGCTTGATTGCCTTGGTGTGTACATGGAATAGGCTTTTAGCTTCCATTTCATTGGCTTGATTGCCTTGGTGTGTACATGGAATAGGCTTTTAGCTTCCATTTCATTGGCTTGATGGAGCCAATAATGCATTAAAGATTTGCAGAAAGAAAAACAATTGCAAGATGATGTCTTTTAAGGAACTTTTGCCTTGAGTAAAGTACTAAATCTTTATTAATTAAATGTAATACTCCTTGATGGCTGAGAAAATCAGATGTACCTCCTTAGCACTTCTCATCAGATGTACCTCTTTAGCACTATTCATCAAATGTTCCTCTTTAGCACTCCTCATCAAATGTACCTCTTTAGCTCTCCTCCTCAGATGTACGTCTTTAGCACTCCTCATCAGATGTACCTCTTGCACTTTTCATCAGATGTACCTCTTTAGCTCTCCTCATCAGATGTACCTCTTCAGCACTTTTCTTCAGATGTACCTCTTTAGCACTCTTCATCAGATGTACATCTTTAGCTCTCCTCATCAGATGTACCTTTTTAGCACTTTTCATCAGATGTACCTCTTTAACTCTCATCAGATGTACCTCTTTAGCTCTCATCAGATGTACCTCTTTAGCTCTCCTCATCAGATGTACCTCTTTAGCACTCCTCATTATTTACATCATAATGCTGCTACTGTAGCAAACATCAATTTTAGGATGATTCTTTGGGGCCTTTTAACATCCTAATACATCAACTTCCAAGCAATTTTTCATTAGCCTAATGCCTAGTTATATTAGAAACGTTTTCCATTGGCTTTTTTGCTCGTGCATGAGCAAAAGGGTAAAAGAATTCTTTTTGCTGTTGCTTAATAGACTCATCATTTTCTTATCAAGACCACTCTTTATTCCAAATGCTCACCTTATCCTACTTTTTGCACAGGTTCACCTGTCTGAGTGCAGTTCAGACTATTCTGTCTTAGATCTGAGGCCAAAAAGTAAAAAATCCAGACACAAAATCGGATTCCAACCACAGGCAAATTTTGGGTGAAAATAATAGGTTTTTCCCTTTGTATTTTGTAGTGCAACTAAAACGACCAGATTATTTGATAGATGATTTGGTTTCATTGTAGAGCTAAATCTATTTTCATTTCTATAATATCACCCACTTTAGTGTATCATACATGACCTTCACGCTACAGAGCTTGGAAGTAGAGCTACTACCTCCTGCCCAATACACGTGGTGCCATGGGTTAAAGTGTTAAATGTTTATGCAAGTATTCTGACTGATAGATAAATAGGAATAAATTGAGTACCATAGTAGATGACTGATTTAACACACTGCATCATTTTACTTAAAAGCTGGCATAATTATAGAAAAAAATGTTTGATAAAGCAAATCAAAATTTTGGAATTTGTTTTTGCAAATAAATGTCTGAATCATACACAGTTTCATCTGAAAAACTGTTAGTGGTCATTTATTGGTATTCATTTACAGGTACAAATATCTGTTCTGACAAATAGGTAAAATTTTGATTTCTAAGACTTTTTAATGGTACAAAAAATAATCCATTTTCTTCCTAAAAGCAGAACAACACTAATTTAAAATGCAAAGTTCAGATGTAGTAACTCTTAAACTAATATTTTCTAAACAATAACATCACTTGTTCAAAGACAGGCATAATTTTTATATTAGTGAATATTGTACATACAGTACTGCTTGGCATAAACAAATTTTGGTATATAATAAAGACTAAACATGGAACAGGTTTTTTAACAAATGTTTTACATAAAATGTATAAATAAATGTACAGTGCTTGGTACCTGTCTTTAATATACCTTGTATGAGGTAAAATCAATGTACTCCACACAACTTTTGGCAAGATGAAATTATGTGCTTCACATAACTTCAGTTGAGATAAAATCAATGTACTCCACATAACTTTTGGCAAGATGAAATCATGTGCTTCACATAACTAAAGTTGAGATAAAATCAATGTACTCCACATAACTTTTGGCAAGATGAAATTATGTGCTTCATATAACTTTTGCTGAGATAAAATCAATGTACTCCACATAAGGTTTGGCAAGATGAAATTATGTGCTTCACATAACTTCTGCTGAGATAAAATCAATGTACTCCACACAACTTTTGGCCAGATGAAATCATGTGCTTCACATAACTTCTGCTGAGATAAAATCAATGTACTCCACATAACCTTTGCTGATATGAAATTTATGTAATTCACATGGACTCAGCTCACAATTAATTTTTATATTTAGTCTCTGCATTTGTGTCTGAGTATCAGACTTTACATTGTGTTCAAATCCTAATAAATCACATGTTAATCTGCCTTCAAAGATAAACTCACTGTGAAGTTCTTGTCTTGGGTTATTCTGCATTTTTTTGAAAAGCTTCTGTAAACAGTGTGCCACAGATTTCACTTCAGATCAGCATAAGTATCATAAACCAACACCATAAAACTCATAATCTGAAGAATAAACAATTCCATTTAATGCTGTACCAAGAATGCCTCAATCTTACTTTAGTATCACCCATAAGGTTTCTCAAAAACAGTACTTTTTAAAAAACAGCTGTTTACTGTTTCTTATTTTCCAAAAAACAGCTGTTTTACTGTTTTTCCTTAAAATGCATTAAAATAAAAAAATTTGTTCTGCAAAGTTTTTCATTTATATGTTTTTAATGACATGTTTTAAAAAACTTTTTTTTACTTCTTCTTCGACTTATTATAAAAAAATTGGAGGAAGACCAGTGCATTCAGCGATTTGTCAGATAAGCGAGATCTGATTTTAGTGCAAAAGCTAGCACTCACAGAGAAAACACGTTCCACGTCAGTTGAAGTGGGTTTGATCGATAGTAGAGCATCATAAAGCTTTTGAAGATGATCTGTTCGTTTACCAGTGTTTTTAAACAATACAAATTCACTCTTCAACCATTTGAATTTATCTTGAGCAGCGTTAGTGGTGGTGGTACTCTCTTGAAGTTTCAAATTCAGCTCCTCTTGAAGTGACATTGTTCTTTCTTCGGCATCATTTGAAAGAGTTTCAAATTGTTTCTCTTCATCATCATCATCGTAATCGTCAATAACACAGAATAAGCGAGAAGCAAGACTGGCGGCAAATATGAGTGTGTTTTTTTATGGCGAAATAGAAGGATCTTTAAGTGAAGGTAAAAGGTTCATAACATCGTTGTTAATTCGCTCATCAATGCGTCGCTTTATGTTGTCATGAAGTGTTCGACTGATTTCATGATCGATGTCTTAGAGTTTTTGAAGCATAAACTTGATTATTACATCTGCAGACAACAATGTAGCATCTTCTTTGCTTAAATTTTTGACAGCAAGCTCAACTGGTTCTAGCACATTTTTCAGAACTTTCAATGCCTCAAAATCAATGCAATTAATATATTCTTCTGCCTCAAACTCCAAAAGTGTCTCACGAAGAGGTTTCTCTGTCTGAATTAAGGAGTCTAGCATTGTTGGAATAGAGTTCCAGCAAGTCTTGACATCCAAATGCAACTCCTTATGATGTCCAAGCTCAGCAAAGACTTTGTCTTGGAATACTTGATTTTTAACTGAAGATTTTTTGATAAATTTGATCAATTTTCGTGCATTCTTAAGAATTTCATTGTAGTCAATTTCTTCCTCAGCATTAGTGTCTTCAATAAAGTCAACATCAGCAATGTCATCGAAATCGTCATCTTCAGCAACTTCGTCACTATCCAGCAACCCCAGCAACGAATCATCAAATTCTGGATCTTCTATAGCAGGGGTGCGCAACCTGCGGCCATACGGCCGCATGCGGCCGTGGGCACGAAAATGTGCGGCTGTGGAAATCTGTTTAAATTATAATAACCTGCGGCCGTCAAATATTTGCAATTTGGCAATATATTATGTAAAGTTGTAAACGAAATATCGAATATTCATTTACACTCTTAAGCACTTGTTATTGCGAAAGAAATTACGACTCCGGCAGCTGTAGCGTTAGCTGCAGTGTTTAGCGCTCATAGACATTGAAATAGCTCTTGCCGCGCTGGTGTTAGGCTGCAGTTGTAGCTAATGAGGGCAGGCCATGAAGTTTAGCAGCCTAATATTGAAGCGCGCCGAAACCGTGTGATGCGCACATTCGCTGTATCGTGCTTGCTCTCTGTAACCCGTCGGTCAACTTCAGTAGCTGCTACAGTACACGCAAATACCCAGAGGCCTGTGTACAAGTATCACTTTTAGCTGGCAGCTGCACCAGAAATCCAGACAGATTCTCGACATAGCAGTGAATAAACATAACAGTGAAAAAGCGTTTAATGAAAACGATTAATTGTATCATAGTTATACAGCTTGTACGCTTAGTTACCGTATAATATTATCCGTGCCGCCTTAGTACTCATCATGTCGATAAAAAGGAAAAGAACATTGGAAGAAGAGAAGCGGAGCTTTAATGTAAAATGGGAGTTAGATTTCTTTATGGCAGAGACAGAGAACCATTTCATGCAGTGTCTAATCTGCAGCGATGTTGTGAAAACTGTCAAAGGGGACAATGCCAAGCAACATTTTCGCCGACACGCATCACACAACTATGCACAGTTACAAGGTGATTCAAGGAAGATCTGCGTGGAAAATCTAAAGAGGAATGTTCGACAACAGACCTCGGTCATGTCTGCTTTTGTTAAGACTACGAATAAGCGCAGTGAAGCTTCCTATCGAGTGGCCTATCGTCTCGGTGTCGCTGGAAAGCCTTATTCCGATGGGGAACTCGTGAAAAGTTGTATCATGGATGTTGTTAAGTGCATTCATCCGGGTAAGGAAACGGATTATTCTTTGATTCCTCTGTCGCGCGATACCGTGCAACGCCGTCAAAGTAATATTGCCGAGCAGCTGAAGCTCTCCATGCAGGCAAAGATTAACAAGGAGGACAGCCTGTTTGCACTGGCTGTTGATGAATCTATGGACATTTCAGATTCAGCGCAGCTACTCATATTCATTCGCTCCCTATCCCCAACATTTGAATTGTGCGAGGATCTGCTCTCCATGGAGACACTTGTTACTCAAACTCGAGGAGAAGACATATTTTTGGCAGTTAAAAAAGCTTGCATCGACTCGCATGTTGATCTGAAGAACCTGCGAGGCATCTGTACAGACGGCGCGCCTGCCATGGTTGGTAAGCAAAATGGCTTAGTGGCTAGATTTTCCGATTATGTGTTAAAGGATCACGGTAATGACCAGCTCATAAATCTGCACTGCATTATTCACCAGGAGGCGCTGTGTTCTAAATCTGTTGATTTGGATAACATTCTGAAGGATGTGAATCGCATTATCCTTTTCATTCGTGCGAATGCTCTTCACCACCGCCAATTCATACAAATTCTTCACACAAATGATTCGTCGGCTGAAGATATTCTGTACCACACCAGCGTTCGTTGGTTGTCTCAGGGAGAAACATCGGGCCGTGTTCTGCTGCTACGAAAAGAAATACTGGAATTTTATGGCACGTAAAACAAGGACTGCCCACTGCAGAACCAGGCCTTCTTAACATCTCTAGCCTTCCTTGTAGATTTGTTAATTTATATCAACTGCCTCAACGAGTCTCTGCAAGGCAAAGGAACAACAGTTTGCCTCATGCACAGAAGAGTACAGGATTTCTGTGACAAATGTCGTCTGCTACAAAGTCATATCCAACAGCTCAATCTCTATCATTTCCCGCAACTCACCGCTCTAATCGAGAGCCATGAAATAAGAAAAGATGAAATTCCGGCTACGTCCTTTTCAGGCGTCCTCGAAGCGCTGTTGCTGGAATTCGCAGAACGTTTTCAGGATTTCGACAAGATCTCAGAAAATATGAGACTCGTTGCTTCTCCACATTTGGTTTAGACAGAGAGTGCGCCGTTGGATGTCCAAATGGAACTGATCGAACTAAAAAATAACGCGCAGCTTGTGAAGAAATTCGAGGACAAAAACGATCTACTGGAGACATGGAAAGTAGCTGTGGAGTATCCCAAGCTTCGCGAAATAGCAAGAAACACTCTAGTGCTGTTTGGAAGCACTTACATGTGCGAAGCGTCATTTTCAGGAATGAAATATCTCAAGAACAAACATCGAACCCGACTAGTGGACACCAATCTGGCGTCAGGAATACGACTGATGATCTCCAGCGAGTGCCCGGACTTTGCGCGACTCTCGGCAAACATCCAAGAGCAAGGCAGCCACTAATTTCTGGACTCTGGACTGCTAAGTTACATGGACAGTGTTAGCGAAGCAGCTTATCACTTATTCAATTATTGTTTTCTCAGTGTACTAATGCCACTTAAAAATATACTCATGCTGTACGTGTGTGACATGATGTTAGGTTTACTTGACAATGTTCAATAAAGTAGAAATATAAGAGAATATTGATGGAAATGTTTTTGTTTGTAATTAAGCACTGTGTTTGCCTACAATACATTATGATTATGTCATTATTATCTCGCGTTGACTATTACGAGAGGTAAATTTTGATAGTGACCGTTTCGTTTTTCAGGGAAAAATTTTTGGCGGCCGTTGCAAAAGTAATTTTTTTTTATGCGGCCGGCAATAGCCCAAAGGTTGCGCACCCCTGTTCTATAGCTTTCTTTGGAAATAATGTGTCACAAACACCAAAGGATTTGAAAAAAGACCGTTGCATGTTACGTAACCTCACTTTTATATTATTAGGCAAAACATTTTAAACAATTTATATTTAATTTTAATATTTTATTAAGCAAAGTTTTTTAAAGAAAAAACAGTAAAATCAGTTCTGAAAAAAACAGCTGTTTGCTGTTTTTGATTTTTCGCAAAAAAACAGCTGTTTAACAGTAACAGTAAAACAGCTGTTAGAAACCCTAATCACCACCCACTAAAATGGGAGAGAAAAAAATGCTTTAAAAATAGATGCAGACTACATCCATGGGTACTGAACCAGAAGAAGAATTGTGAACCAAGTCTTTATAACTTCAGCAGCAGAGGGGGCGAATCAGACAACTTTATTGAAGCGTCTCTTTGGCAAACCAAGGCTTCCTCCAAAATCAAAAAAAAAAAATTTCCTTTGGAGACACAAAGTCGTTGTCGCGTCCCCTCAGCTGCTATGGGGGTAAAAATCTTTTTATGATCTCAACCAAATATTTTACCTAATCCGATTCGATACCTTGTTCTAGGATCTATTAAGTTTATCGTTATAAATCCATGTGGGATTGACTGAGTGTGACTAAAAAAGTTTCTAAATCGATTATAGTCAATGTCACCGTCACACCAAGTTTGCCAAATATTTCTAAGAGTATAAGTGTCGGTCCCATTAAAACTGCTAATATGTTGCAGTTGTCTCTGATCACCTTAGGTACTTGCATGTATCGTTGAGGGACATATGTATCATGTCAGTGTCTTTGTGTCTCCCCTTGGAAAATATCATAGCTGGATTTTTTTGTCTATCTAACATTACATGGTCGTATACAACCAGATTATTAATACTTCCATCGATGTCTTCCACAGATGGGGCTTCGTCGATATCGGTTTAAAAAAAACTCAATAATATTCTCTCCGGTGATCTCTGCGGCTCTCTCGTTATAATCTTTTATCACTTGATAACATCGTTGATCATCTACGTTCGGTGCCACTAAATACAACTTGTCCCATTTCATCCATCGTATTATCATATTAATTAACAACTGTGTTTTACCTCTCCATGAAGGTCCAATGATAATCATTCAAATAGAGTTTGGTAACATAACATGATGGTTTATGGGTTCTGATTCTCATGTTGATGAATAATCAATTACATTCATATCCATATAACATAAATATATTATGGATCTATATTGTGTGAAATGTAAGAAGCGTACTGGCACAAATGACGACAAAATTACAACTAAAAATAACAGATTAGCACTTGCTGGTAAGTGTGTACAATGTAGTACAAAGAAATTTTAATTTTTTTCTATGAAATCTGGAGATGTTTTAAAACAAAACGAGGAGGTGATATTGCAGCCAAGTTAGTAAAATTACTGGGAACACCATGGGCAAAATATCCCGGGAAAAAACATCTTCCAGGGTATAGTTATTGTGGACCCAGGACCAGGCTTGACATCAGACTCGATGATCAAAACCAGCCCCGACCCGGTGAATATCCAATAAACGCTATTGATAAGGCATGTCATGCTCATGATGTTGCTTATAAAAGCAGAAATCTGCAACACAGACATATCGCAGATGTAAAATTGATTCATGTGTTGAATTATATCACTGATAAATCCTTCAAAGAAAAATTGGCTTCATGGTTGATAAAATCTGCAATGAAAAGTAAATTGATGTTGGGTGCTGGTAATTAATAACATCATGGAATCTAGTTATTATTCTCTAAGAGGATATTGGAGGGGTAAAGCAGCAATCAATAAACTCGCTAGCGCTGCAAAGGTGAAAAATACTACAGCAGCGGATTGGTTATCTAAACAGGCGATATGGCAAATTTATCTACCACCACCTAAACAAATTAATTTCTCACATTTTGATGTCAGCATCGTTAATGAGGTTCATCAAGCTGATATATTATTTCTGCCGCATGATGGTGTTTACAAATATGCGCTAACTGTAGTTGATGTTGCGAGTCGATAAAAACAAGCAGAACCTCTAAAGACAAAATCATCAACTGAATTTATCGGCGGGGTCCTCTGCATTGGCCAAATCTATTACAAGTTGATCCTGGCAAGGAATTTCAGGGAGTAGTGTTATCAACAATGAAGCATCATAATATCACCATCAGACGAGGACATACTGCACTACATCGCGATCAGGCAATTGTTGAACGATTTAATCGGACACTTGCTGAGCGGTTATCTGGATATCAATACGCAAAGGAATTTATTAAGGATAAACGATCTGGTGAATGGGTCAAGAGATTACCAGGCGTGATTACTGTGCTAAATAATGAAATTACTCAAACAGTCAACATGAAACCTAACAATGCGATTAAAAAGAAATATATACCCGTAAAACCACAAAATGATTTTTCAAAACAACCAATACTCTGCAATGTCACTGTTAGATATTTATATGAACCAGGAGAGTTTGAAGGTGGTAAAAAAAGAGCTACTGGTCCTATTTGGAGTGTTACTGCACATAAAATATTTAGTATAAAGAGATCTACGGGTAGACCACCAGTCCTTAGAATGGATTCAACTGCTCCTCAGTGAGGATTTACTCGTGAACAATTACAAGTGATACCCGAGGATACTCAATTACCACCGCGTGGTCTTAACTAGCACCTCTGCGTCTGTTGCACTCAAGACAAGTCAGCATCACATTATCTCTGGTATGACCTACGCTGCTATTTTTTCTGTCTACAGTAAATTGGCGGGGGTCTTTATCCGACCAACACCAACGCATTATACAATTACAACTCACGCAGTGATTATTCTGTTGTTGTTTCAGCGTAATTATAAATTCAGCATCAATGTCAAATTTTCTGTTATTTTTTTTGTCCTGTTGTTTATAACCAGAGACTTTTTTTCTGATTATATCATTGCTGACAATATCACATATTGTAGTGTCATTATAATCTAAAACAACTCTTCGAAGTTGATTTATTCTTCATACTCTGGACACCACAAGATAAACTAAATTTGACCACTCGATGCGATTATCAATGATCCAAATAATTGTATCGGATATAGTCAACCCCTGCGAAGAATGTATCGTCACTGCGTATCCTAGCTTCCATGGGGATTTTTCAGCGCGCAATGCATCTTCGACAACACTGATATCAACCAACACAATATCATTTAACACTAAAATCTGCTTTTCTGTCAAGCCTGAAATATCAACTTTGATATTTTGTCTTCGTGTATCCTTGGGTCTATAACACAATGGCACTGGAAGTGTTGCAAATTTTTCTTTGTGTGTGTTCAATAACTTCATCTGAAGTGTATCTCTGACTGTCTTTCTACTTGCCACTTTCAAATCGTTTGGTCTCCATGCTTCCCAAAAATCATTTAATGGGGTTTCTGAAATTATTTCACGCGCTATTTCACATTGGATTCTATCCGGTTGTAATCTGATTAGTTTTTTGAACTCGTGTAATTGTTTATCAAGTGATCTATGATCAGTACTAATTTCTTCATAATAGTCTACAAAATTCTTCAGCCAATTATGCAGGGATAAACCGACAAATGGTTGTGGTTGACCATGATCACCATACATTATCACTTTTATATTCGCTAGCAATAACCACTCGAGAAATCTTTGTAATACATCTAACGACACTGTGCATATCTCATCTCAAATGATTATTTCAGGAATATATTTCTTGCCCATTCGATCAGGAGTCAATTCGTCACCTTTCCATCGAAAGAAACTATGATAAGTGCAAGCATTAATACCTCGTTGTTTCATCTGTCTTGCAATTCTGTGTTTTGGTGTTAGCACAGTCATGTTTGATTTCCTCGAAATAATTCAATCGCACGAGTCATCTTCCCTGACCCACCACAGCCGTTTAAGTAACTGGTTTTATATCTACATATTGGATCGGATATCGAAGGTGCATTAGATAGTTCTGATATCTGATTATTTGTCAAGTAATTGTTTTCAATCGTAACATCTGCTGATTTGGAATAATCACATGGTATTTCCTTTTTAATTCTCCATGATCCCCAACACTCGTCGGAATTTGTGAATTCGGCCACTGTTTGCTTATGTTTTACGTTTCTATAAAATGAATCAGTGGCGACTCTAACTGTGGTGTCAGGAAATCTATTTATCATCAAAAGTAAATTAATAGAAGCATAAGCCAGCATAGACGCCCTTAAGTGCGTATACTGAAGATTATATCCGTCGTTGTAAGTAACAATTGTACGGAATTTTGTTCCATCGGACAAGAAAGCGTCTTTACGATTGACATATATATCTCTAGATACTGCATCTGCAATTATAAAATTGTATTCAACATCATCTATAATTAATTGCAAAGAATATAGTTTGTGGTCGCCTTTTTTTCCACCTTGGGTGAATTTATCAATTCTTCTACTGAGATCTTTTGCGTGTTTATTTCTAACTTCAAAGATTTCTTTGGACCATTTCACGATACATTCTTCGGCGAGATCGGGGAATTGTTTTTTATTTTCGCTGATTATACTATGTAGACTATCGGGTTGTGGTAACCAGACTTCAGTTTGTTTCCAATATGATATAATCGCTTCACTGACAATCAGCGATATTAGTATTTTAGAATCAATTATATACCGTAATAACACTATTGACATCCAGTGTTTTTCAGGGATGTGTCTACCAAACCAAACATAACAGCATGGATAAAATCCTTTAGCCAATTCAAATGATATCACACGAGCGAATCCGGTGAGATCATAATTGGGCAGTGGTCCATTAATCGCAACACAGGTCATTTCATGTGTAGGATGTCCAAATCTTTTAAAGTACTCAGAACACTCTCCATATCCAAGAAAACTCCCTGGATAACACGCAACTATATCAATCGAAATAATACTTTTGGGGTCGTATTTTGTATTCCATAGTCCTCCATGGTTATATTCAACGCAGCTTCATTTGATATCTGATAGAAATTCAGCTCTTGTTTGTTTCCACATGTTTTTCTTTTTTGCAAAATGAGTTGCAACCAACGGAATTGTAAAAAAGTTCGTTAATAATTGTTCATCGTGTTCAGTTGAAAAACCATTAGCTAGTTTTTTCATTTCATTGTGCAGGGCTTCAGTACGGTATAATTCGCCATTGGGTCTTACAAATTGATCGAATTTACCCTCTTCGTCTTCAAAACTGTGAAGTAACCACACTGACACAGGATCGTAATTACTTGACTGAGAAATAAAATCAAATAGATTTCCTGTGTAATATTTTATGGTTCTATCCCGCGGAAATATTGTTACCGCAGGTGTCCACGCGTGTTTATTATGGTCAATAATTTTGATTGGAGCTCCTTTTGATTTATATTTTGATTTGTGTAATACCTCCCCTGTTATCGTCATTACGGTTAATGGGAATCTTAATGATGTTTCTAATTTGGCTATATCTTGAATTGTTGCGCTGTTCTCCCTAACTGTTAATCCCCATTCGTTTATTTTTTTGTGTCTTAGATCCGTCAATTTGTTTCCACGCAACACATTTGTAAAATGCTCTATTATTTGTTCTGCTACACAATTTATCCTTGACAATTTCATGGGTTTTAGTTTCTCAGTACTTGGTTTATCATTTAATGGATAGATCCCATAAACAACCGCAGTCACGAGATAGGATCTCTAGTAATACAGTTTTTCAATCCCGGTTAGAATTCCTGGTTTGGAATCCTGACTCAGTGATGGTTCTCTTATTTTTCAGGATGGGTTCAAATTTGTCGCATATAATCCAATTCCCTGTTTCTGAGCAGATAATGAATTTCACTCTAAAAAAATACTTTTTCTTGTCAAGATGTGAGATTATCACTGCAGCTCTTTCGCATCAACACTACCATCAATTCTAAATGTTGACCAACAGTGAGATGCTCCATCGCACTTGAATTTATTAAAACCATCACAGATTCTACCTATCATGCTTCTGTCATTTATTAGACTCTTTGGTACATCAGTGGAGACTATATCAAGATTGAATTTAGCATTTTTCCAAGGCATAATTTTCAGTAATCTCTCGAACTCCTCCATATTATAATTAAAACAAATATTTAAATAAAGAATTTATTAGATAATGAATCATTGCAAATGGCTTATAAAAGGATCAGTAACCACTTGTAACAAATCATGCAGAAATGAATTCTGTGGATATCATTTACAAAGCGTATTTCGTGGAAGTTTTGGGCCCTTACCTTGTATACGATGTGGGGTAGGTGTGTGTGGTAAGTCACAGTTATGTCTCAATTGTGGTGGTAAGCGATACAGAGAGTTAAAGTGCTATTATGATAATAGAGGTAAAAACTTCATCAAAGATTCCATCAAAGATTCCGACTCTGACTCCATCCCTGACAGAGTCAAAGACAAAATCATAAGAACACCTCAAGACTACATTGAAAGATTCCCAAGTAATAATTAAACCAAATAATTGATTAGACAAATAATATTATAGTATATAAATGAACCAAGAATTTCAACCACATCCTGTGATTACCAATTATGAAGCATCTTGTGATGGTATTGTCAGACACCGCAGACTAAAGAAACCATTAGGATTTGATAATGGTATTGGATATTTGATATTTAATCCTGGAGGGAAAAGTCATCTTAATCATAGATTTGTCTACGAGGTATTTAACGGATTGATAAAAGATGGATTTGTAATCGATCATATTGATTCTAATCTTAAGAACAATTCTTTATCGAATCGATGAGCTATAGCACTAAGTGAAAACACCAAACGAGGAGGGACTGGAAAACATTCGAAAAATGTGAAACCTATAAAATCGTTTATTACAGAAAATAATGAAGAAAGAGTATTTAAACCAATAAATGAAGCCGGTAGGTATTTTGATATTTGCAAACCTTCGGTGCGATAAGTAGCAGAGAATATAACTAAATCCGCTTTTTCTAAAAAATTTCAAAACATAATTCAATTCGTATATACCTGAATTATTATATGTATACGGTTTTTGAAACAGAGATAAGAGTTACGGATCTCACTGGGATATTTCGATGGCTTAATGGTCTGACTGAGTGGCTTTTTTTTGTGTTGGTTCACATACACATATATCATATTCAGAATTATAGACTTGTAGATCTCGAACATTAGTGTATTCCATACGTGGCTGGATTCTCATCCTGGGGCCCATTGTTCGAATCTCATGGCAGGCATTATTGTTGATTGTACCGATTTGGAAGGTTTTTCTATATAATAATTGGGGCTTTAAGCCATTCAAAATTCAAATTGTGAAACCACCATATGTCACACACCGTTACATGGTGTGAATGTGTTTTTGAATTCAACCCAGGGTAATTTTGTTGGGGGTATGGTGGTTTTAGTTTGAATGTAGAACAGCCCCGTGTGTGTATGTGTGCTGTCCTATTTCATATATCATCATTGTAAATATATCATCATTGTAAATATGTAAATACTTGTAAATATGTAAATACTTGTAAATATGTATATATCTATATGTAAATGTGATGTCTATTCACCAAGCATACCTTCTTGGGGTTCTAACCCATTATTTGACAAGTTAGATTCCCTCTCAGAGACTATGCTTCATGGTACCTCTGGGCCTCTCAGATGTGAATAACACCTGAGAGGTTCCAAATGGGGATGTGTTGTCTTATATATGTAACCACTGGGCCTCTCAGATGTGAATAACACCTGATGTGAATAACACCTGAGAAGCTCCAAATGGGGTTCATCATATCATAACTTGCATAATATCTCTAGGCGTAATAAGATGTGAATAACACCTTAGAGCTAATGGAGTTCATCTTATCATAACTTGCATAATATCTCTACGCACAATAAGATGTGAATAACACCTTAGAGTGAATGGAGTTCATATATAATCATATATATGATCATATATAATCATATCATACAAAAACGGGTCAAAAATGACCCCTAATTTTTTTTTATTAGATATATATTTCATATAATGAATTTCGAAAATATGAATGTCATTATAATTGAGATTTCAAATTTGAAAAATCAAGGAATACAATTATCAGATAAATTAGATTGTAATCAGATTCTCTCTGAATTTCATGATCTTGATGATAACGCTGGGAATAATAGAAATGTCCTTGCCAAACAGTATGGGTTGATCAAATGAATTCAGCACGCGGTAAGTGACTCGCTTGTATTCTATAATGAAATCAACAAATTTATCCCACTGTTCATTGCTGTTGTTAAGGTCAGAAGTGAATTGGGCAAACAATATGAAATCAAAGGCACAATAAACTAGAAAATCAAAACAATCAGACAAAATGAAAATCCCCTTTTCGTTGCCTCAACACAGTGAAAAATCTCTCTATGGATTAATTGACACTCTAAACACAAACATGTACAATACCCATACCTGTTTGCAAGTATGAGTAATCCACAATTCTATAGGCCCAGTGATTAAATCACTGAGATAAATAATTCAATAGACAGGTATGCTTACTCACGCAGAACATACCTTTCCATGTTGTGTATTTTTTTTCCGTGGTGATTTATCACCAACGCGGAAGTAATGAAACACTGTAGTGAAATTCAAAAGAATTTTGGAGTGGGTGGGAATTCACGGATTTGATTTTTTTTGTTAATTGCTGAAATATTTTTTTTTTTTATTGATTTTTGTTCATTTTTGGTCGTTGTGAGGCAAATTTTGTGGTGTTTTTCATCGAGATCGTCGAATCTTTGATGCTTTTTTCATTGATTTTGTACTGTTTTGGCTAATCTGTCGACATAATTTCATGAAAATTGATTTTCTATAAATGAATTCCTGGTGTTTTTGCCCTCGATTTTCACATGAAAAAAATGAAATGCATAGCTATCTGTGGATTTTTCACTTACAATTTAAATCGTATATTACATTTATAATGGTAGGTGAAGCCCTAACAACTAGATCAGCCCATGAGAGATTAACTGCGATTAAGAGATTTATTCCGGTCGTGATTCCGTTTGAAATAAGCTCCAAACGAGACAAGAATTTCAAACCAATTTTACAATGGGAACCGAACAATTATTCAAACCAGTAACCACTGCTACTAAGGAGGGTATTACTGCTACTGTACCAGTACTTGAAAAAATAGCAAAGGAAACTGAAAAAACATCAGCGCTGTTACAAAAAACCCTCCTGGTCCAAAAAAAAACAATGAAAAAATAGTAGAGGGATTACGTAATCGATTTAATGAGGAGGGGTTAGCAGCAACTGATAAGACTGATCCAGCTTAAATTCCTGCACAAAGTCTTGTTCTTATGACTTATGAAAACAGAAAAAAATGTTGAAATCAGGACAACACACGTATATTAAAAATATAGAACATTGGGCTGATGTGTTTTACAAAATCAAAACTAACACAAGTCGAATTGATCAAGACAATGCATCATACACTGGATATCTCAATGCGGTGGGTATAGTGAATAATCAATATGAAGAACTAAAACTGCAAAAACCGCAAAGATTGCAAAGAAAAAGACAACAGCCTTAAAAGAAAATATCTTTCTCACGTCAACAACAACTACCACCAGACGATGATGATACGGGTTTGAGATTATTGGAGTAATGTTTAATAATAAGCAATATTATTATAATAATAAGCAATCATTATATATGCCATCTGATGAAGATGAATCTGATGATGCGCAACCGATTCTAGTAGTAGTGGGAAGGGTTTTTCTCAGAGTGGAACCCCAAGGGGGATTTCAGTTAGTGGTCTAGTTCGTCGTCATAATAGTATTCTCGGGGATATATAACGATTAGAAGTTCTCGTAGGAGGGAAACAAGCTGGAAATAACTCACCGGAAATAATGAGGCAGCTGATATCTGCAGACGACTATTTGAGGGTGGTATCATGGATATTGGTGTATATTGAGAGTTTATTGATGAGCTAGCAAATGGTTACCACAGTGACTAGTCACTGAAATTGCTGGCAATGAAAATTGTTTACGATGAAAATCCGTAGGATTTTTGCGATTAGATAAATAGCATTTAAAGATGATCATACACTACAACCATCCATGACTTACATAGTAAACTCATGATTGCCAGTTTATAGAGCGTACTATGGAGATGGTCTCGGCAATACCATTGCAGGGTTATGGTATGTACAAGAATGGCTCGAAAAATAGCACCAATCGCAAAACAGTTATCAATGAAAGCTATTGATGTTATTCGTGATAAGGGTATTAGCGCTGTTGGTGATGTTGCCGGGAAAGCATTTTCCGCGGCTAAGGAAAAACTAGTAGCGTTAGTTCGGTGAAGAAAGAAACCGGTGATAAAGTCACCAGGGATGAAGTCACTAGGACCACTACCATCTACGGAAATTATGCCTGCAAGTATTAGCAAAATAATAAATGATGCAGTGGATCCAAAAATAGCATCACGGTATGACACTCAGGGAAATATTACTGCAAATATGATAGCGGGAAGTGGCTTGAAATCACGAGCAAGATCGCGTTTTAGATCAAGATATATAATAATATGTTCAAATCATCTCCTGACCCAGCATTGGATTTAGATGCACCAGTACCCAAGAATGATTCTGTACGTGATTATCAGTTCTATTCCTATCATGCAGTACAACCAAATAGTCGATCAAGGATCGAGTTTCAGGTCCAGGATACCAGCAAATACTTTCTACCCGCTGAAGCTTTTATCCAAGTAGAAGGAGAAATTGTAATAAATAATCCCCTTGTTAATGATCCACCATATGACCTAAATGTCAAAGTTGGCTTTGTCAATAATGGTATCATGGCACTATTCAATAGCGATAGATATATGATTGATGGAAGAGAAATTGAATCCATAGAACATGATGTTGATGTTGCCACAACAATAGTGGGGTTAGCAAGATATTCTGATGATTATACAAGATCGGCAGGTCCATCTATGATATTCTCTAAGGATATTACTAATCACGCTGAATACAATCAGTATATTAAACTAAGGACACCAAGAGTTACTGCATCTGATCCACAACCAACAGCTGATGAATCTGTTGAACATGAAGACAGACCAGCTGGTGTTTTTGATATCATAAAGGTGATGTACTCATTACAGCTTAGGGTTTGCAACACGCATATCAGTGTTGCATGGACGGCATAGATTATTCTCATGCGTGATTCCACTACATCATATATTTGGATTCTGCAGAAATGTTAAAAAAGTTATCTATGAAAGCGAAGCATACAGTAGTGACGGTGACGATAATAATGCAATCTGGCAAGAAAGTCGCTGATGGTAACGTAAATATAACAAAACTCTCACTGTGGATGCCAGTAATGACTCCATCAATCACCGCAGAGGAAAAATTACTATCATTTATGGATACAGACAGCAAATCATTACTAAGATGGCTAACAACAACAACAGATACTATGGATAGTACTGTTAATGGTGTATTTACATGGCAACATGGGATTTCAGCATCAAAACAAGGAGTTGCTGCTCCGCTGCATATATTTATTGCATTACAGGATAAAGCACGATTAAATTCACAAATACGCAGCCATATGATATTTGATCAATTGGGTGTTAATGAAGTCTCGTTGAGGATAAACGGCCAACAGGAACCATCCGAGGATATTTTGCTTAATTACGAACAAAACCAAATAGCACATGCTTATCATTGTTTGCTATCATTTATGGGACGTGATAATAATGTAGATACCGGTCTGCAAATATCACAATTGGATTTTAGAAATCAATATCCCATCTACTACTTTTTGTTGGAACATTTTGACTTATCCAGACAATCCGTCGTTGACATACACTTTTGAGCTCGTGTAACCACTCCTCCTGCTGGTGGTTACAGAGCAGTTGCTGTCATTCTCAGTGACAAATCAATGCTACTCGAAGGTGTTGGTGAACGAATGAAAGTAATTGATGCACCAGTGGAAAATATGTAATGTAACAATTAGTTCAGTCTGTTATTAAATAAAATGTCATATAGTCATGTTAGTGTTAACTCCTAGTCAAATTAAAAAAATTGCAGTTGGAATCAGGTAAAAAATGTGGAACCACGATATCGCTGAAACACAATCAGATGTCTGGTGGTCAGAATAGACTATCACTGACAGCTCGTCAGATAAAACACTTCAATGATGCTATCAAAGATAAAAAAGGTGTTCAGGTCACTCTCTCTGCGGCCACAATTAAGAACATGATAAAATCAGGTGGTATATTCCCGTTGTTAGCTGCGTTACCAGCGTTGATTGCGGCAGCGGCCCCAGTGGTAGCAAAAGCTGCCGCGCTAGGAGCCGTTGGTACCGCGGCAGGGATGGCACTAAAGAAAGCTACCGGAAGTGGGTATAAAAAAAAGAAACAATCAGGAAAGGGTCTAAGACTACCAGGAACTCCGTATTCATGGTACAGTGAAAATGGCCTGAGACTAGGAACAATAGTTCCCATGTCAAATTTTGATATACTCAATGCTGCTAAAATACTAGCGATAAAAAACTTTAGAGGTGTTTTTATTCGAGATCAATTGCCACAACAACCAAGCAACACTGAAACAGGTATCATTAAATCTTGATAATAGCACCGGACCTGGAACCCACTGGGTTGCATACGCAATTACTCCGCAATTAATTGTTTATTTCAATTCATATGGATTAGCACCACCTAAAGAATTTATGCATTATATAAACCGCTTAAAAACTCCTTTCTGTTATTCCACGCTATTAACACAGGAAATGAATGACCCATCAATATGCGGCATAGAAGTATTAAATGTCCTCGACGCGATTTCATCATCGTGAAAACCACCCCATAAAACCGTACACGAATATACGAGTAATCGCTTTTTAGAGAGATCTTAGAGTATAATGATTGATATTTGGGGGAGATCTTTATCAAGCCTGAAAAAAACCACCACGGAAATATCTGCAACCAGTGATGTAAAAAAAAAATAATCGAAGATGAAATAGCTGAGATGTTAAACTTCACAAGTGTTGATCCAAATGAAATAGTTGTATTTCAAGATCTTCAGGGTAAATTGAAAACTAGTAATATTTCCCTGGATGATATTTTGACAAAATAACGAGACACAGTAGAAGATACTATCACATTGTTTTCCAAGGAGGGTAAACTCAAACCGGGTGTACCGGTACTTGTTTCGACACTCACAGATAAATTAACAATGCTCGGTGATAATTATATTTCATCTGCAGAATCATTAAAAACTCTCAATGATAAATATGATGTTCAAGTAAATCAATTTGCGGGTTTACAAAAATCCATCACTGAGGTTCAACTCCCAGTTGATAATTTCTTTGGGGTTCCACCGGTGACCACACCGAAACTCACAGAGATAAAAACAGCTATGTTAGAATTAGCAACACTACAATCTAGGTATGAAGATCATGTTGGGAAGTTTTCAATTTTTCGTAAAAATCTTATTGAGAAATTTTTTGGAACCTCATTAGATAAACTCAACACAAAACTCATAGATGTAAAAAAAAATCCATCAAAGAGATCAAAAAGATCAACGATGTAATCAAAGATGATTTACCGAGGATGATAGAAACACTTAAAAAAACAAAGATTCCTCATGAGAAAACCATCAACATAGTATACACGATTCAACACGGATCATTTATGTGGACACCACAAAATAACATATTAAATTTCACTGTGACCATCAAAGGTATTTATCGATTAACACTAGTGTCACCGACTCAATTTAATATTTCATCAGCGAGTTCATCTGGGGTCAACAATATGATATCAATGATCATCGACAAAGGAACAACTATCCACTGATAATAATTTGGCTAGGGTTTCAATAACATGGTATGTGGAATTCATAGCGGATTTAAGTAAACAACTGATTCAATTAAAAATCCATAGGATTTTCAATGCTGGCAAATATAATGAAGTATCGCTATGATCAGGTCAGAGAATTTCAAATTAAACTCAAAACACTCACCAAGGAATATCAAACAAAAAAAAAAAATACCGACAAAGAATTACCGCAGTTGATGTTGCCGTGTACTCGGTATCAGGTTAATTACCGGAGCTGGTATTATACTCTCCTCGGTGACAATGGTTGCTCCGATAGCTGTTCCAATTTGTATATCCGCGGCGACAACAATTGCTGGAATAATATCAATAATAACAAAAAAAATATCATCATGTAGCCAGCGCAAACTACAGGATTACGTAATTAAGTTCCATGTTGTGTCAACCGCATACTCACAATTATCCTCAATAATATCATCCTCCCTCGATGACACATTAATATCCGATAGTGAGTTTTCCGCGATGGTACGTGTTTATGATTCCGCAATTTCAAAATTAGAAAACCAACACGAATATAATAACAATGGCAACATCGCAAGAACTACTTCAATGAATAGTGGAAAATACCACCCCGGTGAAAACCAGCATGATCTCAATAACCTCAACCAATCCTGAATTCAGTGTGAATTTCCCCACTGCGATTCCCGTTAAAGAGATAGCACTAGCAAAATTACGAGTATACCATAGTTGGCCTAATATTAGATCAGTACCATTTGGTAGTCAACAACCGAATAATTCCTTGGTGTTTGTGAGCAAGAATAAACCCGATGGTACTCCTGACTGGAACATTGTTTCTTTACCATCTGGGTCTTACCAAATCGAACAAATCAATAACGAATTACAACATAGAATAAAATCCATTACTGGAAAAGAATCGAAAATCGCTATAACATTTCACTAGCCGATGTTATCCTCTGCTATTGAGATAAACTCACCCAGGTATGTCGTACATATTTATCAGAGTTCGATAAGAACAATACTGGGTTGGCCTGAAATCCCACCTCGAATATCCTTACAAATACCACCAGAACCATCAAAGTCTGATTATACTTCTGATAAGAAATCATATGCGATGATATCGTACGATAGAAATTTTGGAGATTTAGATTTCTTTTGGGCGGATAGAAGAACCAAGCGGTGGATTGTTTCAACCAATTCAAAGTAAAATTAATGAACACTTTATAAAAATAAATAATGAATTTGAAATACATAGAAATACATTGCGAGAAAAACTTTCCAAAGAATCCCCGCGAGATGAAATCAAATATATAGAAATATGTAATCAAATTATTGCTGACATGGAAGCATCAAATTTATGGATTATTCAAACAATCTTAAATGCTGTAAATCCTAAATCAAGAACAGAATTTGCAAAAACATATAAAATACGCATAGAGAATATTTCAGCATTTAAACTCCCCTGTTATAATGTAGATCAATTAAAAAAATCAACCAATGATCTCCTTGATGAGTACTTTCCATGAATACTTGCCGCATGGAAAAAAATGCCACAACCACAAACAACTATCCTCAAACATAATAATGATCTAGATGGTGGTGGTAGGCATATCGCTTCTCAGAAGGTGAATATATCCTCGGTGATTGCAGTAAATTTAGTATGTGATGCTATCAAAGGAAGTTACCAAATAAATCTCGAAAGATCAAATCAAGCCCAGCAGGGATATATTTTATATTCATTTGCACCAAAAGCTCTGCTAGGATTTTTAATAATTGAAGATCCAACTAATCTGGTCTATATGCGATGTCATAATGCTTCATTAACGAGAATTAATTTCAAACTCACCGACCAATCCAATAATCTGATTGATTTACAAGGTGAGGTTTTACAAATTAGTCTGTTTGTGAAATCGTAAAAAGATTTTTACCCCCATAGCAGCAGAGGGGACGCGACGACTTTGCGTCCAAAGGAAACTTTTTGGTTTGCCAAATAGACACTTCTATAAAGTGGTCCGATTCGCCCCCTCTGCTACTACTTCTGTGAAGATAAAATAAATGTACTCCGTATAACTTCTGTTAAGATACAAAATTGCTGTACTCCACCTAACTTCTGTTAAGATAAAATAAATGTACTCTTATAACTTCTGTTAAGATAAAATAAATGTACTCGTATAACTTCTGTTAAGATAAAATAAATGTACTCGTATAACTTCTGTTAAGATAAAATAAATGTACTCACATAACTTCTGTTAAGATAAAATAAATGTACTCGTATAACTTCTGTTAAAATAAAATAAATGTACTCGTATAACTTCTGTTAAGATAAAATAAATGTACTCACATAACTTCTGTTAAGATAAAATAAATGTACTCGTATAACTTCTGTTACTCATATAACTTCTGTTAAGATAAAATAAATGTACTCGTATAACTTCTGTTAAAATAAAATAAATGTACTCGTATAACTTCTGTTAAGATAAAATAAATGTACTCACATAACTTCTGTTAAGATAAAATAAATGTACTCGTATAACTTCTGTTACTCATATAACTTCTGTTAAGATAAAATAAATGTACTCGTATAACTTCTGTTACTCATATAACTTCTGTTACGATAAAATAAATGTACTCATATAACTTCTGCTAAGATAAAATAAATGTACTCATATAACTTCTGTTACGATAAAATAAATGTACTCATATAACTTCTGTTACGATAAAATAAATGTACTCATATAACTTCTGTTACGATAAAATAAATGTACTCATATAACTTCTGTTAAGATAAAATAAATGTACTCATATAACTTCTGTTGCGATAATATCAATGTACTACACCTAATTAATGCTAAGATAATATTAATGTACTCGACAGAACTACTGCTAAGGTAAAATCAATGCAGTCCACATAACGTCTGCTGAGATTGTAGTGTAAGCTTTGATTTGATTAGCTTTGAAATATCACTAGACATTTAAAATAATCAGATATTCCACACTGGACTAAAACTGGTATACACCAACTGCTGGTTTATGTTAGATGTTCAGTAGGGCTTAAGTTCCATGGGAAAAATACTTTCAGGGCAGTCTTTAATCCCCTTCCTAGCTGTATTAATGTATTGTATTTTATAAATAGTATAGAACCCTTTCTACAGTTATTCTTCAGTAACAAATAACATTACAGAGGTGAAATTAGTTTTTCTATCTTGATTTGTTTCAAGAAAAATGTGCATGAAGTGAATCAAAGTCAGATGAACAATATACCTGGCTTGAAATGTTTGATTTTCTTTAACTTTTTTTATTGTTTCAATATTTTTTTCCAATTTTCAGAAAAGTTTTGTTTTTCTTCCAATTGTGTACTGAAGATCTGATATGCTTAAAAAACTGTTTGAGAAAATTAAAATAATGTTTCTTTTTTATCCAGCTTCTGAAGATTGATTATTTTGTACTTGATGCTCACTCACAAACAGACTGGTTCCCTCTCTTCCAAAAGATTAGAGAAGTTTTAGACCAATAAAGCATATACTACCTTGTAGATTCTTTATGGATTCTGGTTTTAACCTATAACATTTAAGTGGTAACAAGATATCAGACATGAATCTACAACAATAAGAATATTTTAGGAATGATTTGGAAGAAGCTTTTCTCTCTTGTGAGAATAAGAAGTAAAGCAGCTTATCTCCCTTGAGAGAATAAGAAGTGTGTAGACGGTAGAGGTATATTTTTTCTGCTGAGTTTTGACCATTAACGATATGTGCACTTTTAAATTATTTATTTCCAATATGATCTATCATTACAATTGATGCATTCATATTTTTGGATCACGTTGATTCTCAAACAGGGATCTGAAAAAGTGGACAGCAACTGTTTATCTATATGTAATATTTGTTTTCTTCTGTTTATTGGTTGTAACATTTTTTTGTCTTGCAGGAATCTGCTCAGAGTGAGAAGATTATGCTAAAATTTGTCAAGATACATGCCCCCTGGGATGTGTGCTGCTTTTATGCTGAGGATCTGTGCATGAGAGCACCATTGCAGGTTGATGATAACACAGAAGCTATTTGCTTGAAACAAGTGAAAATAGATATGTTATCAAGCAGGTGAAACACTAAGTCTTTTCGTGAGTAGTGATGAGTGAAAATACTTACGTTTTTCACCCGCAATATGAAATATATCTGCTACTCACTTGCAGCAAGGAATTTTTTTTTTATTTTATGCTCTAATATATTGGCCAGAGAAACATACTGTATATTAACAGATTGAAATACAAGATGTACTGTATAACAGATTGAAGTACAAGATGTACTGAATAACAGATTGAAGTACAAGATGTACTGTATAACAGATTGAAGTACAAGATATACCATATAATACTGTATAACAGATTGAAGTACAAGATGTACTGTATAACAGATTGAAGTACAAGATATACCGTATAATACTGTACAACAGATTGAAGTACAAGATGTACTGTATAACAGATTGAAGTACAAGATATACCATATAATACTGTATAACAGATTGAAGTACAAGATGTACTGTATAATACTGTATAACATACTGAAGTACAAGATGTACTGTATAACAGATTGAAGTACAAGATGTACTGTATAACAGATTGAAGTACAAGATGTACTGTATAACATATTGAAGTACAAGATGTACTGTATAACATATTGAAGTACAAGATGTACTGTATAATACAGTACAACAGATTGAAGTAAAAGATGTACTGTATAACAGATTGAAGTACAAGATGTAATGTATAACAGATTGAAGTACAAGATGCAGTGTATAATACTGTTTAACAGATTGAAGTACAAGATGTACTGTTAACAGATTGAAGTACAAGGTGTACTGTATAACAGATTGAAGTACAAGATGTACTGTATAATACTATAACAGATTGAAGTACAAGATGTACTGTATAATACTGTATAACAGATTGAAGTACAAGATGTACTGTATAATACTGTATAACAGATTGAAGTACAAGATGTACTGTATAATACAGTAAAACAGATTGAAGTAAAAGATATACTGTATAACATATTGAAGTACAAGATGTAATGTATAACAGATTGAAGTACAAGATGTAGTGTATAATACTGTTTAACAGATTGAAGTACAAGATGTACTGTATAACAGATTGAAGTACAAGGTGTACTGTATAACAGATTGAAGTATAAGATGTACTGTATAATACTATAACAGATTGAAGTACAAGATGTACTGTATAATACTGTATAACAGATTGAAGTACAAGATGTACTGTATAATACTGTATAACAGATTGAAGTACAAGATGTACTGTATAATACAGTAAAACAGATATAAGTACAAGATGTCCTGTATAATACTTTATAACAGATTGAAGTAGAAGATGTACTGTATAATACTGTATAACAGATTGAAGTACAAGATGTACTGTATAATACTGTATAACAGATATAAGTACAAGATGTCCTGTATAATACTTTATAACAGATTGAAGTACAAGATGTACTGTATAACAGATTGAAGTACAAGATGTACTGTATAACATATTGAAGTACAAGATGTAATGTATAACAGATTGAAGTACAAGATGTAGTGTATAATACTGTTTAACAGATTGAAGTACAAGATGTACTGTATAACAGATTGAAGTACAAGGTGTACTGTATAACAGATTGAAGTATAAGATGTACTGTATAATGCTATAACAGATTGAAGTACAAGATGTACTGTATAATACTGTATAACAGATTGAAGTACAAGATGTACTGTATAATACTGTATAACAGATTGAAGTACAAGATGTACTGTATAATACAGTAAAACAGATATAAGTACAAGATGTCCTGAATAATACTTTATAACAGATTGCAGTAGAAGATGTACTGTATAATACTGTATAACAGATTGAAGTACAAGATGTACTGTATAATACTGTATAACAGATATAAGTACAAGATGTCCTGTATAATACTTTATAACAGATTGAAGTACAAGATGTACTGTATAACAGATTGAAGTACAAGATGTACTGTATAACAGATTGAAGTACAAGATGTAATGTATAACAGATTGAAGTACAGGATGTAGTGTATAATACTGTTTAACAGATTGAAGTACAAGATGTACTGTATAACAGATTGAAGTACAAGGTGTACTGTATAACAGATTGAAGTATAAGATGTACTGTATAATACTATAACAGATTGAAGTACAAGATGTACTGTATAATACTGTATAACAGATTGAAGTACAAGATGTACTGTATAATACTGTATAACAGATTGAAGTACAAGATGTACTGTATAATACAGTAAAACAGATATAAGTACAAGATGTCCTGTATAATACTTTATAACAGATTGAAGTAGAAGATGTACTGTATAATACTGTATAACAGATTGAAGTACAAGATGTACTGTATAATACTGTATAACAGATATAAGTACAAGATGTCCTGTATAATACTTTATAACAGATTGAAGTACAAGATGTACTGTATAACAGATTGAAGTACAAGATATACTGTATAATACTGTATAACAGATTGAAGTACAAGATATACTGTATAATACTGTACAACAGATTGAAGTACAAGATGTACTGTATAATACTGTACAACAGATTGAAGTACAAGATGTACTGTATAATACTGTATAACAGATTGAAGTACAAGATGTACTGTACAACAGATTGAAGTACAAGATATGCTGTATAATACTGTGTAATAGATTGAAGTACAAGATGTACTGTATAACAGATTGAAGTAACGGATTTCTTACTGCATCTTGCACGATGTCTTTGGTTTACCATTTATGTTCTGTTGTGTTTTATGATTATATACATAGAAAATATAAGCAGTTAAATAATTATTTTCCAATTCAAAATAAAGTAGCACACTAAGAAAGAATAGTGTGCACCTTGATGGATTTGAACTCGAAGTCATCTTTAATGACAGATAGACATTTGTACCATTTGACCATGTTCGCATAAAAAAATAACTTTGAATTTAACAGTTACCTTGTTATTAACCACTTTGATTATATTAATTATGACATAGATTAACAGGTGTTTCAGCAGGCAGCATTTTGAACAGTGTCATGTTCCATAACCCATGTAATCTGACATACCATGATGTCTTTATATATATATATATATACATCTAAATTGGATTAACTAGTTTGATATCAGGTTCTAAAATATGGTTACAGGTTATTACATACATGCCAACCATTATGCTTTAGGTGTAATCAATACGCTTTTTTTTCTCACTAAATTACACCTTATGAATAACCATATATGGATTAAGCTTTTTCAGTATATCCACCTTCCCAAAAACTCAGTTATTTGTTTTCTCACTTTTATCAACATTCCATCAATCCCACAGACCATGTTTTAAAAAAGATGGCTTTTACATAACTACAGTATAAGAGTATGCTTCTCTGAGGACTTTCTAACAGTATCGTGTTCTATTTATAGAAACATTCGACCTTGTATTTTATTTTTAGCAGCAATAAGGCTTGGTGAAGAGAGAACAGGCTGGTTTTCTAATTTGAATCTTTATGCACAGATTTTTTTGTTGCTCTGATTCATATTTGATGGAGAATCAGTCTGAAGGTATTTGCACTAAAAAGTATTTTATTTTAGTCTATGCATATATGAGAGCAATAATATTACCTTTGAAATAATTTCACAGATAGATTAAAGACAAAAAAATAAACGAAACAAAAAATAGCTGAATCCTCCAAATATGAAGACATGAGGAGCATCATGTGAGGCCATTTGGAAAGAATTGTAATATTTGGCACTAAAAGTATTCAAATGGATTCTAGTCAATGTGTGTGTAAAGCTAAAAGTGCTACATATGAAAACTTGAAGCAGTAAAGGATGTTTTAAGACGAGGGGCAAATAAATCATTGTTCATTCAAATTTTATTGCATGTTATATGTGGATTATGCTTTTTCTGCCTGGATTCTGCTTTTTGACCACTTAGATTACACTTTTCCCTTGTCAGGGGTTGGCATGTCTGTTATTATCTTTGTTTTTCTTTTTCCAGTAAGTCCAACTGTTCTGAAATTTATTTGCAGTAAAGTTTTCAGCTTTTCCAACACTCATGTTTCACAAATTAATATCATTGAGTTTTGTTTTTTTAGTTATAATTTCTTCTTGATAACCTTCGTATTGGATAGACATGTTGTTGGTTTTGGTCTTTATACTCACAGTAGCATTACAGATAGTGATATTCTTTAATTAAATTGCTGAACCAGTCAAAGCACTTTGGCTCATTGTCAAATTTTGGGGAAAGCAGCACCATTTTTGAAGTTGTAATGTTGAAAAAATATTTTTGTGGAAAAATATGGATTATCTTTCAGATTTTTAGAGATAAGATAACATGAATTAATGTATTTCGTTTTGTTGATACCTTTATTTTTCATAGTCTTGACATTGTGACAGTTTCTGGCAATATTTGAGACTTGTTGGGTTTTGATCAATTGAATTCATTCTTACTTTATGTCAGATGAAATGGATTAAGCAAAAGAGCATATGATGGGTTTCTTGAATGAATCATGAGTTATGAAAAATTTTTTCATTTAGGGCTAGTAACTGGAGATGTTTAGGTACTGCTTACATTTCTTACCAATTCAGTACACTGTATATGTTTGCATTTAATAGACTGGCATAGTTTATAAAACAAAAACGAACAAAAAAAACCCCCACCAACATTGCAACCAGAATTTTTTAATTTTCCCCCCAAAACTAAAAAAACATAATCATGAAAGTGTTCTTTACTCACATGTATGATTATAATGCAACATAATTTACCTGGACAACTTTCGACTTGTTTTGAACTTGTTGTGACCATCGTTTCTCAGTCCTGACAATATAATATTTTTCTGGACAAGATTTTTTGCACGAAATATTAAAATTTTCATTACTCAGTAATTATCTTGAGAGAAAAAGTAATTTATTTAATTTTTCTGGATATTTAGGTTAACTGTGATAAATTTAAATTAGGTTAAGTAGTAGCTAAAAAATTTGTTACCACAATAACAATAAATAATATGTCAATAGTGCTAGCCTTGACCTTTTCGAAGGTGGCAAATGATTAGTGCACAAAATGGTCAGAATATAGTTTCAGTATCACAGCTCAAAAGTTAAAATCTATTTCTTCAATTAGAACTTATTTAATATGGTTATGATGCTGTGAAAAGTTATTAACAGAATGCCACATATATTAACAGAGTGCCACAGCTTAATGAAGTGCCACATATATTAACAGTGTGCCATATATATATTAACAGTGTGCCATATATATTGACAGTGTGCCACATATATTAACAGAGTGCCTCAGATATTAATGGAGTGCCATATATATTAACAGTGTGCCACAGCTATTAATGATTATTGTTGTAGGGTTCAGTGCCATTTTTCAGCACACTATAGGCTATATATGGCGGCCAGTATTACTGATGGAGAAAGAACCTGGGGAAAACCACCAGAAAGAACCACTGACCCACAAGAAGCCACTGGCAAACTTTCTCATATAACCACATTGGCCAAATATGAGACTCGAACCCACGCAGACAAAGGTGAGATGGCAGTGATCCGTAACGGAGAGCGCTTTAGACCACTCGGCCACTTGGGGCCCTAGCCAATAATGAAGTGCCATATATATTAACAGTGTGACACAGATATTAATGGAGTGCCACATATGTTAATAGAGTGCCACATATATTAACAGAGTGCTACATCTTCCTCTAAAATGTTAGGACAACTATATAGTATAATAAATATTAAAATAATTTAATCATAATCTTTGGTTCACTTAAGGATACAAATTTGTAAATTTCATTGCAGTGTTTTCTTTTTTCCTATATTCCAGGCTCACTCAAATCCCTCAGACAACTGGTCAGAGAGGATACTAGCAGCACTGAAGATTCCTAATATGATGTATGAAGAAGTTCCTAACAAGCCGTTAGACTTCTACACCTGTCAGTTTAAAACGTCTAAACTCTACAGGTAACTTTTTAATATATGAACTGCAAGATTTGATTCCTTTTTACAGTTAGAGTTATGAGAATTGAAATTGTAAAATATTTTACTGTTAAATGGAGAAATGTGCATTTTGGTTTGTATCTGTCATGGGTTGTACTGTAATTTAAAATAATATTTTCATGAAAGTTTATTTTTTAGTTGTTAATTTGGTTACCTTTATCAGCAATTACTAGATTGAGTTGATATGTTGGTTACAAATATCAGCAATTATTAGATTTACACCTCTCCTCAATAACTTGCGAGGTCCACAAACATAGACAGTGCTATAGGCATGAGCACGAGTTACAGAGAGACTTTAAATTTTTGTGAAAGATTCTCTTTGACATCTAGAAAACTGGGGGGAGGGGGCGGCATTAGGAAACTGGGTTGTTTAATGACTGAATCATCATTTTACAATCACATCGATAATACTAGTGATGGGAATCGGTCAGAAATTCATAATCAATAATTGGTTCTCCTTAAACCAACTGATCATCGATTATAATCGGTTACTAAGAGCAAATTTTAATTTTTGTTACACAGTTATATCTTTGATCAAGAATTCATTATGTTTATAAATATACAGGAGTTATCTATTTTAATGACATGTATACTTTAACCTGACAATAATATTATAAAAATACATTGTGTTACTTTTGTTCTACAACTTTGTTAAATGAATGCAACTTTTTATGGCTGATCAGTCAGTCATATGTAACTGAAATACTGCTACAATCCCCCGAAATTCTTTCATTCATATGTGATGTGTCTATAATTTAAAGTATAGAAGGACATGAGTTTCTTGTTTGTAATTGTTTATAAATACTACAAAAGATGTTGCAAGTTAACTTAAACAAATCAACAAAATGTGTTTAAATTTTATTAACTCAACAATTTAACAACTTGAACATGTAATAATGACTATTATGTTCTTAATAATGAATTGTAAGACTTTATTTGTAGTTGTGAAGCGATTAATAAATTTCAGGTCAACTTTAGTGGCTGGGAGTTTTACTAACCTTTGTGATTTGCATGCACCTAAAAAGTTGTCTCCCTTTACACACAATTGATTATGGAGTTTCACAATCGATTATCTTATCAGTTTACTCAACCAACTGATGATCGATTATAATCGATAATCGGAACAACACTAGATAATACATTTTAATTACATGCTTTTTCTAATAAAGTTGTTTGTGTTTCTGTTTAAATATCATTTTTTTTCAAAATGTCCAACATGTGATAGATCATGCCAACTGTTTTCAACAACCATTACGTGTTCACAAAAAGTCTGTGTATTATGTCACTGCATTTTGTTTTCTTGATGAATCGGAGTCCCATAGTGGTGTTTAATAATGTCCTGCCAAATCGTAAGTCCTCAGGGCAGGAAATCTGACTAACTGCTGTCACACCACCAAACAAGATTCCTTTTCTTTCAAAAACACACATTATTTATTTTGTGAGACAATTGTCTACATCAAAACTCAATTTTTGTATTGTTCAATTAGTACAATATTGATGTTGCAATTTCATTGGAAGTACATAATGAAACTGCTTATCATCCTTGAGGATATCTCTCACTGACCCACAATGGTCCGTATCTGTGAAATCAAGCTCTTTATTTTATGAAGTATTCATGTTGCTAGGCTGCCTTGCTATCTCTGATCACAGTTATGAAAGAGTTGGTTAATTTAAGGTAGCTTGTGTTACATACATAATAACATTTATAACAGTGTTTGATTGATCAAATGAAGTGAGTTCACCCGACAAACGGAATGGGGCTGCTATATTTTAAGCTTTTAGGATTTTTGTACCTTTTAACTTTTCTTTTATTCTACCTCTTTTATTTGATTTAAATGACACTATTAATGTGATAATACAAAGGAGGTCAGCTTTTAATTCAGTACAGTAATGCAGCATATGTTTCCAAGTCAGTTATCAAAACACTGTCGGCACTTAATTAGGTTCTCAGAGAAATGCTTTCAATTTATAAAAAATTATTTAATTTGTATTTAATAATAATATTATTTATTCAAGTATTGCCTCCACTCTGCATAAGTGACATTTTCATTGATAAAAATTTCATTGCATATTGTTAATTGTGGTGTACTATAAATGTTGATTAGAAAGAAAATGTAAAAACTTGTATGACCTATTTTTAAATTTGATAATTCATTGTGTTGATTAAAATGTCCAGGTCCTATCTACCGTTTTTGGTGAAAAAAATGAGCGATATATCAAAGTTTCCATTACCAATTTTGATCATGATTTTCTTGAACAAATAGAGATCAGTTTTGGGGTATTTTCTGGTTTTAAAAATGGTATCCATACCTGACCCTGCATTAAGCGGGTTTGCAAGTTATGGAGTGGAGTAGTTGTTGATTTGTTTACCTGTATCAGGAGTTATTAGACTTGAGTTTTTTATTTGTTTACCTGTATCAGTAGTTATTAGACTGAGTTTTTTATTTGTTTACCTGTATCAGCAGTTATTAGACTGAGTTTTTTATTTGGTTACCTGTATCAGCAGTTATTAGACTGAGTTTTTTATTTGGTTACCTGTATCAGCAGTTATGGAGTCAGATGGAAAGTATTTGGAGAACACCTACCTGGAAATGGGCATATATTCTAATATAGTGGAGAGTTTGACAAGTCCATAAATGGAGTAGGCTTCCTTATAAACAAAGCCATAAAGGGATCTGTGGTTGAATACTGCCCCATATCTAGCAGAATCATCTCCATTCCATTCTTCGGAAAGCATCTCCCTTTAACATCACAATTATCCAGGTCTATGCTCCAACTACCGATCATGATGATAAAGAAATAGAGAAGTTTTACAACAAACTACAGGGTATTCTTAACATGGTCAGTAAAAAAGACGTCCTCGGCATCCAAGGAGACTGGAATTTCAAATTTACCATAGATGTTGTAAAAGACTGGGAAGATCATTGTGGACCTTCTTGCAATGAGCTTACCAGTGAAAGAGAGAGATGGTTGCTTGAGTTTGCAAGCTACAACAACTTGGTACTAGCCAACACCATGGGCCACCATAAAGCTTCACGATGCTGGACATGGCACGCACCAAATGGAACCCATCATAACCAGATCGACTACATACTGGTTCAAAACCGTTTCCAATCTGGCACCAATAGAGCAAAGCCAGATGTTCAGCAGTGCAGTGCCTCGATGAACACACTAGGTCAAGAGACTGATGATGATGATGATGAGCAATTATTAGATTTAGTTGTTAATTTGGTTACTTGTCTCAGCAATTATTATACTCAGTTGTTAATTCGGTCAGCAAT
Source organism: Unio delphinus (assembly GCA_029339505.1). Taxonomy (NCBI): domain Eukaryota; kingdom Metazoa; phylum Mollusca; class Bivalvia; order Unionida; family Unionidae; genus Unio; species Unio delphinus. The sequence goes on along the minus strand of JAQISU010000075.1, from coordinate 3,159,977 downwards.
TATTAGATTTAATTGTTGATTTTGGTTACCTGTCTCAGCAATTATTAGATTTAGTTGTTAATTTGGTTACTTGTCTCAGCAATTATTATACTCAGTTGTTAATTCGGTCAGCAATTATTAGATTTAATTGTTGATTTTGGTTACCTGTCTCAGCAATTATTAGATTTAGTTGTTAATTTGGTTACTTGTCTCAGCAATTATTATACTCAGTTGTTAATTTGGTCAGCAATTATTAGATTTAATTGTTGATTTTGGTTACCTGTCTCAGCAATTATTAGATTTAGTTATTAATTTGTTTACCTGTCTCAGCAATTATTATACTCAGTTGTTAATTTGGTCACCTGTATCAGCAATTAGTAGACTGAGTTGTTAATTTCGTTACCTGTATCTCATTCAGCAATTTTTAGATTGATATGTTAATTTCAAACCTAAATCACATACACGTACACAAAACTATGCTGCCTTAGCATAAAGGGTATGCTACATCTAAAAAGAAAGACAATGTTTAGGCAAGGAATTTGTAACTTACATTACTTCAATCTATTCAGGGTGGACCTACTACAATGCCAGCTTACTACTGGACATGCAGTGGTCAGTGGTCAGTGGCATTTGACTAAAGAAAGTTATTAAATCAGTATACACTTACCTCTCTCAGGTATTCTAATGAAGATTTTATCTTGCTTGTTGTTGTTGTTGTTGTTGTAGTAGGGTTTAACGACATTTTTCAGCACACGATAGGCTATACATGGCGGCCAGTATTATTGGTGGAGGAAGAACCCGGGAAAACCCATGGAAAGGACCACCGACCCACGAAAATCTACTGGCAAGCTTTCTCACATAACTACATTAGCCGAATCTTAGACTCGAACCCACGCAGATAGAGGTGAGATGGCAGTGATCTGTAATGGAGAGCGCTTTTTTTTTGTTGGCTTGCAAGATATAAATGATTTTCTTGAGCCTGTCCTTGAATATAATGTCTCAGCTGCTCAGGACTTTGTGGAGTCAGTAACTGGCACACTCAGTCTGTCATCTCTAGCTGTCATTTCATGATATGGCCTTGAAGAGGTTAGAACTCAATCTTCTTGGGTTAGTGGTAGCTGCATAGACATTGACCACTCATACCTCATTAAACCACAATCTTAGACCTAGTCATAAATTTGCCATTTTCATTGGATTCACCATGGAAATCTTTGATGGATAGACAATAATCATTTTCAGAATCCTGCAGGGATCTCTGTTGCATGTGAATAAACAAATATCATACTGCAGTAAAATAAGGAGAAGAAAGGAAATCATGCTCTTACTGGGTGACACAGGTTGAAGTAGAATGTTAAGCATTTCTTCCTTTGGTTACTGATTTACCTAATATAACAATTGATGTTTTACTTTAATCTTTGGATATAATTTTTTTCCGATTGCAATGTGTCATCCTTTTCTTTGGTGTAGTGACAGGATCAGAAGAAATTGCAGATGAGTTATATGTAGATTTGAGCCCCCCTCCCCTTCCCAACCATTTCCAGTTCAAAGCAAGATGAAACATTAATACAAGAGCAAAATGTTTTTTGTTTTGGTAATTAGCTTTTTCCTGAAAAATAATACCTTTCAATCTGTACGTACTTGACAGATATTTGTAGCAACAGTCTAATATTTCACAATCAAATATAATGTATAACCTTTCATCTGTTGATATGACAATAAAAATTGATCAATCAGTTGGCTGATCAACCATGATGGATATACTGTATTTTTTCAGATTTCTGGGCAGTGAGAACCATGATACGTATTTCATGCCAACACAGAGAAGTAGAATCTGCTGGGAAGTCTTGGCGACAGCGGCATATGGCAAGCGTAAACGAGCTGAAATTGGGATTGAGAGACTTTTGGAGGAAGATGTCTACACTGCTGCATTCCCTATACATGATGTGTGTAGTTTGTATAAACAACAGACTTTGATATTTATACTGTAGATGGCTGTGCTCTCCATGAAATTTAAAGTTAGCTGCAAACAACATAAACTCTATCATACAGTGTTCTGGCTGTTGTTTCGTCTATTGGTTACACAATCTGCATAGCCACACACCTGCCAGTGCATGATGAAGTAGGAAATCTGAACTTTGAACTTGACTTATAAGTGAATATATATCTATATATAGAAATATTAAATGAAAACAGGATACTATAGACACAGTTTGTGCATATTTCTTGACATCAAATATTCTTTATTTAAATTTTTAGGGCAGTTTGTTTTATAAAACTGTAAAAAAAAATGAGAAAAGATGGACTTTATATTTGTTAATAGATTTGCATGCTTGCTTTTTATTTTAGGGTTGTTGGGAGTAACATATATAAAAATATAAATACCTTGTTAAAAAATCTGAAAAGCTTGATGTACTGAAAATTGCTTATGGAACAAATTTTGATTTGAATCAAGAAAGGTCTTGTTTTAAGCTATTAAATTTCAATGCTAAAACTGACCATGTAGAATTATATGACTGTATATGTTTTAATATTACGACCAAGAAAGAATTGCAGAATATCTAATCTTTTTGAAAGTTTTCACTTGAAAGATAAGGATAATTGATTTTAGATTTTTAGTCAAGTCTTAAAAAACTGATGTCTAAACTCGAGAGTTATGTACCGTGCAGATCACAGTAATGTGATGTCTTGATGGACATGAAATAGACTTTCTTCATATGAGCAGACATTGGGAAATCACAGCCAGTGTGGAACATATGTGTCATGGGTAAAGCCGTCAATTTATAATCTATAAATTAATTTGTTATGTGGGATCTGCTCTTAAAACATATGGGAGGTTTTGCTAATGCATTCAGAATTCAGAGAAAATAACATGGGTAGTCATTGTTGTTTCATATTTCATTTAATGTTTTAATGTGGACATGGTCATATGTTTCAGGGTCATTATGAGAAACCAAATCATTATGTTTCACCCGAAAGCTTGAACAGGCGTCAGATTCTGTATGAATACTGGGCAAGCTGGGGTAAATGGTACAAGTACCAACCACTGGACCACATCAGGGAGTACTTTGGCGAGAAAATAGGAATCTATTTTGCATGGCTTGGTAAGTTTTAGTAATTAAAAAATTATGTCAGTCTATTTTTTTGGCTACTTTGGGTACATTCACATGAAGTCAAATAATTTGTTTAATTGTGTACATTTGCATAAAGTCACATAATTTGGTTAATTGGTTACATTTGCATGAAGTCAAATAATATTCAATAGTTATAAATAGTTTAAGGAAGTTATAATTTGTCAAGGCTGGAAATGATCTGCTATCCCATTTGAATCATCTTGGGTATTTTAGTGAACTGACAAAAAAATCCAACATTCCCTCTTTTAAGTGTTTTGTCAACTAGGGTGTGGAGTTGATAAACAGTCTCAATCATGTATGCCTCCATCATCTCCTCACCCTACCCTAAACTCAACAAGTCTATTTCTAACAGGATTTGTGTTTTGCAACTCCTTGTATCACTCAATGCAGTAGCAGATATAACCTCATCGGACCACTTTTACATGTGCCTGATACAAATGACTTTCCTGGCTCAAGGTCACTACTTTTCCAACCCCCTCAACCAGAAGGTCTATATCATAAATGAGGTACAATCATTCCTGTGTCAGTTGTGTAACCATGGCTGGCCCAAGACAGGAAGTCTTCTGGAGAGACCCCAAGTGGAACTTATGGTGTGTACAGATGCCATTATATACGCTTGAGGAGTAAACCTGTTGCCAGGCTTTGATACAGTCAGTAACAAATGGGAACCAAGGAAATGACTGCTTCATATCAGCCTTCTAGAAATGAAAACTATCATAAATGTCTTTCAGCTCTGGAAGGACTAAATCTGCAGGTGTCATGGAATTGTATATACCTAATTTTGATGCATTATATTTGAACTAAGATGTACTCAATGTTTTGTTTCTACATACAAGTTTACCCACAAGTGGTTTACTTATGTCAGCCATTTTTTTCGTGCATGCAGTGAGATGATTGATATAACTTGCCCACTGGACATGGATTGCAGCATAGCTAGAATACTTGTACACTGGACATGGATTGCAACATAGCTAGAATACTTGTACACTGGACATGGATTGCAGCATTGTTAGAATACTTGTACACTGGACATGGATTGCAGCATAGCTAGAATACTTGTAAACTGGACATGGATTGCAGCATAGCTAGAATACTTGTACACTGGACATGGATTGCAACATAGCTAGAATACTTGTACACTGGACATGGATTGCAGCATAGCTAGAATACTTGTACACTGGACATGTATTGCAGCATAGGTATAATACTTGTACAGTGGACTGGATTGCAACATAGCTAGAATACTTGTACACTGGACATGTATTGCAGCATAGCTAGAATACTTGTACACTGAACATGTATTGCAGCATAGGTATAATACTTGTACAGTGGACATGGATTGCAACATAGCTAGAATACTTGTATACTGGACATGGATTGCAGCATAGCTAGAATACTTGTACAGTGGACATGGATTGCAGCATAGCTAGAATACTTGTACAGTGGACATGGATTGCAACATAGAATACTTCTACACTGGACATGGATTGCAACATAGTTAGAATACTTGTACAGTGGACATGGATTGCAGCATAGCTAGAATACTTGTACAGTGGACATGGATTGCAGCATAGCTAGAATACTTGTACAGTGGACATGGATTGCAACATAGAATACTTCTACACTGGACATGGATTGCAACATAGTTAGAATACTTGTACAGTGGACATGGATTGCAGCATAGCTAGAATACTTGTACAGTGGACATGGATTGCAGCATAGCTAGAATACTTGTACAGTGGACATGTATTGCAGCATAGAATACTTTTACACTGGACATGGATTGCAACATAGCTAGAATACTTGTACACTAGAGTTTAGACAGTAACATTACATGACAAAAAGTTTTGTTCTGAATCAGTCCACTTTACATGAGCAAAATCTTCAGCAGTTGTTGTTGTTGCTATTGTTGTTGTTGTAATAGGGTTTAATGCCATTTTTTCAGCACAAGATAGGCTATACATAGCAGCCAGTATTAATGGTGGAGGAAGAAACAGGGAAAACCCCAGAAAGAACCACTGACCCACGAGAAGCTACTGGCAAGCTTTCTCTCATTCCCACATTGGCCGAATCTAAGACTTTAACCCACGCAGAGGTGAGATGGCAGTGATCTGTAATAGAGATTGCTTTTGACCACTCGACCACTCGGGGCCCCAAATCTTAAGCTGTAGAGATATAAACTTGTATTCTCTTTTATCTATGGATGTTATGTCATAGAATTTTTTGATAAATTGAATGATTTAACATTTATTAAAAATTATTCAGATAGCCTATGTCATATAACACCATGTTATTAGATGAATGAAAGCCTGTTTCATTTTAGCCATTTTATAACTGAACAGAAAAATTAAATTTATTTAAAAAGTTGTCTTTTTTTAAGGATGAGAAAATGTTTGATTTCTTAAAGTTCTGTAAGATTCTTCTCATTGTACACAGATTCATATATGAACCTGGTTGTTATGACATTAATCTTTTACATTAGTTCCATTGACATGGTTTATTATGCAGGAATTTGTATTGGAAGATCACTCACTGGTGGTTTTAAGGGGAGGTAAGGGTCAAGAGTAACTATCTTTTGTGTATGATTTAAACAGACAGGAAAACTTGTCATCCTTTAGTAGGGCTGGATTTGGATGGTAACAGACCCTCTTCAGAGAGGGTTAGAAAATATTTAAATGCAAAATGCATCTGATGGAAATGTAAAATTCAGATTAACTGCAACAATTTAGTAAGCTTTGTGATCGATATATTTTTTGTGCTCTTTATCACAGTACATAAAAGGATGAAAGGAACATAATATACAAGTTAGTATATATGCTGAGTCAAATTTCTAGTTACTTTTATTACTATTTTGTTTTACTGATTATCTTGTGCAGATATCTGATTATAAGAGATATGAAAGAATGAACATTGTATGAAATATTGCCACATTTTGTTTTCTGTTAGGTCTTGGCTTGCTTTAAATTTACAAGCAAATTTTTCATTATATTCATGTTACAATTATGGAACATTTTTATTTGATAGGGTTGCTTGAATCCTTTACTATCACATTCCTGTTTTTATTGTGGCCACAAAATTCTTAAGTTGCAAAGTCACCAACAGGCTCATTCAGGGGCATTCTATATGATACATCACTATGCCTTCCAAGGACATTCTATATGATAAAATGTAACTGTTCCTTCCAAGGGCATTCTATATGATAAAATGTAACTGTCCCTTCCAACGGCATTCTATATGATAAAATGTGACAGCCTTCCAAGGGCATTTCTTGTGATAAAATGTAACTGTCTTCCAAGGGCATTATATATGTTAAAAAAGAAATCTGCCTTCCATGTGCATTCTATATGATAAAATAAATAAATATAACTGTGTCTTCCAAGGGCATTCAAAAAGATAAAATGTAACTGTGCCTTCCAAGGGCATCATATATATTAAAATGTAACTGTGCCTTCCAAGGTTATTCTATATGATACAGTGTAACCGTGCCTTCCAATGGCATTCCTTATGATAAAATGTAACTGTCTTTCCATTTCTTGTGGTGAAATCAGATTAGTGTGATAAGGTTCCTTGATTATTTTAAGACGAGAGGTTGGTGTATAGAATGATTCATGTATAGAGAGGTTAGCATATAGAGAGGTTAGTGTATAGGAAGTTTTACAAAACTGTCATAAAGCTGCTGAAACTATTCTAATTTCAGGTTTTTACACGGCTTGGCTACTCCCAGCTGCCATTGTTGGAGTAGTAATTTTCTTATATGGCATCTTCACCATGAATTCCAACACACCAGCGTAAGTTGTTAGTCAGCTTTTGAAAAAGTTTTATGCCGAGTTTGTAAGAATGGCCATTTAAGTCTATATGTATGTGGTTATTCTGATTTCAGAATTGGGCATTTTTTTTCCTTCTTCTGTCTTTGCATATGTTCATGTCTCCATTTCAAAACCATTTTAGCATGATAACAGAAGCATTTAAACTCTAGGGACATACCATTTTGCACACACTTCATTACAGTCATAAATTGATGGCCTGGTCATAAATCGATGGCTTGGTCATAAATCGATGGCCTGGTTAGATTTTCAGGCCATTATATCATTTATATCATTTTAATTCTTTCGATAAAATTTATATTTTAGGACATGTATATTTTTTTACCAAAAAAAACTTGGTTAGCATGAGAAAATAATTTCAGAGTACATGTATTTTTGTTTCACCCATATTAATGGAAAATGATACACAACAGGCACTTTTGGGTTTGTTAAGATTGTGGTTCAAGGTTTGGTTAAAGTTCTTCAACATTGCATTTGATTGCAGACCTGACTTGCAAGCCTCAGCTTTCTTACAATTCATTAAGGCAGTAAGACCTCATAAGCAAGCATTTGTCTGCATTTTGCTTGCAGACTTGACCATTAATTGGCACTTCTGATGTATAATATAATAATAATTGTTTTTATGAATAAAGAAAAAGAAATATAAGTAGTCTTTGGTAATTTAAATAAAATGATCAATAAAGTTTGGCTTCAAGGATTACTATACAATTTGCAGATAATAGGAATTAAGAGTCAGATTGTTGTTGTTGTTGTAGGGTTTAACGCCATTTTTTAGCACATGATAGGCCATACATGGCGGCCAGTATTAATGGTGTAAGGAGAACCAGGGAAAACACTCAGAAAGAACAACCGACCCACGAGAAGCTTCTGGCAAGCTTTCTCACATATCCACGTTGGCTGAATCCAAGACTCGAACCCACGCAGACAGAGGTGAGATGACAGTGATCTGTAATGGAGAGCGCTTTAGACCACTCGGCCACTCGGGGTGCCCCCTCAAAGAGTCAGATTATTAAAATTATTTAAAACTATCTGTTGGGTGAGGAATTATGAAGGCAGCCCTTCATCATGGGAAATCATATATGCTGGAATACCATAGGATTTTGGTCCTCTTCTTTTATTGCATTACATGGAAACTGCTGTAGCCCAGTAATCCATTGCTGGTTCCATACCTGCCCAGGCCAGTCTGGGTTGGCCAACATCGTGTGTCATTTTAACAGCATTTCTTCTGCATGTGATAGCCAATAATTTGTTACCGGGTATTTAGAAACAAACCAACATTGACTTATCTTATGAAGACAGCAATGACTTGTCTTATGAAACCAACAATGACTTGTCTCATAAAAACAATACTAAATATTAAACTGATTACCCATAATGCATACCATATATACTCACTTAAATGACAAGTTAAATGGCAAACAACAAAGATCCTGATCTGCCATGACATAATGTGCCTGCATACCAGGGTCTATGTTGTTTGTTCTACTACTGTATTTTCCGGCCTATAGGTTAATGCGGAGTATAAGTCGAATTGACCAATTTTGTAAATTTTCCATCCTTCGTCCATATATAAGTCGATTCGGAGTATAAGACGAGGCCAGGTCAATAACTTGGCTTTGTATTTTATACTACCAGTAGTAACTTCCGGTTGCATGAATATTGATGGTATCGTCTTATGGTATTCCATATTACCGGCAATATCCATTGCAACAAGAGCTATGATCATTCCTTCCAGTTGAAAGTTTAAACCTACGGTAATTTATTTGAGAAACTTTGTCAAATACAATTACGGTACTTTATTCAGAGAACCATGCATTGGTACATACACGTGTCTAATTTATATATACATGTATAGTCTATTGCATGAAAAGAGTATCAACACCGTGTACTCACCAGCGAATCTTGTAACATACATTGAATCCATAATACAAATATTTCCATCGAAAATATCCACACACGGATGTAAAATATTAAATAATTTTGTCACAGATCATTATTTGACTGAATTCAATGAAAAGAAAATAACAAAAATTACGTAAAGGGGTGTACGTAACGAATGATGAAATAGTACTTGTTCGTATATTAAATAATGGAAGTTAAAGTGTATTCTTATAATAACTACATGTACGTCTCAGGATCTTTGTCTCTGAATTCAGTCATTGTAAATTTCATCACTTTTTCCCACCCAAGCTGCTAGTCAAAGTCCTTTGAACTTGCCGCCCAGCTAGCCCAGCTATTGCGTCATGTTCTTTTGATGTACTCTAATAAATACAGCAGGCAGAACTGGTTGTATTTTAACCTGTACTAAAGCAATGAAAACAATGCCCATGGCTAAATTCATTACATGTATTTAGATCTAGAGAAGGGAGTGGGTATCATTTATTGTTGTACTTAATCCCATTGATATTAAACACGAGTAGCGTAATTGATGCGGATTAATGATAAAGAACAATGGGGTACCGGCAATATGGTAACTAGTATCGGTAGCTAAAGTCAGTATCAAGGTCAAAACAATTGAGGCAACTGGCTTTGATTGTTGTTGGAAACCAAATACAAATTTATCAACAACCGGTATAATCAAAGAGAGACACCGAAACGTCAGCTGGTTAAGAATGAAGTGTTGACATTACAATTTGCTTTAAACTGAATTGCGAAACTAAAAATCATGGATCACTGATGATCTATTAGTACTGGTAGTCCATCTATATATCTGATTTTAGTGTAGTTTAAACCTACAGTAATTTATTTGAGAAACTTTGTCAAATACAATTAGAAACATATGATTTGGGGGATTCAGTAGAATGCATGATCTACATTATTTTATAAATAATCATAGAACGCTCGAGTTACTATGGATTACATCTCTTTGTAGGATCAATTGGATCAATAAAAAAGTTATGCCGGTAATTGCTCACGTGTGTCCAACATTATACTGGAAAATCAAATATTAATGGATCAGTTATTTCGTATCTTTTTTTTTTAGGAACAAACAATATGCTTTGAATTAGTACAGTACACTATAGAGTATAGACCATAAGTGTGTAAGGGTGAAGTTTTTACCGGTAATTGTTTTCTTTTATTTTATGTTTGAGAAATAAGAAAAAACATGCAGAATGTAAAATAAATAATGACAAAACTTACAAATATAAATGCAGTCATATTATTTTATGACAATTTATTGACATAGTAATTTAACATGAATTTGTACTTCTATGTGACCTGTTTTCGATTATGCCGATTATAGAGCAATATCAATAGCATACCGGATACTGTAATCCATATATAAGTCGATGCAATTTCAATGACAAAATCCGTATATAAGTCGATTCGGAGTATAAGACGAAGACCGAATTTTCAAGTCAAAAAGTCTTGACTTATAGGCCGGAAAATACGGTAATTACTCCTAATAAACATACTGTGAGGGCAAGTCTGGGTTTGTGCAGTCTGCAGTGGGACTGACTTACAGGTATGTATGTATGTATGTATGTATGTATGTATATATATATATATATATATATATATATATATATATATATATATATATTTGTGTCAGGCTCCTCTTTAGTGAAAGCCATAATGCTTTTAATACAAAATCTAATATAAGTAAACAGCATGATCCTATACCTATATTATGTATGCACAATAAGTTAAGTTGTCAGAATCTACAGTTACCAAGCTTTGTGGATGTCTTGCACTTATGGTAAGGAAGAACACTATTGATTTCTGGGTCAGAAGTTAAGTGCACAGGCTGAAATAAGAAACATGGTTTCTACACAATAGCTTGAGTTCTTCCTCATCTACAGTTACTGTACTTTGTTGGTAACTTGCACCTGGAGTTTGAAGAAGCCAATTTAGTGATGAAACATGAAAGGTGTAGACCATTGATTCTGAAAGAAGGAAAATGGTTTTGACACAATAAGTTGAGTTCTCTTTTAGCTAAAGTTATCAAACTTTGTGGATGTTTTGCAAATGGGTAGAGAAAGAACCCTTCCAATTGTGGACTCGAAAGTCAATGTCAAAGGTCCCTAATATTAAAAGAACAACCATGGTTTCTGTAAAATAAGATTAGTTAAACATCAGTAACCTGGACCAAAATGTAGAGGTGGCTTATACTAAGGAAGAAGCATACTGATTAAGATCAAAGGTCAGGGTCATTGTCACTGAACGAAGAAAAGTTTCAAACAAATATCAGTTTATCAACAGAAACAACTATTGAACGCAAGGCAGGCATGCTGTGTGATGTATATGGTACTCTTGTTCATAGAAAAAAATGTGTTTCTTCAATAATATATACACAGTCATAATATTTGCAAACTCACCAAAGCCTTCCCCATGGTTTCATCCCGGTAGACTATGAACAGCCACTCCAGTAGACGGTGGATTTTGGCATCAGTTCCCATACCTAATGGGAGACAACTTAGTTTCAGTTTAAGCAAGCTGTTGATCTTTTATCACCATTGTTGCTAAACCAAGCCAGGATGCTTGTAACATCTTTTTGGGGACTTGAGAGGGTTTGACATTAGGTAGTGGATAAACACTTATACCTCTTCCTTGATAACAGATGTCCGTGTCCATGATAGTAAAATATTTTAACATGTAGATTCTTTTATACAAATTTGTCAATTAATTTTATTTTGGGAATAATATTTCCAGTAATGAATTGTGTGAAAGTAACCGGACCTACAGGATGTGCCCCCTATGTGATGAAAATGTGGGATGCCCATATTGGTTTTTATCGGATGTCTGCATATACACCAAGATCTCCTACCTGTTTGATCATCCAGGAACTGTCTTCTATGCCATCTTTGTGTCTTTTTGGGGTAAGGACATTTGTTTGCACTCTGGGATAAGGAATTCAATGGCTGTTTATCTATTTGTGTACTTTTGGGGTAAGAACATTTTTTTATACTCTGGGAGAAAGAATTTAAAGACTATTTATATGTTTGCATTCTTTTGGGGTAAGGACATTTTTTTTTCACTCTGGGAAAAGGGATTCAATGGCTGTTTATCTCATTCAGCCCTGATCCGGTCTGAATGTGTGATCCAATTTCTGCAGTCAATGGTCAATCCCCCAAGTAGTCAAAGTTTGTTGACTGCATTCAATGGACGATCCTGTCTTTTGTCATTTTAAATGTGTGTTAGATACAATGTCTCTGATTGGTTACAAATGTGTTTTTTTTTGAAGATTCAGACCATTATTAACCAATCAGAAATGATTTTACTTTCTTTTGTGCAAATTTGAATTGTTTAGAAACCATGGGTTACTAAAAGAGGGCAGTTTTTCTACACATGATCTGTTCATGAAAAATCTTAAATGATGAAGAATGTAAGACTTTTGATGAAGGATGGTGAGAGCAAAAATGAGGAGTTTATCAGGTTTGATCTCAAAAATATTGAGCAAGCAAAGGAAAGGTATGTTTGGCAGTTGGATTTTTGTGAGATTTAGATTCAGACAGAGAAGTTTCTTGGACTGAATCGTCAGAAGAAGAGGATGCTGATAGTGATGATGATAAGAGTTCTTGAGAATCTTGAAGATTGTAGTTAATTTTATTAATATTTGAAATAAGTTGTGAAAAAGTTGGACAAAAAGAAAAAAAATACACCACGGTGTTGACAAATTTGTTAAGAATAATTGGTGAAAATTGTGTTGATTTTTATTGGATATAAGTAGAGAAATTTAGGTAAGAGTGAATGCATTTGCATGATATTTACAAAATAATCTTAAACAGGTAAAACTGTATGGGGCACAAGCAGCTAGACACAGTCTAGTACTGCTGGGACAGAGCAGCAGTGATACTGATAACAGTGCTGGGGCTGAATGAGTTATATGTTTGTGTCTTTTGGGGATATAGACATATTTTGTGCACTCTGGGATAAGGAATTCAATGGCTGTTTATATGTTTGTGTCTTTTTACAGTAAGGACATTTTTTTTGCACTCGGGGGATAAGGAATTTTTCAGTGGCTATTTATGTTTGTATCTTTGGGGGTAAAGTCATTTTTTCATACTCAGGGATAAGAAATTCAATGTCTATATGTGCATGTGGTAAAACAGATTTTGTTAAACTGTTCTTGTTTCATGTTAATATGTATTTGATAGAGAAACATTTTACAGTGTACTCTGATTTTTATTTGATATCACATACAGCATTTTGTGTATTTTGTTGTATAAAACTTCAAGGAATAATATAATGGTTATATTTCCAGTAAAGTAGCTTCAGATTTTAGAACAACAAAATAATTCCTTAAATTTTGTGCCATGTGGCCATCTGAGAAGGGAGAGGGGAGTCACCTCCAACGACCCATCTAATTTCTATTGAGTTACCAATTACTCACTAAAATAAATTAATTAAACAACAACTGGTGACACAAAATTAATTTAATACACTTTTCAACTCCATGCTGTTATTGTAGTGGTGAGTCAGCTAACATCCATTGTATAGTTTATCCATGATTCTAAGATTCTAAGTTGACTTTTTGGTCAGAAGGAGTTACAAGGACATATTTTTTTTTTTACATGTTGTCATTGTTTCAGTATTTGTTGTTACTTTCATAGCTTTTAAAAATACATTAAAAATACTATTCCTGTTATTGGAGACATGCTTATTCAGCATTTAGCTAGTGAATGCATGTACAGTCACACCTTTAGTGACCACCTGTATATAGGGACCATCTGTTTATAAAGACTTAATTTTTTGGGTGCCAGTTAGACATTAGAAACATCACCTAGCTTTTACCTGCTTATAAAGACCATCAGTCCAAAAAGATAGGTAATCCTCTAAGTTCTCTGAATGTAGTTCCTATTTCTTGTAAGGTTCATAGAAAAGTCATATGGGAAACTAAATGCCAAGAAATCCATTTGCGACCCTGATGAGAGCTTATATTAATTACAGCTGTAACATTCCTGGAATACTGGAAGAGAAAGAATGCCAGTTTAGCTCATCACTGGGATGTGATCAGTTTTGAGGAAGAGGAGGTAAGGAAGCTTTTAAACAAATTGAATTTGATTTAGGTTTGGAATTGTATCATGTTATAGTTTTTTGTGAAAAATAATTAATGGTGTTTGATTGGACTGTTTTATATATATATATATATATATATATATATATATATATATATATATATATATATATATATATATATATATATATATATATATATATATATATATATATATATATATATTTGAATGGATGTTCATTTTTTGCCACTCTGAGAGTTATCTGCTGCTGCAATGTCTGCACTCCTCTTTATTAAACTCTTATTTATATCATATGACTTTAGTCAATCAAAGTTAGTCTTTCTCAGGGCAAGCCATGGCAGTAAACGAGTCAACTGTTGAAACTGCTTGAGAAATATGCCTCTGAACACAAAATTTAGACAGAATTTAGATATTTTTCAATGTCTGTATTGTGTTTTTTTTTTTTTAAAGTCTTATTTTTATATTCATATGATTGTGTAGAACTGGACAAAATGGATAAGCGAATTTCTATGCGAATCAAGCAAGAGTGCAACATATTGTTGATCCATTGAGTTGTAATATGGTAAGAAATAGTCCCTATCAGATGCATACTATTTTGCACAGTATACAATAAAAACTGCTATGAGTGACCTCTGCAATGAGCAACCACCTGTCATTTCTGACCACAATCGTAATGCATGGATCAATTTTATTATTTAAATACTGTTTTGGGCAGCAACCTGTTGAATGTTACCAGTGACTGCAATGTCTTTGCAAAATATGCATTTTTAAACTGCTATGAATGACCACATTGCAAAAATGAGGATAAAACTCCACCGACATTTATTTAATCCCTGTGAAAAAATGACCTCATAGAATTCTAAATTTTAAAAGAAAAGTAATAAAAAAAGCCTGGTTACCAATGTCTGAATTTTGTTAGATATGCCTATAATATTTTATAGCTTCTGTTGTAAACTAGTCTAAAGTAGATTATGTCCTAGTCTGTTTCCATGCTTCATATGCTCTCTGCGTTGTTCTCCACTCTTTGTATAGGGGTGAGTAACAGGGATCATAAAGGCAAAGAACCTGATTAATTATTCCGCCACTTAGCCAGCTTCTAAGCCATATTATAGGACGCTGCATCCCTATCAACAACTGTATCGCAAGAACAGACAGACACCACTGACCTATATGTAATCAATTGTTACAACCATCATTTGATTAGTAATGATTGTTCTGCAAAAAAATCTATACATGTGCATTACATATCTAACAATTAATGAAATAAAATGAATCAGTTATCTCATCCAAAAACAGTAACATTTACTCAGAGACAAAAGTCAACGGCTTCATTCAGAGATGACATACAGGGATTAACTCTAAAGGTAGAGTGTGAGAGGGAGGGACACAGAAGGGGCATCCATTTGAACATCTTTATCTTAATACATGTAATTAATAAATAATTTTAGAACATTATAATAGGTTTAAGAAACAACAGCAAAGGGTTTAAATACAATACAGTATGTGTGGTGCCTTCTGACTGACAACCTAAAGGCCTAGTGTCACTGATCATTGCAGCTATGTATCCTTGATATTATGAACACTGTAGATAGATCCCAAGGAAAGCGTAAACATACCGTTATGACAGAACCAGATTACTGTAGGTTACTTTGTACAAGTTCAGTTTGAATGTTTTTGCCTAGCGCATTATGTTTTATTCTCTCATTCCAGATTTGTACTTTTTTTGTCATTTATGCCTGAGAGGAAAATGGCAGTAAGAAATGATTCCTATGAAATTGTGTACCATTTTAATATAATTTAGAAAACAGGGACTATCAATAGTTTTTATCATTATTTTCATATGACATTTATGATTAATGAATGAGGAGAAATTCATCATTGATATATAGGCCTGCGGTTGAAAGAATATTTATATGTTCGTATTATTGCACCATGAGCAGATCACAATTTGATATACCAATAGTATTGCTATATCAATTTGCTTTATACCAACAATTTAAAAGCCATGTTATGTTTTTTTTAATGTATATATGTATGTATGTATGTATGTATGTATGTATGTATGTATGTATGTATGTATTGATGGGATGGGATGGAATACATACAGATGGATGGATGCATGCATGCATGCATGTCTTAATTCTGTGACACACACACACACACACACACACACACACACACACACTGTCTTCATTATGCTATTTTAATGAAAGAAAGTAGGACAGCAAACATGAGGTTCAGGTGGTACTTTGTTTCCTTGCTTTATTCTATGGAGGGGGTGTTGCGTGTTTCCCATGTTGGTCTGCCCCATTCCATCCCATCCCATCCCATCAATTCACATTCACAGATTATTGTTGTCTGCCACATTCCATCCCATCCCATTAATTCACAATTTCATAGATTATTGTTGTCTACCCCATTCCATCCCATCCCATTGATTGACATTCACAGATTATTGTTGTCTACCCCATTCCATCCCATCCCATTAATTGACATTCACAGATTATTGTTGTCTGCCCCATTCCATCCAATTCATTCAATTCACATTCACAGATTATTGTTGTCTGCCCCATTCCATCACATCCCATCAATTCACATTCAGATTATTGTTGTCTGCCCTATTCCATTCAATTCACATTCACAGATTATTGTTGTCTGCCCCATTCCATCCCATCCCATTAATTCACAATTTCACAGATTATTGTTGTCTACCCAATTCCATCCCATCCCATTGATTGACATTCACAGATTATTGTTGTCTGCCCCATTCCATCCAATTCTTTCAATTCACATTCACAGATTATTGTTGTCTGCCCCATTCCATCACATCCCATCAATTCACATTCAGATTATTGTTGTCTGCCCCATTCCATCACATGTCATGTACATTATAGTATTTAGCACGCATAGGTTGCAGGTTGGAACACTCGGTCATAAAGTGAATGGCTCATTGCAAGAAACGCACTCTGGTGGATCTTCACCTTTTAGTATGTGGGAGTGGGTAATGTATGTATGACCGATTCTGATTCTTGCAATGACAACCTCCTCCCTACGGATAGTTCTGTAGGAAGGAGTCCATTTTCCCAGGGTTGATTTGATGACATGAAGTTTGTTACTGACTGCATCATCCCATGACGCCTGCCACTTCTGACGTAGGTACTTTTTGATACAAGGTTTAAAATCAGTAAACGGTAATTTAAAATCCGATGGTTCTTGGGATAGAGCCATCTTAGCAGCCCGGTCTGCTTCTTCATTACCTCTAATACCAATATGGCTAGGTAGCCAACAGTATACTATATTGTAGGAGGTACTAAGCTCCGAGTTTTTGATGAGTATATTGACTAGTAATGGATTATTCAGTTTTCTATGGTGTAGCGACTGAAGTACTGACAGCGAGTCACAGAAAATAATGCTATTTAAAATGCGCTTTTGTTCAATAAATTTTAAACTTTGGTTATGTGCTTGCCACTAACAAAGGCTGCAGCAGCCTTTTCATCAACTTTTGATCCATCAGTAAAAAATTTTGTTTAGTTTTTAAAATCGTTGAGGAGTTCATGATAAGAGTTCTGGAAAATGGCAGGATTTGTCTCAGATTTTTTCCCATCGTGCAACGTAAAAATCACTTTGGGTTGCTTAAGAAGCCAAGGTGGTGTTTCCGAGACAAACGTGTTCTGAACTGTAGGGAGATTAATTTTGATAGTGTCAAAACTGGATGATATTCTAATGATAAATGAAGGTATGGCATTTGGTTTGTTTTCATATAAAGTTTTGTATTTTGGTTGAAAAACAGCCGAAAAAGCAGGGTTCAGAGGGTTTGATCTTAACCTAAGAGCGTACTGTATAGAAAGCATTTCTCTGCGGTGCGATAAAGGTGGTTCATTCGCTTCCGCAAGAAGGCTTTCGCATGGAGATGTCTTAAATGCTCCTAGAGCAAGTCTTATTCCCTGATGATGAATTGGGTCAAGCATTTTCAAATAAGACTTCCTATCTGAACCATAAACAGTGCATCCATGGTCTAGTATAGAACGGATAAATATTCTATACAAATTGGGGAGGACTTTTTTATCAGCACCCCAGTCAGTGTGCGCAATTACTTTTAGTAAATTTAAAGCTTTTAAGCATTTAGCTTTTAAATTGTTGCAAGAATGGGCGTCTTCATAGTCCAGTCTGGATCAATGTAGCTGGCAGTGAAGCTCAGGTATGCTTCATTGGTCCATATGTCGGTGGTAACGGCAATAACCTTGACATTTTCTTCTAGATGTGTCTGCATTTTCGCCATTAGCGTCTTCTTCATTGTAGTCATTTCTGACATCATCGTCTGACAGCATGGAGGACGATATTGTGGATCCACCAAAGCCATCAAACCACGGAAGGAATTGGATTCAACAATCGAAATTCATAGCATGTTTTCAGCGACAAACTTAGCTACAGCAGCAGTAACTTTTTCTTGATGACTATCAGGACAGTTTCTTTGTGTTCCAATAAATGTTGTTAATCGCAGCTGAACATTTGAAGGAGACACAAATCTGGGATGTTTGCTACGCAAATGTGCATGCAATCCAGTAGTAGTACCACCGCTCCGACTTATTTGTTGTGAACATAGTTTACAGCAAGCCATGCTTGATGAAATTTTTTCAAAGTTTTCCCATACATCAGATTTATTTATACGACCAGCCATATTTGCAAACTTGAAAAGACAATACCAGCAGAGACCAGTCCTCAACAACAGAGACTGTAGCTATTAACAGTCTATTGTTGTCAATTTCGGACATCAAAGAACTTAGCGACCAGTCGTTCGACTAACTATTGACATCCATCAACAATAAATGTATTCATTTACAAACATGCTACATGGAGCGCTCACAAATTTTAAGCAAACACACCTTCTTATCTGCTGGCCATATTGTATTAAAATGTAAACACTAAACAAATGCATGAATGAATTTTTTTCTGGAATTTTTCAAAATTTTCACTACAAAAAGGGTAAAAAATATTGAATTCGATTATCTTTTTGTAAAAAAAATAGCTAATAATCATTTTCAAAACTGATAATCGGATTTCCGATTTCGTTTAACAACCCTAATCCTATCCCATCCCATCGATTCACAGATTATTGTCTGCCCCATTTCATCGCATCCCATTAATTCACATTCACAGATTATTTTTGTCCGCCCCATTCCATTCAATTCATTCAATTCACATTCACATATTATTGTTTTATGCCCCATTTTATCCCATCCCATCAATTCACATTCAGAGACTATTGTTTTCTGCCCCATTTCATTCAATTCACATTCAAAGATTATTGTTGTCTACCCCCATTCCATCCCATTCAATCAATTCACATCCGCAGATTATTGCTGTCTGCCCCATTCCATTCCATTCATTAGTTTGATTTTTTTAAAAAAACCTTTTATGGCAAAAGTTGACTGAGTTATAGCCACTATTTAACATCTGAATTATAGCCCGTTTGAGTTAGAAATTTGCCTTTGCATATTAAACCAAGGTTTCTTCAATTGCACATAATTGGCAGGGGGATTCTTGTTGTTTAGACATGTGTCTAGTTTAAAATTGAAATTTTACCATTTTTTTAGGAGCGCCCACGGCCAGAGTATGCAGCTAAAGCCACAACATATGAGAAAAATCCCATCACTGGTGTAAAGGAACCATACTTTCCAACTCGTGAGAGAATTCCTCGCATCTTGTCCGGCATTGCTGCAATCATCCTCATGGTGGGTACAATTTTATTTGTATAAGCTTATTGTGGCCACTTTTTTGGGGGAAAAATTTAATTGATAAAAAATTTCAACAAGTTTGAGACCATATTATTAAGAATGAAAATTATGTCTTGTGGATTGATTGCCAAGGTACAGACTGTTAACTTTATTAATATTTACTAACAGGCTTTACTTGATTTTTTTTTTTTCATTTACTGCTTGCGGTTATTCACATGGGGAGGAAAAAGACAGTACTATGCAGAATCCGATTTCTGCTGACAATTCCTTTTTGCTCTATTGGTCATATACCAGAAGAGCTTATGAGATTGCATGTTATTTGTTATCCCTCTCACTATTCTGTTGTCCTTCTGTCCATGTTTCTTCTGTCCTTTATTGAAGATCAGGCCTTCATTATGGTGGACAAGAGCTGTCAATTGTGTCCTTTGATCTTCATTATTAAGCCTTACGATACCTTGAATCTTCTTCTGGCAGGCACATGTTTTGAAGGATATCAATCTTTTTTGTGCTATTCTTAAAGTTAAAGCTAGATTTTATTTTGATACAGTAAAGGAATCAATGCCAAAATCAATCAATGCCAAAATCAGTCAATGCCAAAATCAGTCATTGCCATACAAGCTTTATTGTACTTTTTGACTCATGCTTATGTAATTTGCCCCATATACATACTCTAAGGAGTTTATTCTTCATTGCTGTAATCATTGGAAAAATGTATGCTTGCAAAAGAAAAAAAAGAGCCTACAATTTCAACTTGCATGTTCTGACATTACCTTGTATTTTGATAGTATGCAAGCATTAAATTCAAGTTGAATCAAAAAAAAAAATGTATAGTAAAATGAATGAAAAGTTTGAATTGAACATGTCCTCATGCAAAAACTTTACAATATGTGCTTTTGACTTATAACATTGTTATTTAACTCTTTACCTTCTGCAAGTACTTGCTGCCCTGCTTACCAAGCCTGATAAGCAGCCTGCCTTCTAGCAGCCGTTTGTAGGCTGAACCCCAGAGCATCCTAATGGCTGCCTGAATAAGAGCTTCTATATTGCACATGCGGTCTACGTTTTCTATATCAATATTGTCCCATGTAAACTATGTAATTTAATGAAAAATACAATTTTAAACACTTTCTAATGATTTGTGCCATACCAACAAGTACATATAATCCACTTGAATCAGCATTCATAATATGTGTTTATAATGTATATTAGACTTCTTTTCTTACGACTATATTGCACAACGATGTGTCCACTATTTTATTGCAGATTGGGTAATTTTTGTACGATACTGCTTGGTATCTTTTTACTCTCATGAGTTGAGTCTCATCAAATCCATTTTGGACAGAGTTATCCTTCCTTTTGAGCATACATGTATTCATATCTTCTTATGGAAACTTGGAATGTCCCTTGTGGTCAGTATTGCTCAAGAATGATTATATATATTCTGATCGAATGTTTTTTAGAATATTCTTTGAGACAAGGATGTGCATTGTATGTTTTTTGTCTTTTCTGCACAATGTTGGACTGAGTTATGGGCCTTTTAAATCAAGTTTGAATCTTTACATGGGATATCACATGTAATCAGCCTAGCTCAATAACCATTCAACATAGGATGAAAATTGAACCTTTTTTTGATAAATATGTGTCTCATCTCATCAGCTCCATTTTTGACAGAGTTTTGGCCCTTGTTGATCAGTGTCAGATATTTATCATTACTTGTTTTGATGAGACTTTGGAGTTGATTTAAACCATAAATATTATCATGCAGCAGTCATGGCCCCCAATTCCCCAATTTGTTCTAGCTGGTTTTCCTTCTTCTGTTTAAGGCCTGTTTAAGGCCCATTGGACCAAATTATTATGAGTGGAACCCTTTGTGGGACTTCCATCGCTAAACACTTGAGGATTATTTTATATTTAAGCCATAGAGATATATTTACTTATTTATTTTTAGTTACCAAGCAACTTTAAATATGCTGATAGCATAAACACAATACTTTCACAAAGTCCTTAATTTGTTCATTATAATCAAAAACTCTTTAATAGTTCCATCCAGTTAGACTGTCACTTTCTTTTGATTAAAATATTCCTCTCAGAATCAAGCAATAAAATCAACACAATCTACAAACATGTCTGGTGTCCATGAGAAATGTTAAAACTTTGAGGATGGATCTCAAGCATTGAACATAACAAAAATTTAATAACATTTTTGTGATATTTTTCAAACAATATATACTTTAAATTTATTTGAATTAATTATAAAATATTACTACAGTTATCATCTTTTGTTGACAGCATTATCATGTCATCATTTCCTTTTCAGATGATGCTGGTCATTATCTTTATTGTAGCTGTGATTATGTACAGAGTCTTGGTCAGTATTCCATTGTTTCAAAGCACAACCCTGCGGCCACAAGCGCAGATGATCTCCAGCATGTCTGCAGCCGTTGTCAACCTTATTCTCATCATGGCACTTGGCCGTGTGTATGAAATGCTTGCTAAAAAACTCACACAGTGGGGTAAGAAAATTCTTCAAAACATTGATTTCCAGTTTTTTTAAAACCATCCCCAAAAAATCAAAATTCCAGGCTATACATGACCCCTTATTTGTACAAATATATAGTGTGTGGATCATATTACCAACCAGTGTGTGTGTGGTACTGAGTGGTCTAAAGCGCTCTCCATTATGGACCACTGCCATCTCACATCTGTCTGCATGGGTTCAAGTCTCAGGCTTGGCCAATGTGGGTATGTGAGAAAGCTTGCCAGTAGCTTCTTGTTGGTTGGTGATTCTTTCCAGGGGGTTTCCTTGGGTTCTTTGGAGTCCACCATTTATACTGGACACCATAAATAGCCTATCATGTGCTGAAAAATGGCATTAAACCAAAATACAACAACAACAACAATCAACCAGTGTGGGAAATTAAGTGTTGGAAAAATGTAAACTTCATTTACATCAGTTTGGGAATTGAAAAGAATTTTTCCCTATTATTTGTTGACATTTACATTGAGTCATTTATGGCTTTTGAGATGCTTGGTTAACCCAGCTAAATAGTTCATTGTTGTTGCCCCAGAATAAATGTGTTTCCGCCATTGCAGATGTTGATATCAATTACACTGACAAAACAAACCTTTAAATATTCAGTAGCAAGTATTTTAATGATTGATTTACCATTCAAACAATTTATTAATGGAAGGTACAAGTATCATCAATAGGAAATGGACATATTTTTATATGGCCATTCTATTTAAGGTTTATTTGTCCTTCTTGTTCATCTCACCATATAGTTTTGTCATATGCCTTCATATAAGCAAAGTATAAACCATACACTTTATATAATTCTAACTGATAGGAATTCCTAGATTATATTATAAATTACAAATAGGCATAAATATTTTAACAGATGCCACAACAATTTTTTTTAATATTTTTGCATTTCAGAATTCAACAAATCTTGAAGGTCCAAAAGTTTGAAATTTAATTTTGAATTAACTAGATAAATGTAGTTGTAAAGCTGAAGTTACTCATCTGTAACACCAGTGACCATGGACTAGTTGGAAACAATTGCATTTGGCTTCAATAAATGTTCTAGGGGTTGTTTCAAACTAGATTTTGGAATTTTCTTACTTGTTTTCTAGTGATGTTTTCAGAATTACAAAAAATTAAATTGCTTGTTTAAGGGGAGCTGAAAAATATTTTTAACCTGCTTAAACACCATTAGATTTTAAATCCCAATCAACAACATCATTTTACACAAATTGCTTTGAACAATATTTTCATCCATTGGCTTAACATATGCACACAAATTTGATGTTTTTCCCATTTTTTTTAAATTTTAAAAAGTTAATTTTTGCACAGTCCTCTCCTGCCTTCATATCAGACTAAGCAGGTCAATATTCTGTCTTGTACGCATGCACAGTAGTCAATATTCATATGACATGAGGCACGAACTGTACACATTATTCTGTGTCTCACTCGCTCCCGATGTCTCCAGATATAGCATCAATCTGAACTTGGAAACATGTTGCCTTTTTTTACACAAATTAAAATGGCTAATGAATTAAACAGGTACCCAATGGCTCATTTTATTACCTGGGTTATTTTCAACACTTGCATAACCGAGTACCTGGGTACCCATTGGCAGTAGAGTTTAACACATATTTTCAATTATGTTGAGATCAGGGGACTGTTAGCCATTCATAATTATCAGTATTGTTTTCCTGTGTGGCAAGATGCATTGTCGTCTTGAAATGAGAATTTTGAATTTCAGTTGGACATAAATGAAAAAGTTGATGGCAGTAATGATTTACCTTAATTTTGACCATAGTACTGATTCCGTGATATGTGATGCAGCCCCAGAACATGGCACCTACCCTGAAGTTACTTCAATGTAGTCCTAAACATTTGTTTTTTTAAGCTTTCTTACCGGTTCTCTATACATATTGATGGTCTTTACTGGGTTTCATTAGTAAATATTAAATGATTTCAATGTTTCTACCGTGAGATGTATATTTTCCTTGCACCACTTTTTCAGTTCTTTCTATTTTTGACAAATACCTCAGTGTCTTCTGAACTCTGTGTTTCTTTAAACCATAATCATGTCAGCTCTGAACTACCAGGCTAATGGATGTGTATTGGTTGTAATTATTTGTAATCTCAATCTTTTGTTTTCTTCATGAAAGTTGATACTCTTCTTCAGATTAGTAAGCTTTCTCTGTCCATTTCACTGATTTACATATTCATAAGGCTGTCATTGACTTACATATTTGTTAGGCTGTCCTTGACTTACAAATTCATTAGGCTGTCATTGATTTACATATTCATAAGGCTGTCATTGACTAACAAATTCATTAGGCTGTCATTGACTTACAAATTCATTAGGCTGTCATTGACTTACATATTCATTAGGCTGTCCTTGACTTACATATTCATGAGACTAACATTTATTTACATATTCATAAGGCTGTCATTGACTTACAAATTCATTAGGCTGTCATTGACTTACATATTCATTAGGCTGTCCTTGACTTACATATTCATGAGGCTAACATTTATTTACATATTCATTAGGCTGTCATTGACTTGCATATTCATTAGGCTGTCCTTGACTTACATATTCATGAGGCTAATATTTATTTACATATTTATAAGGCTGTCATTGACTTATGTATTCATATGGCTGTCCTTGACTTACATATTCATAGGCTGTCATTGATTCACATATTGACTTGACTTGCAAGACATCATGTCATTCTGTAAGACATTTTTCTAAGTATTTCAATTGTTTTTCACAACAAAGTTTTCAATGAATATTTAAAATTGTATTGAATCCAACAACACGAAGTATACCCAACATGTAGATAAGCAATAATTTTATTGTAAACAGCAAAGTATATGTGCAGTAAAGATGAAAATTTGTGCATGTCTGGATAAAGTGTAAAAAGCAGCATGTAAAAATGTTTTTCTTGATAGCAACTTAATAATATTCTTTTCTTCTTCAGAAATGCATCGGACCCAGACAGAATTTGAAGACCAGCTCACTTTCAAAGTGTTTATCTTCCAATTTGTGAACTTCTATTCTTCCATTATTTATATTGCATTTTTTAAAGGCAGGTGAGTAGCATTTATTCTAAAACTGATTTGCTGATCACCTTTATATGCTCTATCTGGAATGCGAAAGGGACAGTTTTGTAAAGATTCGTCCAACCATCTGTTCCATCATCTATCTGTCTGTCATTGTTAACATTATAATGTTGTTGTTTGCTGTCTGTTGTAGGATGTTTTGATATGTGGATGAACCATGATAATTACAAATTTACTTGCACCATAGAAGGTAATCAAGACCTATTGCCCAAATGAGGTAATTGATGCATATTTGCCTAAATGAGGTAAATGAGGCCTTTTTGCCCAATGAGGTAATTTAGGCCTATTTGCCCAAATGAAGTATAAAAAAAAAAGGCCTATTTGCATAATTGAGGTAAATGAGGCCTATTTGCATAATTGAGGTAACTGATGCCTATTTGCATAATTGAGGTAACTGAGGCCTATTTGCTTAGATGAGTTCATTTGGGGGCCATATGTCATGCTTAGGTAAATTTTGGGTGGTGGTGAATTACATTTACCGGTACATTACGTTTACATGTTTCTTCTTTAAATACATTCCTTGACCACATTTATGTTAGGGATATAAAACCCATTACCGCCTAAATCCAGCATACTGAAAGATTTGTCTCTCTTGTCTCTATCATACAGACAAGGAGCAATAATTTTTTTACCATTACCCTCTCCTTGCTACTACTAGGTGTCGACAGTTTTTAAGCTTTGCTTCCATTCATCATCATATGAGACACCTCCTGTCAGTCCAAGACAAATTCATTTTAACTACGTCACCATGCATACTTGATTTTTTATTTGGTTGGATTAATATTCATTACTTGACAGTTTAAAGGCATTATCTTTTTGAATTTTGCAAATATTTTGTGAAAGTTTTCACTTTCTCAGACTTGGTCAATATTAAACTTTTAAAGACACTATAATTGATGCATGTTTGTTTTCACAGTTTAACACACACTCCCTATTGCTCAGTTACCCAATTAGTAATGGATGTTAATTTAGTGACTTATTAACAGATTGCATCATTAATGTGTGCTGGCCCATATTCTTAGTGTTTCATGTATTTTACAGGACTGGAGATTAAACCAGTTCCAAAGTAAGAGGATGTTACTCATTCAATATATTTTCTATTGTCCTAATGTATTATTATTGAGTAACATATTTTAGAGAAGAAACCCATTTTTGATTGGAAAAAAAATGTCTAATTGATGACAATACAGAAATTATTTGCAAATGTATTACAAACTTTTGAACAGTAAACAGATTAACCAAATGCAAACGCTGTTAAAAAGGCCTTTCAAAATTAAAAAAATGATGTCAATCCACCATCAAATATGAAAAATAGATAAACTGTAAGTTATTTTCAAGAACTACGGATCAGAATTTATATAGTAGGCATTGTGGCATTAAGGTGCCAATTCAGTCCCAAATGGCATCCAGTACTGAGAATAGAAAACCTTCAGAATTGCTATTTTTTAAAAAAGAAACGAACATAATTTGACCAGCATATTGGCTATAAAATCCTTGAAATTTAATACAAATAATGAGTGGGCTGTGTAGGGTTGGGTCATGACCACGAGTTATCTAAGGTGCCTACCTTTACAGATCACTCACACATCTTACTGCATTAATTCAATTGCCAGCTTAACAAAGATGGGTATGTGAGAAAGCTTGCCAGGAGCTTCCAGTGGGTCAGTGGTTCTCCTAGTTCTTCCTCTAAAAAGATGATGAAGACCACAAAACATATTTTGAGTATTCATATAAGCCCCAGTGCTAAAAAAAAAAGACATTTAAATGACTTAATAACTTCAATCAAATTTCACAGAATAAATTTCCTATGAAGTTTTTCCGATTTTCTCCAATAACACTGATTCATCATTAAATATGGGCACCATTACTGGACATTTGCAGCGACCATTGAATGACTTCTCAGAAACCACTCCACATTTGATAAGAAATAATTTAGGATGAAGGCCTATCAAATTTATGCAAATGTTGCAGATCTGTAATCTTTTATGGCTGCTGTTACTAAAAATAGATAAAGTTTGAAACAACTTCGCAAAATTGCTTAATATCTAAATAATACAGTTGATGAGAAGCGTTCTGTTTATTAGGCCTTGTACTGTTATACACATAAAGCTGATCTGCTATTAAATATGGCTAATAATAGTTATGGTGAAGAAATGTAAAAAAAAAATCTTCAGAACCACCACAAACTTTCAAGATTTGTTTTTATTGAAAGCACAGATCTATCCAGATTTATATACCAAGTACTCTTATATCTATATCAACCACTGTTAAATCTACAACAACCACTATTACATCTACGAAAACCACACTTACATCTACACCCAACACATCTTACATCAATACCAGCCACCCTTACATCAATACCAACCACTCTTACATCTACACCAACCACTCTTACATCTACAACAACCATTCTTACATCTACACCAACCACTCTTACATCTATACCAACCACCCTTACATCTACACCAACCACTCTTACATCTACACGAAATATCTTTACATCTATATGAACCACCCATACATCAACACCAACCACTCTTACATATACACCAACCACTCTTACATCTATACCAACCACCCTTACATTTATACCAACCACTCTTACATCTACAAAAACCACACTTACATCTACACCCAACACCCTTACATCAATACCAACCACTCTTACATCTACACCAACCACTCTTACATCTATACCAACCACCCTTACATCAATATCAACCATTCTTACATCTACACCAACCACTCTTACATCTACACAAAATACCTTTACATCTATATGAACCACCCATACATCAACACCAACCACTCTTACATCAACACCAACCACTCTTACATCTATACCAACCACTCTTACATCTATACCAAACACCCTTACATCTATACCAACCACTCTTACATCTATACCAACCACTCTTACATCTACATGAAATACCTTTACATCTATACGAACCACCCATACATCAACACCAACCACTTACATCTATACCAAACACCCTTACATCTATACCAACCACTCTTACATCTATACCAACCACTCTTACATCTATACCAAACACCCTTACATCTATACCAACCACTCTTACATCTATACCAACCACTCTTACATCTACATGAAATACCTTTACATCTATATGAACCACCCATACATCAACACCAACCACCCATACATCAACACCAACCACTCTTGCATCTATACCAACCACTCTTACATCTGTTTCAACTACTCTTATATCAAATGCACTGAATGTGTTTAGGTTTGGCACTTTTTATTCTTTATGAGAGTGGTTTTAATCCATCAATATACATGTACAGCTGTTAGTTGTTTATTTCTGTCTACATTTCTCTACCCCACAGAAAATGCATGCTTAGAGGCTTTGTTCTTTAAACAGGAAACTGAACATTAACTTGTTTTGCTTGCTTTTATTTCAGATTTGTTGGCTATCCTGGTCACTATACTCATTTCTTTGGACTTCGAAGTGAAGATGTAAATATAAAACACTTTTATAATTACCATTGTGTTTATGTCCAATATCAAGTTACCATATCTACTCGCTTATAAGTTGAGTGAAACTGCAGACAAACATCCATATCTACTTTTGCATGATGTGCACACAGATCAGGGTCTTTGTTTTGTTTGTTTCACTGGTTACATTTACTCCTAACACAAACTGCACAGATCAAGTCTACCAGCAAATTATGCAGTGGCGAATAATGCAATAACAGTTATGGGGTCAGTGCAGTTTGCAGTTGAACTCGACTTATAAGCGAGTATATACCATATGCACTGTTTGTCTATCACAAGCGTTAAGGTCTTTCATTATTGAACAGGGACAAAATTTTGGAATATTTTAATGTGGGTTGTTTTCTTTTGTTTTACAAGGGTAACACAAGTTTGTAAAGTAATTAACTTTTTTAGTTACTGTTGAGACGCGTGCATTTAATTCTGATTTGGCCTCGGGTACTGGATCTCATAAAAGATAATGTGGGCTGTTGGACTGTGTGCTCCAGTTATTTGTATGAAACGACTAGACTTTTTCCTTAGACATATTTCTGATGTTGTAATGCTTGTTTCTTGGAAATATGAGTGATAAAAAGTACACTTGGGAAAGAAAATTGTTTGAATTATGTATTTTTACTAAATTTATAAAATTAGTTAATTTGACTTTTTTTTTTTACAGATGTACAAAAATTGATTTTCTGTCAGTTTGTAAATATAAAGTTGCATCTAAAAAATAGCATTTACTTTTTATTCCCTTCCTTTTCATTAATAACATAATATAGTATCCATATTTCTCCGTACTTCCTTCTATCCATCTTTGATTTCTGATTTCCACTCTGTTACATTAAAGCCATTTGAGATCAAGGAATGAAACTTGGCATACTCATATGTTGTCATTAGAGATTTCGTTGTGTGCCACATTTTGGGATCACTGCAGTGGCCTAGTGGATGGAATGTCTGCCTAGGATGCATCAGGTCACAGGTTTCAACCATGGCTAAGTAATACCAAAGACTTATAAAATATGGTACTGATAGCTGCCTTGCATAGCAGTCAGAATTTAAGAGGTTAGTGTTCCTACTGGTAGGCCTGGTGTCAGGACAATGTGTCTTGGTGAGACATCATGCTTCATGTCTGCAGCATTATACTAAACATCACTATAAACTACCAAACTACAGACATTGTACCAATATGACTGAAAAATTGTTAGAAGCTATGTTAAAAATCCAAAACACACACACACACACCACATTTTGTGGTTCTATCTTAAAGATCCTTTTTGCTCTAAAGTTTGTAGCCATTGGAAATAAAGGAATGAAACTTTGCATACTTTTATATCATCATTAAAATGTTTGTCCTGTAGCACAATGGAATGGGGACCATGGCTTCAAAGTCAAGGTCAGGACTCATTATTTTAAGTTTTCCTTCACAGTTTCCATGCAGCTTCTTAGCATTCAATTCATTTGATATTAAGGGACTAAACTTGGTAAACCTATACAACATCATTTAAAGGCATGCGTCATTGGACACTGGAGGTTACTTCATCAAGGTCAAGGTCATTTATTAGTGTTGTATTTTCTCACACTTCATTATAGGTCAATAACATTACAACTGATTGAAGTTTAAACCTTAAACCTTATGTACTTGTAGATTAATAGATGTGTTATGTACCGCATAATTTGAAAGGTCAAGGTCATGACTTTAGTCATGCCTACCATATTTTGGTTCCTGTCATAAAGGTGTTGGCTCACTACTTTTTATGTTTTCCATTACACTTTGCTTATCTATATATAACTTGAGAGCTTGTTTGACATTAAGTAATGAACTTGTTCATCAGTATTTGCATTTGTGTTGCATACCACATTGGATATCTTTTATGTTTGAGATTTAAGTCATCGGTCAATAATTGCAATCGAAGTAGCGTGTAGAGGAAAGTAAAGTTTCGATTGGTCAGAATGTTATCACGTGATCAAAATAAATTGCGTTCATTTCAGGATGAACTGTTAGGAGAACTACTTTTCAAAGAATACCCACGTCTATAAATAGAGTCACGTGTACAGCAGACGATAAACAATGCTAGTGAAGGCAGAAACGAAGTAAACATTAAGGGAAAAGAACAATTTTACAATTTCTTTTAACAATAATTGAATTACATTAATCTGAAAAATTAAAGCAAGATATACTTCACATTTTTTATAAAAAAATATTATTTCTTTGTTGAAATATGTTAAAAGTATGGATAAAAATTAAGTGCGCTAGGTCAAGGTCACAGGCATTATGGCTATCGTGTCAGAATTTTGGAGATTCATTCGCTAACTTTGCCTGATCAGAAAGATTTCTCGCATGATGATATTTATAATTTTGACCCTTCTATATTTGACGTGCCTTTTTAAGTGGAAAAAGTATTACAAATTGAGTTGTCATTTCGTTTGACGGATGAAAGGTTGATCCAGCGGCATACAGGATGATCACAAACCAAAACACTTCAAATCACTTAAGTCTCTAAAACATATCAGAACAGGGGTACTCAAAATCTACCAATAAAAAAACCTAAATGGGTCTACAAAACTTGTACAGGTAGATTTTATCATTCATTCGATAATCATAATAAATTAACTATAATAACCATAATAATTACCAGTATACTGGACTGTTCATTAATATAAGCATTGGTAATATTGCTTGATACTTAATTTTTTCTTATGTTTTCTTAAATTATATATTATGAAAAGGCAATATACTGTTTCATTCATGCCATTTTTATACAAAAGACAACTTGCTTTTAAGTGAATAAAATGTAGTTTATCTTTAAATTAATATTTGTGACAGCATAACAAATGTAACAAATTTGTTATATAAATACAAATTATGGAAAGGAGATATGCAAGAATGATTGTTCCCAAAGATCTAAATATTTCAAATGTTATAAAATAGTTTCTACCAAGCAGAGTAACATATGACTTTCAGAATGACACAAAGATAAGAATATAGAGATAGAACTGAAGTCATGTTAGTCTGCACATTTGTCATTTGGCCCAAATGTTAATCATATTTTATGCCAAAGCAGCCCCTAAGGTCACCACAACATGAAAGAGGATGCTCCTTGAAGCCCGAGCTAAAGAATACCATAAAAACACTTTTTAAAATGTTGGAGCTATTATTAATTGCTTTATTCAGGTTGAATGTGGTAATTCAATTAATAATTTATTGTTACACACCCTGAGTTTAAAAATCAAACAACATGTTAAATGTTAAATGGAAATATAAAGTTGAACTCAACACATGCCAGTTATTCCTCCATCAGACATGTATGCGATCAATCAATATCTGATGCATGATAATCCTATCACACTCAGATACAGGGTTTGGTTATACCTCTCCATCCACTATGTTACACTTGGATTAGAATTCCACAGCCAATTAATACCCACCAGTCTCAAAATCAGATTTGATGAAACAGGGTCTGAACATGTAAATTTGACCCATCAAACTATGGAAACAAATCATCATGGAGACTTAAATGCTAAGGAGGAAAATTCTTACATGGGAATGCATGCAGCTGGTGGTCAAAACTGCCCAGTCAGGTCAGTAAATTACTACCTCACACACATTAATCCAAGAGCTGAATCACTGTTTTATCACATTGATAAAAATGCTATTGAAAATCCCCAGTTTTGTCAAATATGGTATACCACAAAATGAGTTGGACAGAGATAATTAGGCAGTTTTATGCCTGACATATGCAAAAATACCCATATATCTGCAAGATATACTGCTCACTCTCTTTGTGCCAAAGCTTTGAATGCAATGATCAGCACCAACCTTCCTGCTAGGTACATTATGTATCTGTCTGACCACTCCAATGAACTATCACTGAAACCATACACAAGGCCCAGCACTCAACATTAAAAAAAAAATGATTAACATTCTTTCCAATTGATGCTCAAATGTAACATTGTCTGCTCAAGAATCTTTTGCAGTACTTACTTTCATGCAAATGTAAATGTTCAAATGACCTCAACAAACTCAAGAAATCTAACTCAAGAAAATGTTCAAATGACCCCTATAAACCCAAGCAGTACATATCAAGTAATTGTTACTGAATCTGCTCAAAATCTCTATCAAACACTATATGCTAATACAATGAACTCTATGACAAGTTCATCCAACTATCATTTCAATAAATTCACCTTCCAGTTTAGTTGCAACTAAACAAAGTGCAAACAAGTTAAGAAAATACATGATATGCAAGTTAAGTGTCAACTATCCAGTCTAGAACAATAGTTTTTTGTCATGTAGGACTCCTGGTACTTTTTTATGTCAATTTCCAATTAATAATTTTATATAAATTTTCTAAACTTATGTCCCAAACTTAATGAGAGGGATATGGTTATGAATCATTGTCACTAAACAAATCATGTAAAAAAAATAGAAAGATAAAATAAGTACTCAATTATTTTTTAACTGTATGTCTGAACCAACAAAAATGATCACACACTTTCTATAACCTAACCTCATACACCTAGATGTACTAGTCAAGCCTGTTTATATACACGAAAATAGGTTTTGAAGAACGAAATTAGATCACTCACGTGTGATACATATGCAAAATCACACTGGCAGTATATGAATGCATACATTCTTGGCCATGAATCCCGACTTTAAATATAGAGCTCCACTTTGAATACACGTGTTCATTCAGGTAAAATATCAAAGTCACGGTAGCAAATTCCATACATCATTTTCCATTGAATCAAGGACTGGTATTATGATGACCTTACTACGATCAGGCAGGACAACCCCAAGTGCTATAAATAGCTACGTAAAAAAACACCAAATTATGTATTACTACGCTCAGTTAAGATTTATTTTTCTTACTGATGGAAACAAAATAACATAGCAAACAAATGAAATTTCAATTATAAGAGTTTAACGTTGTTTTTTCTGCGTTCATCGTGGTATGAACTGTCAGTTGCCAACTCACACAGCTTACATAACGCCCTTCGGGCGTTATTTGCTGTGTGAGTCGGCAACTGACAGTTCATACCACGATGAACGCAGAAAAAACAACGTTAAACTCTTAAATATTTGAAGTTTTTCTAAACAATTTCTTTCAAGTTTAA
This sequence comes from Unio delphinus, assembly GCA_029339505.1. NCBI lineage: Eukaryota > Metazoa > Mollusca > Bivalvia > Unionida > Unionidae > Unio > Unio delphinus. The sequence goes on along the minus strand of JAQISU010000075.1, from coordinate 3,126,064 downwards.
AGCCATATGTTTGAAATGTACCACATTCGTTTCCTATCTTCAAGTGCCTGTGTTCATTTTAGGCTGTTTTTTTGCACAAATGACTTTTTTCCGTTTTCTCACAAGAATGTTACCTCCATCACACCCCATCACACCTATAAGGTACCTTTAAAATAACCGCTCTGGTGGCCTAGTGGTTAGAGCATCCGCCCCGGAAGTGGGAGGTCGTCGGTTCGATCTCCGGCTGAGTCATACCAAAGACTTACAAAAATGGTACTAACAGCTGCCTCGCTTGATGCTCAACATTAAGAGGTTAGTGTTAGGACTGATCGGCCTGGTGTCAGGATAATGTGACTGGGTGAGACATCATGCTACATGTCTGCGGCATGATGTCTCATTGCTAGACATCACTATAAACTGCCTCACTGCCGACATCGTAGCGATATGACTGAAAAATTGTTAAAGCTACATTAAAAATCCTAATCAAACAAACAAAAACCTTTAAAAACCTAAGAAAATACAAATATAAAAGATTATTATTGTTGACTTTAAGATGAATTGATTTCATCCCAAGCAAGCAGAACAGAATGCAGTCATTGCCAAAGAAGCATGAGATGATTAATTTCATTGGCTGACAGAAATTGTCTTACTGATTTTGATTAGCTCAGGCATCAATCAAGAGCACATAGCTGATCATTGATAGAAAATATAAAGCAGAGAAGAGGAAACTTTAGACCGCTGCATTTAGTCCCAGTATTGTGTTGTTGTTGTTGTAGAGTTTAACGCCATTTTTCAGCACATGATAGACTATACATGGCAGCCAGTATTACTGGTGGAGGAAGAACCCAGGAAAACCCCCAGAAAGAACCACTGACCCACGAGAAGCTACTGGCAAGCTTTCTCACATACCAACATTAGCCGAATCTCAGACTCGAATCCACACAGACAGAGGTGAGATGGCAGTGATGTGGAACGTAAAGCGCTTTATACCACTCGGCCACTCGGGGCCCCTCCAGTATTGTGTAATATAGGAGGAAGTTGTTTTGAGACAAATGTCTAAAGTAAACCTAGAGGTGATGGTTACCAAAGTATTAGGAATTACAATTCCAGTTAAGAAAAGTTTATCGGAGGAGACAGATACTTTTGACAGTAACTTTTGTTTCTGCTTCAATGTTAAATGTTGTTTGTGGTTCAGAGATAAACTATAGTACACTTACATTCCTGCATTTGAAGCTGTTTTATTTATCAGAGTCAAAATTTTACTTTTCAAGGTCAAGGCTGGTGATAAATTTTCTCTAATTTCTATACTGTTCATTCTAATGCCCTTTGAAATAGAGACATAAAACTTGGTGACTTGTCATATCTGCTTGATAACTGATCAGCTCTGTCACAATGACTCCTGTTCGATTCATCATTAGATACTTTATGTGACCTCAGCATATTAGGTGGGGTAAACAGATCACTGAATTTGCTTTTTGTTTGATGGTGCTGCAATTTATTGTACATGTTTTATTAGAATTTATGTTTCCAACAATTTAAAATAGAACCGATACTATTTTTGATACATGTATAGTATCATCTCTGTTTTAGAAAATATAGGGTACTAATATCAACCAGTGTACATGCATGTTCAACATTGAAAGACTTACAAATATTTTTTGGGATACTGCAGTTAAATCATTTATATATTATTCTTTCCTAGAACTAGCTGATCAGACCCAAAACAGTATCAATCATAATTCTTGTTATATTTTTGATAAATAATTGATTTTATTTTCGATTTTACCAAATACCATGAAAGTAGTCACATTGGTGGTCTTGCATGGTGTATTAACATATTATGCAAATTGCATTACAAACTCATTTACATTGTAACATAGCTTTGGGTAATTTACACTGTTTCAAATATTAATTCTTATGGTGATACATGGACATGTCATGAAATACATGGACATGTCATGTTATTGGATGGCAAGAATGACATGGACATGTCATATTATTGGATGGCAAGAATGACATGGACATGTCATGTTATTGGATGGCAAGAATGACATGGGCATGCCATATTATTGGATGGCAAGAATGACATGGACATGTCATATTATTGGATGGCAAGAATGACATGGGCATGCCATATTATTGGATGGCAAGAATAACATGGACATGCCATATTATTGGATGACAAGAATGACATGGACATATGTCATGTTATTGAATGCCAAGAATGACATGGGCATGCCATATTATTGGATGGCAAGAATGACATGGGCATGCCATATTATTGGATGGCAAGAATGACATGGACATGTCATGTTATTGGATGGCAAGAATGACATGGGCATGCCATATTATTGGATGGCAAAAATGACATGGACATGTCATGTTATTGGATGGCAAGAATGACATGAGCATGTCATGTTACTGGACTTTAAGAAACACATGGACATACAATAAAACATTAGAAATGTATCTATTATATTTCAATGAATGGGTCTTGTGTTAATTGGATGACTAGGTTTTGATTTGATTTTAAGTCTATTAGGCAAAACTTGCTATTAAGTAGGAATTATCCTTAAATCATTGTATACAAATCTTTTCTTACTTCAGTGCAATAATGGAGGCTGCCTCATAGAGCTTGCTCAACAGTTAGCAGTTATAATGATTGGCAAGCAGATCATAAACAACATACAGGAAGTTGTTGTGCCGTAAGTTTTACTTTAATATTATTGTGTAAAGTAGGAAATTCATTTTTATTTTATTTTGTGTGTAGTAGCATTTCATTTCTATTTTACTTTGTGTGTAGTAGCATTTCATTTTTTTATTTTGTGTGTAGTAGCATTTCATTTTAATTTTATTTTGTGTGTAGTAGCATTTAATTTTAATTTTATTTTGTGTGTAGTAGCATTTCGTTTTCATTTTATTTTGTGTGTAGTAGCATTTCATTTTTGTTTTATTTTCTGTGTAGTAGCATTTCATTTTCATTTTATTTTGTGTGAAGTAGCATTTCATTTTCATTTTATTTTGTGTGTAGTAGCATTCATTTTCATTTTATTTTGTGTGTAGTAGCATTTCATTTTCATTTTATTTTGTGTGAAGTAGCATTTCATTTTCATTTTATTTTGTGTGTAGTAGCATTTCATTTTCATTTTATTTTGTGTGTAGTAGCATTTAATTTTTATTTTATTTTGTGTGTAGTAGCATTCATTTTCATTTTATTTTGTGTAGTAGCATTTCATTTTCATTTTATTTTGTATGTAGTAGCATTTCATTTTTATTTTATTTTGTGTGTAGTAACATTTCATTTTAATTTTATTGTGTGTAGTAGCATTTCATTTTCATTTTATTTTGTATGTAGTAGCATTTCATTTTCATTTTATTTTGTATGTAGTAGCATTTCATTTTCATTTTATTTTGTGTGTAGTAGTATTTCATTTTTATTTTATTTATGTGTAGTAGCATTTCATTTTCATTTTATTTTGTGTGTAGTAGCATTTCATTTTTATTTTATTTTGTGTGTAGTAGCATTTCATTTTCATTTTATTTTGTGTGTAGTAGCATTTCATTTTCATTTTATTTTGTGTGTAGTAGCATTTCATTTTAATTTTATTTTGTTTGTAGTAGCATTTCATTTTCATTTTATTTTATGTGTAGTAGCATTTCATTTTTATATTATTTTGTATGTAGTAGCATTTCATTTTCATTTTATTTTGTGTGTAGTAGTATTTCATTTTCATTTTATTTTGTGTGTAGTAGCATTTCGTTTTCATTTTATTTTGTGTGAAGTAGCATTTCATTTTCATTTTATTTTGTGTGTAGTAGCATTTCATTTTCATTTTATTTTGTGTGAAGTAGCATTTCATTTTCATTTTATTTTGTGTGTAGTAGCATTTCATTTTCATTTTATTTTGTGTGTAGTAGCATTTCGTTTTCATTTTATTTTGTGTGTAGTAGCATTTCATTTTCATTTTATTTTGTGTGTAGTAGCATTTCATTTTCATTTTATTTTGTGTGTAGTAGTATTTCATTTTTATTTTATTTTGTGTGAAGTAGCATTTCGTTTTCATTTTATTTTGTGTGTAGTAGCATTTCATTTTCATTTTATTTTGTGTGTAGTAGCATTTCATTTTCATTTTATTTTGTGTGTAGTAGCATTTCATTTTCATTTTATTTTGTGTGAAGTAGCATTTCGTTTTCATTTTATTTTGTGTATAGTAGCATTTCGTTTTCATTTTATTTTGTGTGTAGTAGCATTTCATTTTCATTTTATTTTGTGTGAAGTAGCATTTCATTTTTGTTTTATTTTGTGTGTAGTAGCATTTCATTTTCATTTTATTTTGTGTGTAGTAGCATTTCATTTTCATTTTATTGTGTGTAGTAGCATTTCATTTTCAATTTATTTTGTATGTAGTAGCATTTCATTTTCATTTTATTTTGTGTGTAGTAGCATTTCATTTTCATTTTATTGTGTAAAGTGGCATTTCATTTTTATTTTATTTTGTGTAGTAGCATTTCATTTTAATTTTATTTTGTGTGTAGTAGCATTTCATTTTCATTTTATTTTGTATGTAGTAGCATTTCATTTTTATTTTATTTTGTGTGTAGTAGCATTTCATTTTCATTTTATTTTGCGTGAAGTAGCATTTCATTTTAATTTTATTTTGTGTGTAGTAGCATTTCATTTTAATTTTATTTTGTGTGTAGTAGCATTTCATTTTTATTTTATTTTGTGTGAAGTAGCATTTCATTTTCGTTTTATTGTGTAAAGTGGCATTTCATTTTTATTTTATTTTGTGTGTAGTAGCATTTCATTTTCATTTTATTTTGCGTGAAGTAGCATTTCATTTTAATTTTATTTTGTGTGAAGTAGCATTTCATTTTAATTTTATTTTGTGTAGTAGCATTTCATTTTCATTTTATTTTGTATGTAGTAGCATTTCATTTTTATTTTATTTTGTGTGTACTAGCATTTCATTTTCATTTTATTTTGTGTGTAGTAGCATTTCATTTTCATTTTATTTTGTGTGTAGTAGCATTTTATTTTTATTTTATTTTGTGTGTAGTAGCATTTCATTTTCATTTTATTTTGTGTGTAGTAGCATTTCATTTTAATTTTATTGTGTGTAGTAGCATTTCATTTTCATTTTATTTTGTGTGTAGTAGCATTTCATTTTCATTTTATTTTGTGTGTAGTAGCATTTCATTTTAATTTTTTTGTGTGTAGTAGCATTTCATTTTCATTTTATTTTGTGTGTAGTAGCATTTCATTTTCATTTTATTTTGTGTGTAGTAGCATTTCATTTTCATTTTATTTTGTGTGTAGTAGCATTTCATTTTCATTTTATTTTGTGTGTAGTAGCATTTAATTTTCATTTTATTTTGTGTGTAGTAGCATTTCATTTTCATTTTATTTTGTGTGTAGTAGCATTTCATTTTTATTTTATTTTGTATGTAGTAGTATTTCATTTTCATTTTATTTTGTGTGTAGTAGCATTTAATTTTCATTTTATTTTGTGTGTAGTAGCATTTCATTTTCATTTTATTTTGTATGTAGTAGCATTTCATTTTCATTTTATTTTGTGTGTAGTAGCATTTCATTTTCATTTTATTTTGTGTGTAGTAGCATTTCATTTTCATTTTATTTTGTGTGTAGTAGCATTTCATTTTCATTTTATTTTGTGTGTAGTAGCATTTCATTTTCATTTTATTTTGTGTGTAGTAGCATTTCATTTTCATTTTATTTTGTGTGTAGTAGCATTTCATTTTCATTTTATTTTGTGTTTAGTAGCATTTCATTTTCATTTTATTTTGTGTGTAGTAGCATTTCATTTTCATTTTATTTTGTGTAAAGTGGCATTTCATTTTTATTTTATTTTGTGTAGTAGCATTTCATTTTTATTTTATTTTGTGTGTAGTAGCATTTAATTTTTATTTTATTTTGTGTGTAGTAGCATTTCATTTTAATTTTATTTTGTGTGTAGTAGTATTTCATTTTTATTTTATTTATGTGTAGTAGCATTTCATTTTCATTTTATTTTGTGTGAAGTAGCATTTCATTTTCATTTTATTTTGTGTGTAGTAGCATTTCATTTTCATTTTATTTTGTGTGTAGTAGCATTTAATTTTTATTTTATTTTGTGTGTGGTAGCATTTCATTTTCATTTTATTTTCTGTGTAGTAGCATTTCATTTTCATTTTATTTTGTGTGTAGTAGCATTTCATTTTCATTTTATTTTGTGTGTAGTAGCATTTCATTTTTATTTTATTTTGTGTGTAGTAGCATTTCATTTTTATTTTATTTTGTGTGTAGTAGCATTTCATTTTAATTTTATTTTGTGTGTAGTAGTATTTCATTTTTATTTTATTTATGTGTAGTAGCATTTCGTTTTCATTTTATTTTGTGTGAAGTAGCATTTCATTTTAATTTTATTTTGTGTGTAGCAGCATTTCATTTTCATTTTATTTTGTGTGAAGAAGCATTTCATTTTTATTTTATTTTGTGTGTAGTAGCATTTCATTTTCATTTTATTTTGCGTAAAGTAGCATTTCATTTTTATTTTATTTTGTGTGTAGTAGCATTTCATTTTAATTTTATTTTGTGTGTAGTAGCATTTCATTTTCATTTTATTTTGTGTGTAGTAGCATTCATTTTCATTTTATTTTGTGTGTAGTAGCATTTCATTTTAATTTTATTGTGTGTAGTAGCATTTCATTTTCATTTTATTTTGTGTGTAGTAGCATTTCATTTTCATTTTATTTTGTGTGTAGTAGCATTTCATTTTCATTTTATTTTGTGTGAAGTAGCATTTCATTTTTATTTTATTTTGTGTGTAGTAGCATTTCATTTTCATTTTATTTTGTGTGTAGTAGCATTTCATTTTAATTTTATTGTGTGTAGTAGCATTTCATTTTCATTTCATTTTGTGTGTAGTAGCATTTCATTTTCATTTTATTTTGTGTGAAGTAGCATTTCATTTTTATTTTATTTTGTGTGTAGTAGCATTTCATTTTAATTTTATTTTGTGTGTAGTAGCATTTCATTTTCATTTTATTTTGCGTGAAGTAGCATTTCATTTTTATTTTATTTTGTGTGTAGTAGCATTTCATTTTAATTTTATTTTGTGTGTAGTAGCATTTCATTTTTATTTTATTTTGTGTGTAGTAGCATTCATTTTCATTTTATTTTGTGTGTAGTAGCATTTCATTTTAATTTTATTGTGTGTAGTAGCATTTCATTTTCATTTTATTTTGTGTGTAGTAGCATTTCATTTTCATTTTATTTTGTGTGTAGTAGCATTTCATTTTCATTTTATTTTGTGTGAAGTAGCATTTCATTTTTATTTTATTTTGTGTGTAGTAGCATTTCATTTTCATTTTATTTTGTGTGTAGTAGCATTTCATTTTAATTTTATTTTGTATGTAGTAGCATTTCATTTTCATTTTATTTTGTATGTAGTAGCATTTCATTTTCATTTTATTTTGTGTGTAGTAGCATTTCATTTTCATTTTATTTTGTATATAGTAGCATTTCATTTTCATTTTATTTTGTATGTAGTAGCATTTCATTTTCATTTTATTTTGTGTGTAGTAACATTTCATTTTCATTTTATTTTGTGTGTAGTAGCATTTAATTTTAATTTTAGTTTGTGTGTAGTAGCATTTCATTTTCATTTTATTTTGTATGTAGTAGCATTTCATTTTCATTTTATTTTGTGTGTAGTAGCATTTCATTTTCATTTTATTTTGTGTGTAGTAGCATTTCATTTTCATTTTATTTTGTGTGTAGTAGCATTTCATTTTCATTTTATTTTGTGTGAAGTAGCATTTCATTTTAATTTTATTTTGTGTGTAGCAGCATTTCATTTTCATTTTATTTTGTGTGAAGAAGCATTTCATTTTTATTTTATTTTGTGTGTAGTAGCATTTCATTTTCATTTTATTTTGCGTAAAGTAGCATTTCATTTTTATTTTATTTTGTGTGTAGTAGCATTTCATTTTAATTTTATTTTGTGTGTAGTAGCATTTCATTTTCATTTTATTTTGTGTGTAGTAGCATTCATTTTCATTTTATTTTGTGTGTAGTAGCATTTCATTTTAATTTTATTGTGTGTAGTAGCATTTCATTTTCATTTTATTTTGTGTGTAGTAGCATTTCATTTTCATTTTATTTTGTGTGTAGTAGCATTTCATTTTCATTTTATTTTGTGTGAAGTAGCATTTCATTTTTATTTTATTTTGTGTGTAGTAGCATTTCATTTTCATTTTATTTTGTGTGTAGTAGCATTTCATTTTAATTTTATTGTGTGTAGTAGCATTTCATTTTCATTTCATTTTGTGTGTAGTAGCATTTCATTTTCATTTTATTTTGTGTGAAGTAGCATTTCATTTTTATTTTATTTTGTGTGTAGTAGCATTTCATTTTAATTTTATTTTGTGTGTAGTAGCATTTCATTTTCATTTTATTTTGCGTGAAGTAGCATTTCATTTTTATTTTATTTTGTGTGTAGTAGCATTTCATTTTAATTTTATTTTGTGTGTAGTAGCATTTCATTTTTATTTTATTTTGTGTGTAGTAGCATTCATTTTCATTTTATTTTGTGTGTAGTAGCATTTCATTTTAATTTTATTGTGTGTAGTAGCATTTCATTTTCATTTTATTTTGTGTGTAGTAGCATTTCATTTTCATTTTATTTTGTGTGTAGTAGCATTTCATTTTCATTTTATTTTGTGTGAAGTAGCATTTCATTTTTATTTTATTTTGTGTGTAGTAGCATTTCATTTTCATTTTATTTTGTGTGTAGTAGCATTTCATTTTAATTTTATTTTGTATGTAGTAGCATTTCATTTTCATTTTATTTTGTATGTAGTAGCATTTCATTTTCATTTTATTTTGTGTGTAGTAGCATTTCATTTTCATTTTATTTTGTATATAGTAGCATTTCATTTTCATTTTATTTTGTATGTAGTAGCATTTCATTTTCATTTTATTTTGTGTGTAGTAACATTTCATTTTCATTTTATTTTGTGTGTAGTAGCATTTAATTTTAATTTTAGTTTGTGTGTAGTAGCATTTCATTTTCATTTTATTTTGTATGTAGTAGCATTTCATTTTCATTTTATTTTGTGTGTAGTAACATTTCATTTTCATTTTATTTTGTGTGTAGTAGCATTTCATTTTCATTTTATTTTGTGTGTAGTAGCATTTCATTTTCATTTTATTTTGTGTGTAGTAGCATTTCATTTTCATTTTATTTTGTATGTAGTAGCATTTCATTTTCATTTTATTTTGTATGTAGTAGCATTTCATTTTCATTTTATTTTGTGTGTAGTAGCATTTCATTTTCATTTTATTTTGTGTGTAGTAGCATTTCATTTTCATTTTATTTTGTATGTAGTAGCATTTCATTTTCATTTTATTTTGTGTGTAGTAACATTTCATTTTCATTTTATTTTGTGTGTAGTAGCATTTAATTTTAATTTTAGTTTGTGTGTAGTAGCATTTCGTTTTCATTTTATTGTGTAAAGTAGCATTTCATTTTCATTTTATTTTGTGTGTAGTAGCATTTCATTTTCATTTTATTTTGTGTGTAGTAGCATTTCATTTTCATTTTATTGTGTGTGTAGTAGCATTTCATTTTTATTTTATTTTGTGTGTAGTAGCATTTCATTTTAATTTTATTGTGTAAAGTGGCATTTCATTTTAATTTTATTTTGTGTGTAGTAGCATTTCATTTTTATATTATTTTGTGTGTAGTAGCATTTCATTTTCATTTTATTTTGTGTGTAGTAGCATTTCATTTTCATTTTATTTTGTGTGTAGTGGCATTTCATTTTCATTTTATTGTGTGAAGTGGCATTTCATTTTCATTTTATTGTGTAAAGTGGCATTTCATTTTCATTTTATTTTGTGTGTAGTAGCATTTCATTTTTATATTATTTTGTGTGTAGTAGCATTTCATTTTCATTTTATTTTGTGTGTAGTAGCATTTCATTTTCATTTTATTTTGTGTGTAGTGGCATTTCATTTTCATTTTATTTTGTGTGTAGTAACATTTCATTTTCATTTTATTTTGTGTGTAGTAGCATTTAATTTTAATTTTAGTTTGTGTGTAGTAGCATTTCGTTTTCATTTTATTGTGTAAAGTAGCATTTCATTTTCATTTTATTTTGTGTGTAGTAGCATTTCATTTTCATTTTATTTTGTGTGTAGTAGCATTTCATTTTCATTTTATTGTGTGTGTAGTAGCATTTCATTTTTATTTTATTTTGTGTGTAGTAGCATTTCATTTTAATTTTATTGTGTAAAGTGGCATTTCATTTTAATTTTATTTTGTGTGTAGTAGCATTTCATTTTTATATTATTTTGTGTGTAGTAGCATTTCATTTTCATTTTATTTTGTGTGTAGTAGCATTTCATTTTCATTTTATTTTGTGTGTAGTGGCATTTCATTTTCATTTTATTGTGTGAAGTGGCATTTCATTTTCATTTTATTGTGTAAAGTGGCATTTCATTTTCATTTTATTTTGTGTGTAGTAGCATTTCATTTTTATATTATTTTGTGTGTAGTAGCATTTCATTTTCATTTTATTTTGTGTGTAGTAGCATTTCATTTTCATTTTATTTTGTGTGTAGTGGCATTTCATTTTCATTTTATTGTGTGAAGTGGCATTTCATTTTCATTTTATTGTGTAAAGTGGCATTTCATTTTCATTTTATTGTGTAAAGTGGCATTTCATTTTCATTTTATTGTGTAAAGTGGCATTTCATTTTCATTTTATTGTGTAAAGTGGCATTTTATTTTCATTTTATTGTGTGAAGTGGCATTTCATTTTCATTTTATTGTGTAAAGTGGCATTTCATTTTCATTTTATTGTGTGAAGTGGCATTTCATTTTCATTTTATTGTGTAAAGTGGCATTTCATTTTCATTTTATTGTGTAAAGTGGCATTTCATTTTCATTTTATTGTGTAAAGTGGCATTTCATTTTCATTTTATTGTGTAAAGTGGCATTTCATTTTCATTTTATTGTGTGAAGTGGCATTTCATTTTCATTTTATTGTGTAAAGTGGCATTTCATTTTCATTTTATTGTGTGAAGTGGCATTTCATTTTCATTTTATTTTGTGTGTAGTAGCATTTCATTTTTATATTATTTTGTGTATAGTAGCATTTCATTTTCATTTTATTTTGTGTGTAGTAGCATTTCATTTTCATTTTATTTTGTGTGTAGTAGCATTTCATTTTCATTTTATTGTGTGAAGTGGCATTTCATTTTCATTTTATTGTGTAAAGTGGCATTTCATTTTCATTTTATTGTGTGATGTGGCATTTCATTTTCATTTTATTGTGTAAAGTGGCATTTCATTTTCATTTTATTGTGTAAAGTGGCATTTCATTTTCATTTTCTTGTGTGAAGTGGCATTTCATTTTCATTTTATTGTGTAAAGTGGCATTTCATTTTCATTTTATTGTGTAAAGTGGCATTTCATTTTCATTTTATTGTGTAAAGTGGCATTTAATTTTCATTTTATTGTGTAAAGTGGCATTTCATTTTCATTTTATTGTGTGAAGTGGCATTTCATTTTCATTTTATTGTGTAAAGTGGCATTTCATTTTCATTTTATTGTGTGAAGTGGCATTTCATTTTCATTTTATTGTGTAAAGTGGCATTTCATTTTCATTTTATTGTGTAAAGTGGCATTTCATTTTCATTTTATTGTGTAAAGTGCCATTTCATTTTCATTTTATTGTGTAAAGTGGCATTTCATTTTCATTTTATTGTGTGAAGTGGCATTTCATTTTCATTTTATTGTGTGAAGTAGCATTTCATTTTCATTTTATTTTGTGTGTAGTAGCATTTCATTTTTATATTATTTTGTGTGTGGTAGCATTTCATTTTCATTTTATTTTGTGTGTAGTAGCATTTCATTTTCATTTTATTTTGTGTGTAGTGGCATTTCATTTTCATTTTATTGTGTGACGTGGCATTTCATTTTCATTTTATTGTGTAAAGTGGCATTTCATTTTTATTTTATTGTGTGAAGTGGCATTTCATTTTCATTTTATTGTGTAAAGTGGCATTTCATTTTCATTTTATTGTGTAAAGTGGCATTTCCTTTTCATTTTATTGTGTGAAGTGGCATTTCATTTTCATTTTATTGTGTAAAGTGGCATTTCATTTTCATTTTATTGTGTGAAGTGGCATTTCATTTTCATTTTATTGTGTAAAGTGGCATTTCATTTTCATTTTATTGTGTAAAGTGGCATTTCATTTTCATTTTATTGTGTAAAGTGGCATTTCATTTTCATTTTATTGTGTAAAGTGGCATTTCATTTTCATTTTATTGTGTAAAGTGGCATTTCATTTTCATTTTATTGTGTGAAGTGGCATTTCATTTTAATGTTAATATATATGAAGTGGTTTTTCATTTTCATGTTAATATGTGTGAAGTGATTTTTCATTTTAATATGTGTGAAGCTGCTTTTTTTTAATGTTAATATGTGTGAAGTGGCATTCATTTATAGTTGTCATTTGGTCAAGTATGATACATGCAATCCAAAAAACTGCCATCACTAATTACTAATTGAACCAGAAAATTAAATAAAACTTAGATGTGAGAAGACCAAACATGCTTCAGGTCTGGATTTTAAGTTCACTTAAGAAATCAAAATTATAATGCAAGAGTATTTCCTATTTTATTAGATTTTATCATTTGTAATTAATTTATGAAGATTTTCATAATGAACTAATGTTCTTATGACCAACAGTGATTTTTATTTTCTTAACAATATGGTCAAAGTCCAGCTTTAAAGAATGGCAAATATGAATATTTTTATTCTCTTTCTTTCTTTCTTTCTTTCTTTCTTTCTTTCTAATTTTCACATTATGTGCTCACATTACATTAGCTCTGGTTTTTGCCATACGTTTCTTTCTGTTCTCGTGCATTATTAACCATATAGCAGTTAAATGTAATAGTTTGCTTAGATCCTAACACAGTATGACAACAATATGGTTAGAGTTTTTCCACAGCTTCAGGATTTAGTTTTCTTGTTGTTTTTTTAACCACAGCCTTGAAAATCAAATTTGACCAAATATTCTAAACATTTTAACTCTTTGCAAAAGAACTGAATAAGGTTAAAGAAAGTAAAGAGTTCCCTTTCCTCTAATGTTTCTCCTAGCATGCTAAAATTTACTTTAACATGGGTGGGGCATGTGGTATAACTTCTGTTGTATTCAGTGTTTTCTTTAACTTTTTGTAGCTTTTCCACTATTCATATAATGAATTTATTACAATGTATACTCTTTAAGCTGAACCTAGCTGCAAACTGATAGACCTGATTTGCTATTTATTTGGAGTAATTAGAAGAACATAGACCCTGATAGACCTGATTTGCTTTTTATTTGGAGTAATTAGAAGAACATAGAACATAGACCCTGATAGACCAGATTTACTATTTATTTGGAGTAATTAGAAGAACATAGAACATAGACCCTGATAGACCAGATTTACTATTTATTTGGAGTAATTAGAAGAACATAGAACATAGATCCTGATAGACCAGATTTACTATTTATTTTGGAGTAATTAGAACATAGAACATAGACCCTGATAGACTTGATTTGCTATTTATTTGGAGTAATTAGAAGAACATAGAACATAGACCCTGATAGACCTGATTTGCTGTTTATTTGGAGTAATTAGAAGAACATAGAACATAGACCCTGATAGACCAGATTTACTATTTATTTGGAGTAATTAGAAGAACATAGAACATAGACCCTGATAGACCAGATTTGCTATTTAGTTGGAGTAATTAGAAGAACATAGAACATAGACCCTGTGCTTCTAGTACATTATTCAATGGCAGATCAGGATCTATGTTATTTGCAGTTGAACATGACTTATAAGTGAGTATATGTGGTAATCACTAACCATTTCAGAAAATTTAGTCAGTGTGCATACTCTAGTTGTTGAATTTTGTGATTATGGGTCCAGAGTCTTGAAAATAATGTCATTAACAAAACATTTTGCCATTTTTCATTCACAGGAAAATAAAGGCATTGTTACATAAGTGGAAGATAAAGATGGATAAAAATGCAATCAGGACCAGATGGGAGGAGGACTATGAGCTTATAGAAAATGAGGGTCTTTTTGAAGAATATCTTGAAATGGGTGGGTGTACCTTTTTTTAAAATTAATTGAAGCAATTAATGATTTTTCATTGAAATGAAAACATGTTTTACATTTTGTGCACTACTCTGGTGGCCTAGTGGTTGAGCATCTGCCTTGGATGCGGAAGGTCGTGGGTTTAAACCCCACACAAGTCATGCCGTAGACTTATAAAAATTGTACTAACAGCCACCTCGCTTGGTGCTAAACATTAAAAGGTTTGTGCTAGGACTGGTGTCAAGATAATGTAACTGGGTGGAAAATCATGCTACTTGTCTACGGCATGATGTCCCAGTGCTAGACATCCCAATAAACTGTCACATTGCAAACTTCGTAGCAATATGACTGAAAAGTTGTTAAAGTTATGTTAAAAAATCCAAATCACAAGCACACACACACACACATTTTGTGCAAAACAGTACAGAAGCATGTTTCTTGGTCTTTTCAGAAATATTTTGTGAAAACACAATTATATCTATGTGCTATGCTAGGGGACAGCATTTTAAATTGACTCTAGCCCACTGGTCCAGTGCCAGCTAATATTATTGCAGACTGACAGAAAAAATGAGGAACTAGCCCATCTAATCAGTTTGATTTTTAGGTGCATCAAGTAAATTTAATCCATAATTTGGACATTTCCTCATTTAAAAAGATAAATTAAAACCATGTGAAAGATTTGGACTGCCTTCATGGGTACCAACTGAGAAGTATATTTAGACCCAAGTCCTATCATTGGAGTGAGATGAAAAGGGAGATAACTCACATATAGTCTGGGTAAAATAAACTTTTAAACTCCAGTTAAAAACTCTTCTTGTCTTTGCCATTTTTGATGAGATTTGCTGCTTCCTACTCCAAGTATCAAGATTTTGAGATATTTGGATGCTTCGGAGTTTGCTCAATCTAATCCTATCTCTACCATCTAGTAATGTCATGTATGAGAGAGGTTTCTATTTGTTGAAGACAGAATACAGAAATACCAAATTAGAATACATGCTATGAACATGATGTAACCTGTTCAACTGCCTTCTGATAATGTGTATGCATTTAATCAAGGCCAGTAATTCATTGCTTTCCACAGACCTCATTTTATGGGTAGATGTGCATTGGATACAATAGCCTCATCTTCAGAGGCTGGGTCTGGTTCTGATACTGTCATTGATGCTATTCTGATTTTATCATTGATGCCATTATGATACTGTCACTGTCATTGATGCCATTCTGATACTGTCATTGATGCCATTCTATTACTGTCATTAGTGCCATTCTAATACTGTCATTGATGCCATTCTGATACTGTCATTAATGTCATTCTATTACTGTCATTAATGCCATTCTGATACTGTCATTGATGCCATTCTGATACTGTCATTGATGCCATTCTATTACTGTCATTAATGCCATTCTGATACTGTCATTGATGCCATTCTGATACTGTCATTAATGCCATTTTATTACTGTCATTACTGTCATTCTGATACTGTCATTGATGCCATTATGATACTGTCATTGATGCCATTCTATTACTGTCATTAATGCCATTCTGATACTGTTATTGATGCAATTCTGATACTGTCATTAATGCCATTCTAATACTGTCATTGATGCCATTCTGATACTGTCATTGATGCCATTCTGATACTGTCATTGATGCCATTCTATTACTGTCATTGATGCTATTATGATACTGTCATTAGTGCCACTCTGATACTGTCATTGATGTTATTTTAATACTGTCTTTGACGTCATTCTGATACTGCCATTGATGCCATTTTATTACTGTCATTAATGCCATTCTGATATTGTCATTGATGCCATTCTGATACTGTCATTAATGCCATTCTAATACTGTCATTGATGCCATTCTGATACTGTCATTGATGCCATTCTAATACTCTCATTGATGCCATTCTGATACTGTCATTAATGACATTCTAATACTGTCATTGATGCCATTCTGATACTGTCATTGATGCCATTCTATTACTGTCATTAATGCCATTCTGATACTGTCATTGATGCCATTCTGATACTGTCATTAATGCCATTCTAATACTGTCATTGATGCCATTCTGATACTGTCATTGATGCCATTCTGATACTGTCATTAATGCCATTCTGATACTGTCATTGATGCCATTCTGATACTGTCATTGATGCCATTCTGATACTGTCATTGATGCCATTCTATTACTGTCATTGATGCTATTATGATACATGTACTGTCATTAGTGCCACTCTGATACTGTCATTGATGCCATGGCAATGTATGTGGATTAATCTTTTGATTCAGAAAGATAATATACGGCAGTTACAGATTTGGTGTACAGTCCCTAGAATAGGCATATATCTTTCTGAATCAACTGGACAGTTATCAGCATTATCTGGTCATTAAACAGTGGCCATGATATGCAGAATTTAATTTAAAAAAATTAAATTTCAAATCTTATTTAAATATTTTAATCTGTACTTTCTGTTTTGTATATGATGTTTGTTTGGTTGTACATTATTCTCAAACATATTTTGTAACAACATAATTTTGTCCCTGATGTTGACTTGGATGTTCATTATTTACAGGCACATCTTGTCATAGTAGAACCATGTCACATAAATGTGCATTTGTCACAAATAATATATAATAAATTTGTAATCTTGGGTGCTTGGCTTTTGATTTAAATTATTCAGATTTATTCAAATGTTCCCATTGACTTAGTGATTTGATACTTGCATGATTTAGTACTTGCATGATTTAGTACTTGCATCACAAGAGCTTAGTAACAATCTTGAACATGAGCATGCCTGGTTTTTATTGGTTTTAATGGCTTTTTAAACACATTATTGACCATATCATGGGGGTTAAGTGCCTTTCCCAAGGACACTCAAGGCAGTTACCCAAGCTGGCCTGGGCAGGTATCGAACATGAGGCAATTGGAGTACTAGTCCAACACTTTTCCAACTAATCTATTATATATTCTCACTTATACATTGAGTTGACTGCAAGCAACAAAGATTGTGATCTGCTGTAGCTTAATGAACCTGCAAATCAGGGTCTGTCATGTTTATTCTAGTGATTATTCCTAACCGCATAGACCCAGATCTGCTGGTGTATTACACAATGGTAGATCTGGGTGTGCATATTTTTGTTAGACTCATCTTATAAGTGAATATATATGGTATTGTGGCTCCAAAACATGCATGAAAAATATGATTCATATTTAAACTTCGTTTTTAACCAAAATTATTTTTGTTTTAGTTCTTCAGTTTGGGTTCATTACAATATTTGTTGCTGCATTTCCTTTGGCCCCACTATTTGCCCTGTTGAATAATTGGGTGGAGATACGACTTGATGCACACAAATTTGTCTGTGAAACAAGACGTCCAGTAGCAGAGAGGGCGCAGGATATTGGAGTCTGGTTTTCAATACTTGATGCTCTTGCCAAATTGGCAGTTATCAGCAATGTAAGTATAGATTATCAGCAATGTAAGTATAGATTATCAGCAATGTAAGTATAGATTATCAGCAATGTAAGTATAGATTATCAGCAATGTAAGTATAGATTATCAGCAATGTAAGTATAGATTATCAGTAATGTAAGTATAGATTATCAGCAATGTAAGTATAGATTTTACTTGTATTTGTAAAATGACATAATTAGTTATGTTTCTGTGTAACAAATTCTGGATATAACATTCTTCCATTTTTATCCACAAGTAAATATGTTTTTTTTCTTCAGGACTGCCTTAAACCTTAAACTTTATGTATTTTTGTTACTGCTTGTTAGCAAGATTGCACAAACCTACTAAAAATCCCGAAGAAAAATTGCAAAACTTATCTATGTGGCTACTAATGCTTGCACATACGTAATTGAGGATTGAACCTGGGAACCAAAATTATTTTTGTTTTAGTTCTTCAGTTTGGGTTCATTACAATATTTGTTGCTGCATTTCCTTTGGCCCCACTATTTGCCCTGCTGAATAATTGGGTGGAGATACGACTTGATGCACACAAATTTGTAAAAGGCTGGTGTATTGTTCCTATGCCAACCATTCATCTTCAAATATATTGCTATGTTTGATACTAGAGTCATGTGTTGCCATTAAATTTGTTTGTTATTTAGTACCAACAGACATTTAATTCATAGTTTTTTTTTCTCCATGACCACAAGACTTTATATTCAATGTTACTTGGAGAAGAATTCACTTGCTCTTGTTTTATTTTTCTTAGGCATTTTTAATTGCATTTACATCCGAGTTCCTGCCACGGCTTTTGTATCAGCATCAGTATGACTGGAATTTGAATGGCTACACGAACTTTACTCTTGCCTTTGCTCCAAATGGAACCCTTACCCAGGAATGCAGGTTGGTCTTAATTGGCTGTCAGGGTAGCATGAGTTTTTTGTCCCCCACAGCAATGTTACTAGAATAGGATGAGATGCTGGTCATCATGCCTGCATTGCTGTACAGTGGGGTGGGTAGATGAGATGCTGGTCATCATGCCTGCATTGCTGTACAGTGGGGTGGGTAGATGAGATGCTGGTCATCATGCCTGCATTGCTGTACAGTGGGGTGGGTAGATGAGATGCTGGTCATCATGCCTGCATTGCTGTACTGTGGGGTGGGTAGATGAGATGCTGGTCATCATGCCTGCATTGCTGTACAGTGGGGTGGGTAGATGAGATGCTGGTCATCATGCCTGCATTGCTGTACAGTGGGGGGGGGGTAGATGAGATGCTGGTCATCATGCCTGCATTGCTGTACAGTGGGGGGGGGGGTAGGGATTAACTGAAAATGTCATTTCCATCTGTCACTTGTGAGATTCTTAAGTAAAAAAAGAAAACCATTCATTAATCATTTGTTGGTTTATATGTTTTGGTCAACCAGTGAATGACCTGATTAGTTTTTGTTTATTGTCTTAATATTTAATTATGGGTTATTCACAACCATACATTCCCTTCTGTGCCGCCCCATTGCATCCGATACCATGCCGTCATGCCATTTTGTACTAAATTTCATTTCTGCTCCGTAACTTCTAAAATACTGAAGGAATTGAAAATCAAAATTTAGTGAGGTTTTATGTTAAAAATATGTAGATTGGTTTCAGTTCATACTGCCGTATGCAGAAATGTAATGAGTTAAATAGTCACCGCCGGTTGATTTAGAAATTGGTTTCACTTTTATTTTCATTTATTGATGTTTTGAAAGACTCGAATCAAATTTTGTTTTAGGTCAGGGTTGATTCTTACTAAGGTCAGGCAAAAGTGTTTGGACTAATGGCCCCTGTTTGGCTAAAAGAACTTTGCCCTTGGACTTGTTTTCATTTGCCTTTGATTTCATTTCTATTTGCCTTTGGACTTTCTACTGAATAACTTTTCAAGGAGTTTTGTTTTTGGAATCTGATTTGATATGAGCCTCTACATTAAGAAGTTCTTGGTCATATTTGATTTTCTGTTTCCTGCCAATATTTTTGCAGAGTTATGGTCCCTATATGACTTAGAAAATTGCCCTTCAATTTTGTTGCTGTTCATTAGGTTACAGGGGGCTTGATAGATTAAAATCAGATTGGTATCATGTTTTATATGAAGAAGAGTTACATCATATTCTGCCAAGCCTATTTATGGTACATGACCCCATTTTGCTTGGAACTGTTCATGCTAATATAGTTCTATGCAGTGGGATGAAGGATGTATTATAGGCCACTTAATCCATTGTTGGAACTGATAACTTGAGGCCTGAGCAATGGTAGTTCAGTAGTTAGCCTGCTGGACTCGTGACCTAAAGGGATTCAAATCATACATGTCATTTCAGCTTGCACATCATGTCCATAGTCAAGGGACATAACTCCAATTGCCTTTGCACTATGCTGTAAACTACAATAACAAATAAGTTCAGTATTGCTCAATTTATTTTGAATTCAATTAAGGCAACCTCAAGGAAGTTTAATTTTCTCTGCCATATTTTTTGAGCTAAAATTTTGCCCTTGAGTTTAATTTACACTTAATTACCTTGAAAGATTTTAATTGGATTAAGGCAAATTTTGTAAGAAGTTTACATTAAGAAGAGACTGTTTGAGTGGTTAGGGCATCCACCTCAGATGTGGGAGGTCATGGGTTCAAACCCCATCCAAGTAATGCCAAAGACTTATAAAAATGGTACTAACTGCTGCCTTTCTTGGCGCTCAGCATTAAGAGGTTAATGTTAGGACTGGTCAGCCTGGTGTCAGGATAATGTGACTGGGTGAGACAAGATGCCCCTGATAGACTGCAACACTGCTAACATCTTTATGATATGACAAAACATATTAAAGCTACGTTTAAAATCTATATCACACACACACACACA
Source organism: Unio delphinus (assembly GCA_029339505.1). NCBI lineage: Eukaryota > Metazoa > Mollusca > Bivalvia > Unionida > Unionidae > Unio > Unio delphinus. The sequence goes on along the minus strand of JAQISU010000075.1, from coordinate 3,105,581 downwards.
CACACAGTAAAAAGATTTAGGTGACGTTCATTTTACCAGTTTATAGTAAACCTTTGTGCAGTTATTGCCCCTGTTAATGACATTGTGTAACTCAGTTTGCGATTAATACAGCTTTCATTATTTACTGGATTTAAATCAAATTTTGTCTGAGGTGTTATTTTAAAAAGAGCTTGGTCAGATTCAACTTTTCTATTTTCTGGCAACATTTTTATGAAGTTGTGGCTACTGTTTCACTTAGACCTTTGATTAATTATATTTTGGCAAATGCATCTGTCATAAGGACATGTTTCTAAGAGTGATTGTGACTAGATTTGATTTTCATTCATTTATGAAAGTAATCCTGTTTGAGGCTAACGGTAACAAAACACATACTTTACAAGTGTCAACCAGAAAATATGGCTTTTTAAAAAAAAATCATTCTATGCATGCTGTTGATTGTATTCTGCAGAAGTTGCAAAGGAAAACAAAATTGTCTTTTGGATTTTTGTTTGACAGATTTATGAGTATGTTCTTTGAAAAGTGTACTGTTTTTGTTAACCTATGCATTGAAATGGTAAAAAGTGATTTAGGTAATTTTTTTAACGAACCTGCACAAGTTACACTGCCGCTTTTGCTAGTCCTGGTTTCATTTGTTACCAAAATATTTATATTCTGTTATTCTGAAATTATTGCTTAGTTTGAATTAAAATTTATATTTAACGTTATGCAGACTTTTTAAACAAAATATTTATCTTGACATAGGTTATGTGAATTTGGATGTGTTGAATGTACTGCATTTTAAACATTTTTATGATAATAGTTTTATTCTCATCCATTTGCTTTGTTTTAGGTACAGTTCATTCCGTGACAGAAATGGGGAGTTTAATTTGTTTTTTTGGCATCTACTAGCTGTCAGACTAACCTTTGTTATAGTATTTGAAGTAAGTATTCACTTTTGCTTTCAGCTTGTATTCATAACTACTGTTTTATGGTATTCACTAAAACGTGGTAAATCTGTTGCATACAAGAAAATAATTGTCCCTTGGCAATGTAAAAGTGATTATAACTTGTAACTCATGGAGTTTGCAATCTGTCCTCTTGATGATTCTGTTCTAATGTGTTGGGTTTTCTTTTTCCCAAAATCATTTCTTACACAAATCAGCATGAAAAGATACATTCTAATCTTGTTCCCCATGTAAAATTTAAGTCCCTTGCAAATTATTTAGAACCCACTTCATGCAAAGTTTCTTTATTATTTTGTATCTAATCAGAACGTGTTTTAATGCCAATAAGTCATGCAGCAAACAAACATTACATTATGATTTGTTGTTTTTGTTTTACCCTGGACTTGAACAAACAATAGCCACGAACCATAAATTAATGTAACATATTTCACTGCATGACACACTGGAAGTGTAACATATTTCACTGCATGACACACTGGAAGTGTAACATATTTCACTGCATGACACACTGGAAGTGTAACATATTTCACTGCATGACACACTGGAAGTGTAACATATTTCACTGCATGACACACTGGAAGTGTAACATATTTCACTGCATGACACACTGGAAGTGTAACATATTTCACTGCATGACACACTGGAAGTGTAACATATTTCACTGCATGACACACTGGAAGTGTAACATATTTCACTGCATGACACACTGGAAGTGTAACATATTTCACTGCATGACACACTGGAAGTGTAACATATTTCACTGCATGACACACTGGAAGTGTAACCTACAAATCCAATAAGCAAGATATAAAGCAAAAGATAAACTTGGCATAACATTGGGTATCAAATGATCAGTTTTTGTTGTTGTTGTTTTAGGGTTTAATGCCATTTTTCAGCACACGATAGGCTATACATGGCGGCCAGAATTAATTGTGGAGGAAGAACCCAGGAAAACCCCTGTAAAGAACCACAGACCCATGAAAAGCTGCTGGCAAATTTCTCACATACCCACATAGGCTAAATCTAAGACTCAAACCCATGCAGACAGAGATGAGATGGCAGTGATTCATAACAGAGAGCGCTTTAGACCACTTGGCCACTCAGGGCCCCCATTTCATGATTAATAAGGTACTGAAATCATACATGGTGGAACAAGTCTGGAATATGTTCTTTATGTTGATGCAAGTTATCAGTGGCTAAACACTCCAACAGGATAGCATAATTGTTACACCTTCATTAAGAGGCCTCAAGGGAGAATAGTCCTTGACTAATGAGTCACCCTCTACAAATAAATCATTATTATTATTATTATTATTATTATTATTATTATTATTATTATTATTATTATTATTAATATTATTATGAAACTGAGGAGAGTTCAAACCATGTGAGTTAGTCACCTTATGTTAATTTGTAAAAGTTGAATAGGTATTGTCAATACCCATTGTCAATAGTTTTTATTTTTTTATGACAGAATTGATGTTCTTGATACAGCTGCCTTAGATGAATTCTTATGTATAAGTTTAGCAGTTATTATTAGTGTAATATATTCAAGACAGAATGTAATCTTTCTTGTCGAGAATTCTTACTTCATCACATCATTTTAAACCTCCCTGCAATGCAAACATTCTCCTTGTTTCAGTGAAGCTCAAACTGATAAAGATCAGTATAAAGGTAGCCATTTAACTTTATAAAAGGGAGGTAATTTGATACATGTTGTAATTTGATACAGTTATATATGAAAAATTGTTTATCGGTATGGGAGATCTGGACCTAAGAGTAGCATAGAGTATTAACATTAATGTGGTCAGTAAAGAATTCTCAGGGAAACTCACTTCTGTTCACATGGGTTCAAGTTCAAGACTTGGCCTATATGAGGATGTGAGAAAGCTTGCCAACAGCTTCCTGTGGGTCCTTGGTTCTTACCAGTGTTTTCTGGATTCTTTCTGGGCATACAGTTACTGGGTATACAGGCTGCCATGTATAGACTATACAGTTACTGGGTATACAGGCTGCCATGTATAGACTATACAGTTACTGGGTATACAGGCTGCCATGTATAGACTATACAGTTACTGGGTATACAGGCTGCCATATATAGACTATACAGTTACTGGGTATACAGGCTGCCATGTATAGACTATACAGTTACTGGGTATACAGGCTGCCATGTAAAGACTATACATTTCAGACAAAAGGTTTTAAGCCCACAACAACAGCGACAACACATTTTAAGAATTTTTTTTAATTTTTATCTGCTTTAAAACTGCATTTGTAAAAGGCATCATTTAATCTATATAGAGAACATAAGAAATCATTTCTGTAAAGGACAGTTACATAATGGAATGAGTTTGTTCACCATAGGCAGGTGACCTCTTATGAAGGAGATCCTTTAAATGCCTCAGTAGTCAAAAAGTGCACATAAACTCATTTTTAAGAAAGTCCACCCTCATCAGTTAATTTATACAATTATGCAATGAGGCTGGTTATACTGGAAATGATAGGTATCCTAGGTTTTATAGCAAAAAGTATGCAAGGATTTTTGGATACCAGACAAAACTCTTTATAGACAGTCTCTTTTACTTGGAATGGATATGTCAGTCAGGCTCTGCTGTATCAATTTACTTTCGTTTTTTTTTCAGCATGTAGTGTTTGGTATTTGCCATCTGATAGATATCCTGGTGCCTGATGTGCCAGAGTCACTGGAACTGAAAATAAAACGTGAACGATATTTGGCAAAACAGGCCCTCGCTGATACGGATACCATCATGAAGGTAGAATAGTTTGATATTTAGAATTAATACAATTCTTCTTCATAGTAACATTGTTATAGAGTATATCAACTTAAAGTCAGACAACCCTATGATGTGATACCATCCAGTAATGAAATACATTATACATATGATTGTATCACTGCAGAATAAAATGGGATGTATGACAGGATATGTGTTTTAATGAATGCATTTTATCAGGAAATATTTTGTAAATAATGGTAATGTGTAGTGATGGGAATCGGTCAGAAATTCATAATCGATAATCGGTTCCCCTTAACCAACTGATCATCGATTATAATCGGTTAATAAGAGCAAATTTTAATTATTGTTACACAGTTATATCTTTGATCAAGAGTTAAATATGTTTATAAATGTACAGGAGTACAGGAGTAATATCTTTTAATTACACATATACTTTAACCTGACATTTAGATTACATTGTGTGTTACTTTTGTTCTACAACTTTGTTAAATGAATGCAACTTTTTATGGCTGATCAGTCATATGTAACTGAAATACTGCTACAATCCTCCGAAATTCTTTCGTTCACATGTGATGTGTCTATAATTTAAAGTATAGAAGGACAGGTCTTTCTTGTCTGTTATTGTTTATAAATACTACAAAAGATGTTGCAATTTAACTGAAACAAATCAACAATTTAACAACTTGACCATGTAATAATGACTATATGTTCCTAATTATGAATCCTAAGGTTTTATATTTGTAGTTATGAAGGGATTAATAAATTTCAGGTCAACTTAAGTGGCTGCGAGTTTTACTAACCTTTGTGCTTTGCATACATCTAAAAAGTAGTCTCCCTTTACACACAATCAATTATGGAGTTCACAATCGATTATCTTATCAACCAACTGATGATCGATTATAATTGATAATCGGAACAACACTAGTAATGTGGCATTACAATGAAGAGTCTTATGACAGGAAATGCATTATAATGAAGGGCCTTATGACAGAAAATGCATTGTAATTAAGGGCCTTGTGACGGGAAGTGCATTATAATAAAGGGCCTTGTGACAGGAAATGCATGACAATGAAGGGTCTTATGACAGGAAATGCATGACAATGAAGGGCCTTGTGACAGAAAATGCATTACAATGAAGGGTCTTATTTCAGGAAATGCATTATAATGAAAAGCCTTGTGACAGTAAATGCATTATAATGAAGGGCTTTATGACAGGAAATGTGTTATAATGACAATTACTTCCTCACTACTTGACTTTGCGGCCTTGGCAATTTTCCATGTCTTGAATTCAGTGAGCTATATTGGCAAATAGGGTTTCTGATAGCATACTGCAACATGGTCCTGTTCAGAAGAGATGTTGTCTTGCACTTTTCCTCTCCAAAGTGTCACCATGTTGCACTCTCCTACTCAGCTCTCCATCTTTCTTTTCATTGGTTGAAAGTTTGGCGGTCAGAAAATTAGCAGCACAAGAGTTGCCACTGTATCTGTCAGGACAAGCTCTCATATACAGACATCCTGCTCAGGGATCATTCCAAAGAAGGGACAATCATCATGAGAGATACAATAGAGTCAAATTATAGGCAGTAATACACCCCATACTACTAAAAGACATTTCTCAAAACGTTGCAACACCCACCAGTGATTTATAAATAACACAATCAGGTTTCTTTTGCCTGAAATTCAAGATGGAAATGACAGTTTTCATCATTCACTGAGATGCAACAACTATGTGATCAGCTTAGACCTGCCTGATGTGTATTGTCTAATTCCAATCCATCAGGCGAATATCTGATCACGTCTCTGCAATGCGACAAATCTTGAATGAATGATCTGATCTAGATGGCAACTGACAAGAAAGTCAGACCCCACCAGGGGCGATGACACATGTCATAGTCAATACAGTATTAAAGTGTCAACAATTCTTTGTTGAAGCACATAAAATAATAGTCCTGTATTTGAATTCTGTAAATTTCAATAACTATCTTTGTCCAAGAATTAATTTCGAGCACAAGTATTTGCAGGGAAAAATAATATCTTATAATCCAAATAATTTGAAGAAAAATTAAAATTAAACTCTGACTGGTCACAACAAAAATCACTTTGATTTCTAAGTGTTTAAAGGTCCAACTAAAATATTTTCACAAAAGATCACTATTAAATCTGGCTACTGTGCAATTTGGATAAAACCAGAATTTCAAAATAGCATAGTAAAAGCTATTTAAACGTCTAGAGTCATGTACTCCCAGTACAGTTTTTTTTCACTCTATAACAGGTTGCTGGCACTAGGCAAGCAACAAATAACTATTTGGTCCTTCTCCTTGATTGAGAGATGTAAAACTAAATTATCTCACATATGCTCTCAAATATTATCTGGAGTGTATGGGGAACATGGGAACAGCCAGAAAGCAAGAAATTCCACCACAATCACTAGCTGTTTGGTTAAAGTGAGTTATATAATCAGCATATACTGACCAGCTCACAAGATACAGTGTGATATTTCCTCAAGCCTGTCATTCCAAAGTATCATCTCCATGCAAGACATAATGGAGTTGGATGGCACACCCATACTACTTTCTCCAGCTTCTGTGTGCAAGGAGAGGAGAGAACTGAACCTCACAGGGCCAGTGGTAGCTACACAGACAGTAACGTCTTCACATGTATGACAGAACAACCTTGTAACCAGGTTTTCTTCATTAGCTTGTTAACTGTGAAAGGATACATGGCCAAATCTTCACTAGCCAAAAGTGGAAAATTCTTTAAACAGTTACAGGTGTATATTGGATAGAGTGTCAGAGCAGATAAAGTGATAAAAGGAACATGTTATGATCATTATTTTAATGTATAATAAAATTGATTCATGTTGTTTAATCAGGTTATTCTTCTAACATTATACTTGCTTATGACTTGTGTTGTTTTAGTGTTTGTTCTTGCTCTCTACACATTTCAACCTTTCAAAAGTGAGATCCCTTGATTGACATATGACCCCGACTTTTAATAACAGAAAAGGAGAATGGAGGACAGCTTTAATTCACTGTTTCTATAACTAAAAAAAAATTTAAAGAGATTTTGAGGATACTGCTAAACTAGTTTTCTTCATCAGCTCTTGCATATGACTTTTAGGCAATTGTCAGTCAGATGAGCAATCTCAGACCCAGTTTGATCTCTTGTTTGTTGTCATCCTCTTGAATTAATGCACACTTTTTGTGGTTTAAAAAAATATATTTTATTATTTCAGCACTGTGATTGTAAATTACAAACATGGCTTTGTAATTGTACATAACAATCATGGCTTAATTTTGTAATTGTACATTACAATCATGGCTTTGTAATTGTACATTGAAATCATGGCTTTGTAATTGTACATTGCAATCATGGCTTTGTAATTGTACATTACAATCATGGCTTTGTAATTGTACATGACAATCATGGCTTTGTAATTGTACAAGACAGTCATGGCTTTGTAATTGTACATTACAATCATGGCTTTGTAATTGTACAAGACAGTCATGGCTTTGTAATTGTACATTACAATCATGGCTTTGTAATTGTACATTACAATCATGGCTTTGTAATTGTACATTACAATCATGGCTTTGTAATTGTACAAGACAGTCATGGCTTTGTAATTGTACAAGACAGTCATGGCTTTGTAATTGTACATTACAATCATGGCTTTGTAATTGTACATTACAGTCATGGCTTTGTAATTGTATATTACAATCATGACTTTGTAATTGTACGTTACAATCATGACTTTGTAATTGTACAAGACAGTCATGGCTTAGTAATTGTACATTACAATCATGGCTTTGTAATTGTACATTACAGTCATGGCTTTGTAATTGTACATTACAATCATGACTTTGTAATTGTACATTACTGTCATGGCTTTGTAATTGTACATTACAATCATGGCTTTGTAATTGTACATTACAATCATGACTTTGTGATTGTACATTACAATCATGGCTTTGTAATTGTACAAGACAGTCATGGCTTTGTAATTGTACATTACAATCATGGCTTTGTAATTGTACATTACAATCATGACTTTGTAATTGTACATTACAATCATGGCTTTGTAATTGTACAAGACAGTCATGGCTTTGTAATTGTACATTACAATCATGGCTTTGTAATTGTACATTACAATCATGACTTTGTAATTGTACATTACAATCATGGCTTTGTAATTGTACAAGACAGTCATGGCTTTGTAATTGTACATTACAATCATGACTTTGTAATTGTACATTGAAATCATGGCTTTGTAATTGTACATTGAAATCATGGCTTTGTAATTGTACATTACAATCATGGTTTTGTAATTGCTCATTACAATCATGGCTTCGTAATGGTACATTACAATCATGGCTTTGTAATTGTACAAGACAGTCATGGCACTTTAATTGCATATTACAATCATGACAATAATTGTACATGGCAGTCATACACTGTAATTGTACATCACAATCATCACACTGTAACTTTATTACAGTGATGGCACTGTAATTGTACATTACAATCATGATTCTGTCATTGTTCATTATGGACATAACATTGTAATTGTACATTACAATCATGATACTGTCATTGTACTTTGTGGTCATAACACTGTAATTGTACATCACAATCATTGCACTGTAACTGTACATTACAAACATGATACTGTCATTGTACATTATGGACATAACACTGTAATTGTACATTACAATCATGATTCTGTCATTGTTCATTATGGATGTAACCCTGTCATTGAACATACAACTATTGTACTGTAAATGTACATTACAATCATGACACTAATTGTACATTGCAGTAATGTACTGTATTTGTTCATTACAATCATGGCACTTTAATTGTATGTTACAATCATTTTACCTGACAGTTATGGCACAATAATTTTACCTGACAGTCATGGCACTGTAATTGTACATAACAGTCAAGGTACTGTAATTGTACATAACAGTCATGGTACTGTAATTGTACATAACAGTCATGGTACTGTAATCGTACATGACAGTTATGGCACTGTCATTGTACATTATTTATGTAATGTATTCCTTGATTTTACTGTAGCTGATTCGTACAGATGCAGATAAGGTAAACAAAAGATATATTTCTATTCTATTGCTTATGGTTTTTATTGTAGTGTTGCTAACCAAGTACATGCATGGATCTCTTTTTGAAAAATATTTTTAAGCATTAGAGCAAAAAAGAAGAGGCCCCAAACCCCATGAATTTTAATGTGAAACTATTTAAATCTTGCAACCATGTCATGATCTGATTTGCGAAAAATTCAGAAAATTTGATTTGTTATTTGCTGATCTCCTTTTTGTACCAAAAACAGAGGGAGGGATATTTTCAAAAATGTGTAATTACGGCTGAATTAAATATAGTAATTGTTCAAGCGGTATACAGAGTTATACATGTATATGTTATAGGTCTATTAATATAAATTGTTTAATAGATTAAATATTTATTTTCAAATTGTATTGGAATATTTTAAAACCTTTAATTTAAAAATTATAATATGTTATCTGGATTTTTAAATATTGCTTATTTTTGTTTGCTGCTATTACAGTCTTGCTGTATTGTTAGGAATAGTCCACAAATCTGTTGTAATGATTGTCTCCCTTTGATGTTTCGTCCAAGTTTATTGTTTATGTTCAGTAGCCTGCCATGTATCATGTTGTTTGTAGTGATTCATACAGCTTGTTTGAAGCCATGTTGCACATACGGTGTCCCCCACACTCCAGATCTGGGGGACATGCACCATTTTAGAGGGACAATACAAATAATACAGGAGAACCTGCCTTGAAAGACCACCTCTTCTGCAATAAAATTATGGTCTCTCAAGACAGGTGGTCTCTCATTACAGTGGTCTTTCAAGACAAGATTAACTGTAGTACATAATGCACTAACTATGCTTTAAAAAATTACACCTCTCAACAAAAGTTAAATGTTTATGCCATTTAACGTGCTTAATAGACAGGTTTTATTGTGTTTGTCCCATAAAGCTACTAGGAAACCAGCAAAGGAATAGGTGGGGCAACACACGTGTGTACCATTAAATTAATATGTATAACAACACATGTGTGTAGCTCAGTGTTTGCCATTTAAACATGTTAATCCTGATGTATTTAGAAAAGCTACTAGCAATGTGTCTCATGTTTTGACAATGCACCTCATGTTGTCATTTCCATGACCTGTCTTGTTTTCAAAAGCGTCATTGTTTAAAACTTGCTGCAAATTAACTTTGCTCTGGACAGTTTGCCTTTTGAGCTTTTATACTATTTGCCACATTATTTTTATAAAACAAAGGAGGAATGGATACATTTGAACATAAATCGGTGGCCATTTAGCTATTAATTATTTTGTTGATTGGAAAATTGCCATTTAAAATGATAGTGGTCATTCATCACAGGTACTTTTGCGACAATTTAATTTGTGATGGTCAGGATAATTAATTAGTCAGTGATGTGATGTCTGGTGCCACCAAAGAAGCCATTTTAAAGAGCTAATGTAGCCTTTGATGAACATGTCCAGATGCAGCAAGAAGGCAGGTGACCTGTGAGGTGCAGAACATCAAGGGGTGCAGCGGAAGACAGTATGCGCTAGAACTCCAGAACGCGTTGTGTCAAATTCAGTCTAGTTGTGTCAAATTCAGTCTAGTTGTGTCAAATTCAGTCTTGTTGTGTCAAATTCAGTCTAGTTGTACTATTGGATAAAATCTGGTCCAATATTGTGTAAACCACCCTAGAAATTGATCAAATCATGTAATTTTGCTTATTATCTTTTGAATACTTTGAAATTTAGTGAACACAGTGTATGTTTGCTCATATAAAAGTAAACCAATCATCTGGGAGTAAGCTTTCCTAATTTGTTTTGAGTCATGCTTTGTTTTTTGCTATTGATTTTGATGATGTTATGAAAGGATCAAGATAAGGTTGTGGAGATAGAACTTTCATCAGAAGCAGTCTTCGAGCCAAAATAAAGGCTCGAGTGAAATAAAGGCCATGGGAGTCTTAGTTGAGGAGCTTAGAGCAACATAGGCTTTTCGCTGTGAGGGGTCCACCATGGTGTTTGCTAGTATGATTCCTATCACCAGTTGTACAGCCATGCCCCCCCCCCAAATAAAATTAGGAACAGTAACCTTAGAAAAGATAAAAAGAAAAGGGGGTGCCTCCTCCTCTCTCTCTTCCATCTGATTCTCATTGTTCTTCTTTGTTTCTGTTTTCTGTTTTATTCTCGTTTACTGTTGTTTGGTATTCCTTCTTTGTCAATGTTTTTTTGATGTTTCCTGCTTTCCTAGGTTTTAGCTGGTCCAGAAGGCATTGTTGACTTACTGCAAGCAGGAGTTGTAGTCGTTTGGTCTTAGTCGGTTTTTTATGTAGTTGATTTAGAAAGGGAAGATATATTGTGCTCTTAGGTGAGTTGTTTGTTTGAGTGGGAAGCATCCAGGTGGTGGATTTGTGGTGTTGTGTTGTAATATTTGAGGCCTATGTTGGTGTTAACTATTTAAGTCAACCTTGTGTGTGTGGGAGTGTTGACTGGGCTATTTGGTCACCTTATATTCTTAAATGAATGTGGGGCCTAGTTTTGTGATGTTGGTACGTCTTACCGAATCGTTACAGTTTGCATTCCAGCCTGGTAAAGTGGATACGTACTTGTGATGTGATTTGCTTTGGCCAGGCCAGTTAGTAATGTAGGGGGAAAGGTAAGTGAATATAATGGAAATAGGAATGCTAATAATTTGAATAGTTTCAATAATTTTGAGATTATTAACAATATTAATAATTAATCGTGGGCCTGTTACTTTCGCTAGCAGTTTTACCTGACTGCTTTGTGCCCTATGATTAATAGTGTTTAATGTTAAGGATTATATTTAAATGTTTTGATGTTTATTAATGAGTTTGAGGTAATGGTTGATATTACTGATACGTGGTCTCTAGGTTCTTATTACATTTCTGGTCTAGTAGTTAAGAGTATGTGGTGGGGGATTCAAGTGGTTTGTGTTCCCTTTGGAATAAAAGACATTTGCGGTATTTATCACAGCTGTTGAACATGTTCACTAATGTTTCCAGTTCAGGGCAATGTGAGCAATTGATAGTTGGGGTACCCTTGTTGAGATGTTTCTTAAAGAGTTTTGCCTGTTCGGATTGGCTGTACATCAGTGGCTGCCAGGACTTTTGGTGTTCTGTTTAATCATCTTGTAACCTCTTATTGTATTAAGTACAGATGCCGTAAACGGTATTAAGTACAGATGCCTACCGTTTACAATGTCGTTCCATTGGTGTTGCCATTCATTGCTGATTCTTCATCATATTTGTCCATATAGTTCATGTGTGTGCTGTATGCAATTGGTTATGTGCTGTTGCTCAGAAGGCTGCTTTTTGTCATTTGGTCTGCTTTTTCATTGCCATATAGATTGATATGGGATGGTACCCGTAGGAATTGTATGGTTTGCTGGGTTTTTTTGACCTCCTTAATGGCTAGCATAGTTTTTTTCATGCTCGGTTTTTGACCCAGAACTCCATATTATAAATCGAGCAATCATCTGGTAAACATGCGCTGAATCCAATATGATGTTTTGGAACTACCAATGCCATTGCTGTCCTGTGTATCTCTTTTGATTTAGAATCATCAGTGTAAATTTTGATGCATTTAGCATAGTTATTGGTAATGATAGTTCCTATGCTTGCCAATGTGGCAGCTGGATTAATTAGTTTTTTTAGCTAGGTTTTGCACAGATAGGTTGATCTTGGGTGAACAGTTTTTCCAAGGAGTGGGGTCCTTGATTCTCCATTGTACAGCTTGGATTTTGTTTAGTCTTGTTTCGTTACTGAGTGCGTGGACTTTCTTAGCTGCTGAGCAATTTAGAACCATAAATTTGCTGATTGTGATGTTGCATTTTTTTATCATGGTTTTGGTTGGGTTGGTGTCTAGATGGACAGAGTTGCTGCTTGCATATCTGAGCATTTGTTTTCTCATCTCAGTTCCAAAGGGAGATCACGTGTGAGGATTTGCAGTTCTTCCAGTGAGGTATTTGGCAGTGTCATTGTACATATTCGGAGTGCTTGGTATTGTATATGGTCAAGTTTATGTAGCAAGTCATTTTTTGCTGAGGTGTACACCAGGCAGCCATAATCAAGCTTTTTATTTTTTTAGCATACTTATATCTTTCTGGCATTTAGTGATTAGTTGTATTATATGTGATATCCAACTGAGTGTATTATTTAATAGCATCCACAGGAAATATTCTTCCTTCTTGAATTGAATTTGGGTGGTTTGGATGTAGAGCTTGGGGTATTTGGAGTTTGGGTAGAAGAGCATTCCGACTCACATGGTGGTAATAAACAGTCTGGTAATATTCTTTATATTTTCCATAGACAGTAGGGACCAAGAAAGCAAATATTGACTGAAAGATGCTTCAGTTTTATGGACCTAAAATTCCTAGTTATTTGTAGACCATATGAGAAATTAGCACTTATAAGAGGCAGAGCATAAAGTGTTATAATGTCCATTTTTCTGTATGTCTGTCCTTTTGTCAGGTCCCTAGTTATTTAATTTCTATACAGTAATTAAAGTTCTTCACCCATCAGCCATTACCAGATTTTGTAAATATCTTAGATTTTGGGTTAAGTTGTAGTAGGGTTTAACACCATTTTTCAGTACAAGATAGACTATAGATGGCAGCCAGTATTAATGGGTGAGGAAGAAACTGGGAAACCCCCCAGGAAGAACCACCAACCCACAAGAAGCAACTGGCAAGCTTTCTCACATACCCACATTGACCAGATCCGAGACTCGAACCCATGCAGAATGAGGTGAGATGGCAGTGATCCATAACAGAGAGCGCTTTAGACCACTCGGCCACTCGGGGCCCCTATTTTAGGTTAAGAAGAGATCGTTTGATTTTAGGGGTAAAAGTCAAGGTCACTGATTGAAAAATATGGACTTTTAAGAATAATGTTTTTTCTTGATCACAGTCCTGGATCATAATTTGTAGTATGGCTTGTACATGCAAAAAGGATGAAGCATATACATTTGAGAGTTAATAGGCCAAAGGTCAAGGTTACTGACTGAAGAAGCCAAACGATTTGAGTACAATTTCACATATCTGAACAAACTTTATTGATTGTTTTGAATGAGTAGGTCCCTTTTGATTTGAAAAAAGTATCAAATTTCAAAGGCTAGTTAGGTAAAGAAAGAAAGTTAGTTTCTGCACAAACATTTCAGTTTTCAGTCATGTACATTCACCATAGATTATATATGGCTTAATCTCTGGGCAAGAATGAAGCCTATTGATTTATAGGCTAAAGGTAAAAGCTGAAAGAAGAAAACTGGATTTTGTATAATAACCTTTGTTCTAGATTAAAAGATCATGGTCATGATAAATCTAACAAGATAATCATGGTTTCTGCACATCAAATTTGGTCTAAAACTGGTCATTGATATCCAGAATCAACCAAGTTCTTCTAATGCCAACTGCTCCAATGACCTAAATGGTTGGATCATCTGGTTTGGATGTAGTAGGTCATGGGTTCAAACTCCAGCCAAGTGTGATAACAAAGACTTATAAAATGGTATTGTGCTCACAGCTGCCTCAGGCTTGTCTCTCATCATTAAGTGATTAGTGTTAGTTTGGTTGGCCCTGTGTCAGGATAACATGACTGGATGGGTCATGTGGGACATGATGCTATATGTCTACTTCTTTCATGATGCCCCATTGCTAGACATCACTGAAAACTGCCACACTGTAGACATTGTAATGATGAGACTGAGGAATTGTTAAAATTATGTTACAAATTCAAATCACACACACACACACACACACACACACACACTATTAAACGCAATCATGGTACTCTTGTTATAGATAGCTTTCATCTTACTGCCTAGGTGAACCCAAAGTAGTCACCTACTTTAGAAAAGATAGAACTGTCAAACAAAAATCTTTGCCAGATAATACTACTAATATCAGCTTGCTGATGAAAGGTAAACAAAATGGCTGTGTTTTATTTATAGATTGTTTTAGTGATAGTCATATAGACCAAGCAAATGCAATAAAACTAAATGAGTGATACAGAAATGATGTAGAGAATGGTAGTCTCTTTTTATACCATATATACTCATCTATACGTCTAGTTCAATTGCAAACTGTACAGACGCAAATCTGTCATCACATAATGCACCAGCAGATCTGGGTCTGTGCAGTTTGTTATGTGTAATTAAGAGAATAAACAATATAGACTCCATTCTTCTGGCACATTGTGCAGTGGCAGATTAGGGTCCGTATTCTTTTCAGTTGGACTTGACTTATAAGTAAATATGGATGATACAAGTTTTTTCTGTTATCATTTTTAGCCTAAGGAAGCCTTTCATATGTGTGTTTTTCAAACCCTAAAGGCTGGTAATGTTTTTCCAGAAAGTATTTACAGCAATATTTTAATACAAAGAAGGGCTTACTATCTGTTACAAAAATATTTTCTGTACATGTACATATTTCTTCTCTTTGCAAATGGAACATAAACTTATTGAAGACAATTAATGAAGATGAATATGTAAACTGGACTGTTTTGATTTGTTTCAAAATTTTAATGACACCTATCTGTTTTTAATCACCAGCTTGCCCGAGGAGAAGATGACGTTGATATAAACGATGTGCCTGTCAATATTCCTAGTGATGCATAGAGGTTAAGGGTCAGCTGAGAAGGCAGAGATGTTTCCCGTTGCAATTATTGTGACATAATGGAGCTAGACTGTGATGCGGAATAGTCATAGGATAAGTTTTTCTGTACAAAGATGCATCAACATGTGTTTTCAAGAAAAAACTACTGTGCCAGTCCAGCAGAATTGACTCTGTTTCAATGTTACAAATATCAACCAAGTTATTAAATACAGGACCCAAGCAAATCTTCTGACACATTTTGATCAGAAAAGAATGAAAGCTGCAATATTTTGTTTGTTTACTACTTTTGAGGTCAAGTGAGCTTACATTGTAGCCCTCCTTAAATTGTGCATCGTGCATTGTGTTTTGCATATCACATCATATATTTCATTGTTGAGATCTTTCCTTTTAAACACTCGGCCTGTTGGGGGAAAAAAAATAATTGTAAAAGAGTATCTTTACAATAACTCCATTAAATTTTACATAAAAAGAAATAATGCATTATACCATGTCACATATGACAGCCATTACAAAAACGAAAAAGTGAAAACTCTTTCATAAGGCTTATATTTTGACATGTAGCATAGCAACAGGAAAAGATAAATCTGTATAAAATTATGCTGATCTGTCATTAAATACATATCAGGGAGACCTTAGAGCCTATGATTCTCTTTCAATACTGCTGGTATCAATTAGTCAACATCTAATTCCATGACTAAAACGTCTTTCTAAAGATTTAAAATGGCCTACTTGGAGGAATTTTTACCAAACCTAAAACATCTCAAACAAAGTGTTGGAAGAATTATTGTAATATTGCAATAAATATTTGTCTCTCAGTAGAAGAGATTTTCCATGTGTACAGTGTTTTGTAATAATGTAAAAAAGGACCCTTTATATTTGTTACAAAACACTTTTTTCTGACAAAAGGTTTAACATATTAGAATTCAATATTTACCATATTTTTAAAAAATTTAATCTTGTATTCATTACAGTAAAACAGTTTGACTTCTTTCTTAACATAAACACACTATTTGGCATGTTGTTAGTACCAGTCTTTCTGTTACTTTTTGGTATTACTTATTTTAGCTTAGTAGCCAATGTGGCCATGTGAGCTTTGGCATGACCTTGTGTTTGTCATACATCATCAACAGTTGTTACATTTTAGAAATCTAATCAACAACTGTTGCTTTAAATTTCTTTTCAAAAGCTTTTGAATCCATGTTTGAGCATATTTGATTGAAAAGGTATCCTGGCATGAAGTGCTGCCAAGCTTTGTATAAATGATGCCAGCCATTACTAACACTTAAAAATTTAGACATCTTCTACAAAAGACACTGAACAGGACATTTGATTAAATACTTTAGAAGCAACATTGGTGTGACACTTGTTGATTATTGTAAAAGAAATGCTGCCAATCCTCCTTCAAATTTGGTCACTATTACTGAAAATATAATAAAAGTATGTCATCCTTCAGAAATTGTTAATTTCTGCTACTCAGAACTTGCCATACCAATTTCAACCAAAACATGGCAGAGAGCATCCTGGCTTTAAGACTTTTCAGACTGATACAAATTATGTAGATTTTCTTTATAGAAACTGCCCAGCAAGAATTTACAAAATTTCACCAAATGCAGTCTGGTATTTTAGATTTATACAGATGATGCTCATTTGCAAATATCATTATCAAAAATGGAAAATATTTTCTAAACCCACTCAACAGAATTTTACCTTGTTTTACAGAAAGCATTCAGGCAAAAATGGAAAATATTTTCTAAACCCACTCAACAGAATTTTACCTGGTTTTACAGAAAGCATTCAGGCAAAAATGACTGCTAGTTTTGTACAGAAGACTGCCATGAAATAGACTGTTACAACTGAAAATAGAACAAAATTTTATGACTTTAATAACATGATTAACTAGCTTTGACCAAATCAGACAGTGTTTTTGCTTTAATGCCTTTCAGAACAATACAAACAATGCTGTTCTGCCATCAAATATGTTTGCCATTACTACTCCCCCCACCCTTGGAATTTGACTAATTTTGCCACTAAATTTTCTGTCATCGGAGACCTTTTGGTATTAGTGAAATTATTGTTGCCAGATATGGATGAAGATACTCAAATTGGAGGGGCCTTGAGTGGCCGAGTGGTCTAAAGCACTCTCCTTTACAGATCACTGCCATCTCACCTCTGTCTGTGTGGGTTCGAGTCTCGGATTCAGCCAATGTGGGTATGTGGGAAAGCTTTGCCAGTAGCTTCTTGTGGGTCGGTAGTTCTTTCTGGGGGGGTTTCCAGGGTTCTTCCTCCAGCATTAATACTGGCTGCCATTTATAGCCTATCATGTGCTGAAAAATGGTGTTAAACCCTACAACAACTCAAACTAGAGAACCCTGAAACTTTTTTTTTCATAACATGTACAATCAACAACTTTAGAAGACATTTCACTGAACCAGAGTTTGATGTTAGACAGATGTCAGCCAGATGGGTGATCTCAGGCCCACTTGGGCCTTTTGTTATAATCCTTAAACTTATTATTATTATTATTATTATTATTATTATTATTATTATTATTATTATTATTGACTTGTACAGAAAATAATGTATCAGTGGTGACATATATTAGTAACCTGTAGTTGAATGTATTCATTAAGAATTTACATAAAAATTTCTTATTGTATCTTTTGAAGTTTATATTTTCATTCTTACACACATATAATGCTTTTATAGCAGTCAAGGTTGATGCAGTTTACTGTTTTCTTGTAAATGTATCATGATCTTTGGTGACAAAGAAATAGGTGATGGCAAACTCATTCATTCTTATTCTACATAAAGTGTATCAATTAAGTGTATCAGTTGTATGTTTTTATGCATGTTTTTTTTTTTTTATTATTGAGGGCATAGTTTAATACTTTTTTTTAATTTGTCTGCTCAAATTCTTCAACTGATTTAACAATTTTGCTTAAATGAATGCTCATTTGAAGTCTTTGAGTGTTATCCTCCATTTGAAGTCTTCTTTAAGTGTTATCCTCCATTTGAAGTCTTCTTTAAGTGTTATCCTCCATTTGAAGTCTTCTTTGAGTGTTATCCTCCTTTTGAAGTCTTCTTTAAATGTTATCCTCCATTTGAAGTCTTCTTTAAGTGTTATCCTCCATTTTATGTCTTCTTTAAGTGTTATCCTCCATTTTTCTGTTCTAAAAGATGCAATAAAAATAGCATGTATAATCCCAGTCTGCATACTTCTGGTGGTTTTCTTTCCTTCCTCTTCTCTTGACTAAGTAAATGAGTCTTCGCCAGAGTTGGACTATTTTGGGCACTTAACAATTCTTCTGTTTAAGGTGCTGGCAATCTTTTTGTATTATAACTCACCACTGCTTATTATTATCCCCATAGATTTTATTATTTATGGCATTTTTGTTTAAATTGAAATTTTATTAAATATGATTGCAGATTGGTCAGTTTGCAATGCATTAGTGCAAATATAAATTTCACGTGTGGTTCTTGAATTACGGTCAGTTGAAGAGGTCTTTTGCCAATCTGTGCAGCATATTTCCACATCAGATCTGATATTTGACAACTTGTAAATCTGCATAGAATAACATGACCCTACTTCCTGATGTCATTTTGAATGACTGGGCAACATCATTGGATAAATGGCAGTTCAGTCATTATTGAGATTCCAATCAGATAACAATTTCACTCATTCACAGTTTGATCATATGACTTCAACATATGCAGATTTGTCATGTGACTATCATGTAATAAATATCTTGTCATGTGACTCGCATAAAACATTTTGTCATGTGACTATCATGTAATAAATATCTTGTCATGTGACTCACATGAAACATATTTTGTCATGTGACTATCATGTAATAAATATCTTGTCATGTGACTTGCATAAAACATATTTTGTCATGTGATTATCACATGATAAATGTCTTATCAATTGACTATTATCATGATTTAATAACACATCAGATTACAAAAGTGGATTGATTATTTTACAATGTTCTGAGCACTTTTTGTTATCATGTAAATTTGATCATCCAATTTGTAAATTTGACATCATTAACAGTGATACAGAAAAAAAGCATTAATTTCTAAAGTCAGGTACATGAAGAGTTTTTCTGACCATGCATTTGCTCTGATGGTTCACAGCATCACCTCTCAGACATCACTTGTTTCTTGTTATTGTTAAATTTGTTTAGATCCTTTACCTGCTTGTTTACCAATGGTATTCATGAATGAGTAGAAACTTTGTGAAATCCTTGTACACATGTTGCATTGAAAGCAGTGTTTTGAACAAAACATGTACTAGTTATATGGTTTCTTGCTTGCTCTAAATTATAATGCTTGCTTGCTCTAAATTATAATGTTTGCTAACTCACTATATATTATATTACTTTCGGATTCTGAATTGCCGTATTTACTGTATATATTGGGACACCTTATTTTTTGGGACACCATAAAGTAATTTGAAATATAATTGTTGTGTGCACTGTATGTTCTGGGACACATTGTTGTTGGGTTTTTTTTAAGTCATAGGTTGTGGGACACCTTTTAAATCACTTGAAAATTACATGTTGGAAACTGCACTCCAACTAAAATGTTGTTTTAAAAATATAAAACTGCACTTGAGAAAAAACTCTTTACACCACTACAGCAGCATCTAATTAACACAACTCTTTTCCTACCTACCTACAATCCATTCTTTTGGTACATGAATATTTTTTTAAGCTTTTATTGCAATGCGCTGGGGGGGGGGGGGCAGGGCAGGGTGAGCACAATAGCAGCACATTTATTTTGTTTATCAAGTCTTGGGACATATGACCAAAGTGAAAAAATGTTTCACCATAAGTTCTGGGACAGGAAATATTTTTAATTTTATAATGTCCTAACATATTCGGTAAATACAGTATATTACTTAATTGCTCTAACTATATTGTTTACTCTGAATTTCTTAATTTTTACTCTGATTTGTATTTCTTCATTTATCAAAAATATATTACTTACTGTGAATTATAATTGCTCCCAATTACATTACTTGTTTATTCTTTGAGAATCTTATTAATTAACTAGATTGTCTACCACACTTCTGGCAACTTGTGCTGTTTCAGAATAAATTGTTGACATGACAATTTTTTTTTGCTCTCGTCTCCATGGATTAATACAAAATAAGATTGACTTGTTGCTGTTATTTTCTGCATTGAGATACCATCAAGAACAAAGTTGAAGAAACAGACAAAATGTAGTAGCACAGACATGTTGCATTGTAATATCATTTTGTATATTATTACATCTGCTTATATGCTGCTTTCTAACATCATTGGTCTTGTGTTTAGTCACCGAAGGTAAAGAATCCTCCAAGCTGTTTCTTCGGCATGTGATATAGTTGCATTTTATCTAACAAACTCTGGGAAAGTCTTTAAAATGTTCTTGCCTTTTACATTTCCAGAGTTGTATGAATCTTTAAAGTGATGACAGTTAAGACAGCTAAAATTGATGCTGTGTTCTTGCAGGCAATGTATTTATTGCACAGTATACTGGTTTCTGCTGGTATGTTATGTTTGTTTTTTATTGTTTAAACCATATGCATTTTGCCTAAGCAATACTATTGTACCAAAGCATATATTATATATTATACATCACCCTAATTGTTATTATCACAATTTTACGATGCTTTATTTTTTTAATCCAAAGAAGATCACAAGCATGCATTAAAGCTTTGGTATGTATTTGGCATTTACTTCCATAAGACTTCATGATCACTTTCAATTTTATGTACATGTACTGTTATTATTCACAATTAAGTCAAGTCAAACTGCAGACAACATAAACCATTATCCAACATTGCAGAATGTGCTGGCAAGTCAAGGTCCATTTTATTCTACTGATTACTCCTGACAGACTGCATAGACTCTGATCTGCTGAATGGATTATCGGACAGCAGATTTAAATTTATGATTTAATTTATAATGCCAGACACACTGTATAGATGCCGATCTACTGGTGCATTATCGGACAGCAGATTTGAATTTATGATTTAATTTATAATGCCAGACACACTGTATAGATGCCGATCTACTGGTGCATTATTGGACAGCAGATCAGGGTGTATGTTCCACTGGATACTACTAAAACCCATAGGGCTGCAGACAGAGTAGAAATGCTTGGACAAAATTATGGAGGCCTACAAAAGTCACTGGCCCCACCCAGCATGCAAATTGTTTTTTGTAATGTATAGGGGCCTACTGGAAAACTTTTCCTAGGGCCCACAAATCCAGTTTTTGGCCCTGGACAAACTCTATGGACCCAGGTCTACTTGTGCATTTTGTGATAGCAGATCAGGGTCTATGTTCCTCCTGATCAACTGCTAGACACAGTTCTCCTGGTGCATTATGGGACAGCAGATCAGCTGATTCCTCCTGGCAAACTGCATAGACACACATCTGCTGGTGCACAATATTCTATCAGCTCTGGGTCTGTGCATTTTACACTTGAACTTCACTTATAAACAAGTTTAATATAGTTGATGTATTTTTCACTTCTTCATCTTTTTCTTATGCTTTGTTGTAATAAAGTTGCCTCTAGTTGATTGTTGTTGAACATCTAATCAAAGTAAAATATATCAGCTTCAGAAATATGTAAAGTTTATATTTTAATCGCATTAATAATGTTCTTTGAAACATTCCCCACAAACTTCAGTCTAATTGTTAAAAGCTATTTTGTTATTTAAGGATGAACAATTCTGCACCAAAATATGTGTTAAGAATTTGTCTTTTTTCTGCAGATTCATGAAAGTTTGACACTTTCCTGCACAAAAATAAAAATTGCACATTGATTCTAGTGGATGTACATAGGCAACAAACTGATATCATTGCAGTATGCCAGTGTAATCTCAATCATTTTATCTTTGTCACTCTTTTATTTTTCACATTCAATCCCATGTGGATTTAAGCAGAAGTCTTATATATCTTTCTATTTTTGTCCCAAATTACTGTGTGCATATTCATTGAAATATATTATTCAAATTTTTATTTGGATTTTGCTGTCTCATTTTTCTATTTGGTTGCCATGAACTCATTCGTTCTGTAAATTCATAGCTAGACAAATGCTGTATTTTTCGACCTATATGTCAATGTGGAGTACAAGTCGAATTTACCAATTTTGCAGATTTTCCATCCTTCATCCATATATAAATCAATTCAAAGTATAAGATGAAGCTAGGTCAATAACTTGACTTCATATTTTACGCTAGTAGTGTCTTGTTTCATGAATATTAATCTTATCACTGTATGATATTCCATATTACCGGTAATCGTGAAATCACTGATGCTAGCATGCTTGTGATTTATACTCCTGTACACGGCACTGCTATATTCTGTTATCAAATTGACTCAGCTGGATCAACAGGCCATGCTTGTTTTAATTATGATATACATTGCAACAAGAGCCACATGGCTGTGCATGCTATGTATATGTTAATTAAAGGTCTAAAGCCTTAACCTGACTATTCCAGTTGAAACCAGTCTTGAGTGCAAGATTCAACAGATGAGATAAACTCAGTGAGGCTAACAATATGGAAATGAGGCTATCCAATGGAAATTAGAAATGTGAAGAAAATAAGGAAACAGAAAACAAGAAAGTAACAAACGAAAAATAAATAAAAATACTTTTTATTATACCTTCACATATCTATGAAATGCAGTATCAAATTTACACAAATGAACAGTTTTGTAATGTTTATTATTAAACATGTCAATTATAGTTGAATGTACATCGATGTTATAATTCATTTTATTACCTGTAGTAGACCTGTTCCACATTCTAATTAAGAAAACAATGATTAATGTTCATTTAATCATCTCCAATGTCTGAAAATCCCACAAAGTCTTCGTCTTCCATATCGGAATGAAATATGGCGGCTATCTCAGGGCTCAGATCATTGGAAATGTTCTCATTATTGTCTTTCTCCATTTCATTCCACAACATGCAGTGCATTATGTCAAGAGATATTCTTCTAATTTATCCTCAATATTAATCCATCTTGCTTTGCAGCCTTGATTTGCTTTCTTTGTTTTTTGTAGTGCATAATGCAACCTTGGCTTTATGCCAGTCCTGGACACATTTTTCACTGACACCTTATTTTATATGAGCAGCCATACTTCCACATTTCACTTCTGTGAACTTTACAACTTTCAGCTTGAAAGCTGCTATGCAAGACTTGTGTGAATTGAAGTAAAGCATAATCTGCGGTACTTTATAAATAATCATAGAAATTCTTGAGTTAATATAAATTACATACCTTTGTGAGATCAATTTGATCAACAAAAAAGGTATGCCGGTAATCGCTCACATGTGTCCAACAATATACTGCAAAATCAAATATCATTGGACCAGTTGCTAAAATATGATTATGAAGAATGAGGTATGGTTAAAGAGGATGAATAAAACAAAATTATTTCATATCTTTTTCTAGGAACAAACATTATGCTTTGAATAAGTACAGTACACTATAGAGTATAGACCTTGAGACAAGTGTGCTATGTGACCCGTTTTTTTTTTCTTTACCGGCAATTGTTTTCTTTCATTTCATGTTTGAGAAATAAGAATAAATACACAGAATGCAAATTAAATAATGACAAAACTTGTAAATAAAAATGCATTTGTATTAGTTTATAACAAATTTATTGACATAGTAATTAAATTTTTTTTATACTTCTATGTAACCTGTTTTTGATTATAGAGCAGTTTTAATACCATACAGGGTCCCGTAATCCACATATAAGTTGATAAAATTTCAGTGACATAATCCATATATACCAGTAAGTTGATTTGGAGTACAAAACGAAGACCTGACTATGGGTGGACTTTTGGCTTAAGATGGGACAGGCCATTTGATAACACATGCAGGATGGGCAACTTACCTCCTGAAAATGGGGCTGGTATTACATCCAATATGTTTGCTATTATGTCTCATTTTAAATTCTCATAACATTAGATGGTTTTACTCATCAGCAAAGGAGAAGAAATGATCTTATCTTCATTTCATGGAAATTCTTTTTGGTGAGTAGAGCGATAATCAATTCTAGGAACCTGTTTAGGACAAAATATTGTAAACAGTATTTTCTGAACTCTGACATTGGGAACACAGTTTGTTTTCTTCTATTCATATGTTATGATTATAATGTTTTATTATAATAAAACTTAAGTATGTTATAAAAACTACAGTTCTAAATTTATAAGATTATAGATAAGTTTGTATATTATTATTTGAAGGAAATACATGCAAAAAATAGTGCTGTTTTTTCCCCCATTTTTTTTTGTATTTTGATTGTTGATAAACAATTTCTTCTATGAGAGTTCTCTATCCTAGTTTTACTATATTTCACTAATAATACTGTATCATACAGAATGCAAGTCTTGGGACATGAAAAAATGTAACAGTATTTTTCATGTCCAATGATTTGTATTGACATAACAATATACCTTCAGTGTCCCACCACATAGATATAAAACCTTTAAGATGTAATTGCCACATTTTACATAAGCAGTTATATAGTCAGTAAACTGCTATACATGTAATATATATTTTTATTAATCCAAACTGAAAATTAAAACGAAAGTAATTAATAACTGTCTAGTCTCCAGTCCACATTGTAAAGTCCCAACAGACCTACAGTACTTAATCACACATTGTAAAGTCCCAATAGAACTACAGTACTTAATCACACATGGTAAAGTGAGATTTCCAATAGACCTACAGTACTTAATCACACATTGTGAAGTGAGATTTCCAATAGAACTACAGTACTTAATCACACATGGTAAAGTGAGATTTCCAATAGACCTACAGTACTTAATCACACATTGTGAAGTGAGATTTCCAATAGATCTACAGTACTTAATCACACATTGTGAAGTGAGATTTCCAATAGATCTACAGTACTTAATCACACATTGTAAAGTCCCAATAGAACTACAGTACTTAATCACACATGGTAAAGTGAGATTTCCAATAGACCTACAGTACTTAATCACACATTGTGAAGTGAGATTTCCAATAGATCTACAGTACTTAATCACACATAGTAAAGAGGACTTCCAATATACCTACAGTACTTAATCACACATGGTAAAGTGAGATTTCCAACAGACCTACAGTACTTAATCACACATTGTAAAGTGAGATTTCCAATAGACCTACAGTACTTAATCACATATTGTAAAGGGAGATTTCTAATAGACCTACAGTACTTAATCACACATGGTAAAGTGAGATTTCTAACAGACCTACAGTACTTAATCACACATTGTAAAGTGAGATTTCCAATAGATCTACAGTACTTAATCACACATTGTGAAGTGAGCTTTCCAATAGATCTACAGTACTTAATCACACATTGTAAAGTCCCAATAGAACTACAGTACTTAATCACACATGGTAAAGTGAGATTTCCAATAGACCTACAGTACTTAATCACACATTGTGAAGTGAGATTTCCAATAGATCTACAGTACTTAATCACACATTGTAAAGGGAGATTTCTAATAGACCAACATGACTTAATCACACAGGTTAAAGTGAGATTTCCAATAGACCTACAGTACTTAATCACACATTGTAAAGGGAGATTTCCAATAGATCTACAGCACTTAATCACACATTGTAAAGTCCCAATAGAACTACAGTACTTAATCACACATGGTAAAGTGAGATTTCCAATAGACCTACAGTACTTAATCACACATTGTGAAGTGAGATTTCCAATAGATCTACAGTACTTAATCACACATTGTAAAGGGAGATTTCTAATAGACCAACATGACTTAATCACACAGGTTAAAGTGAGATTTCCAATAGACCTACAGTACTTAATCACACATTGTAAAGGGAGATTTCCAATAGATCTACAGTACTTAATCACACATTGTAAAGTCCCAATAGACCTACAGTACTTAATCACACATTGTGAAGTGAGATTTCCAATAGATCTACAGTACTTAATCACACATTGTGAAGTGAGATTTCCAATAGATCTACAGTACTTAATCACATATTGTAAAGTGAGATTTCCGATAGACCTACAGTACTTAATCACACATGTTAAAGTGAGATTTCCAACAGACCTACAGTACTTAATCACACATTGTAAAGTCCCGATAGAACTACAGTACTTAATCACACATGGTAAAGTGAGATTTCCAAGAGACCTACAGTACTTAATCACACATTGTAAAGTGAGATTTCCAATAGACCCACAGTACTTAATCACATATTGTAAAGGGAGATTTCTAATAGACCTACAGTACTTAATCACACATGGTAAAGTGAGATTTCCAACAGACCTACAGTACTTAATCACACATTGTAAAGTGAGATTTCCAATAGACCTACAGTACTTAATCACATATTGTAAAGGGAGATTTCTAATAGACCTACAGTACTTAATCACACATGGTAAAGTGAGATTTCTAACAGACCTACAGTACTTAATCACACATTGTAAAGTGAGATTTCCAATAGATCTACAGTACTTAATCACACATTGTGAAGTGAGATTTCCAATAGATCTACAGTACTTAATCACACATTGTAAAGTCCCAATAGAACTACAGTACTTAATCACACATGGTAAAGTGAGATTTCCAATAGACCTACAGTACTTAATCACACATTGTGAAGTGAGATTTCCAATAGATCTACAGTACTTAATCACACATTGTAAAGGGAGATTTCTAATAGACCAACATGACTTAATCACACAGGTTAAAGTGAGATTTCCAATAGACCTACAGTACTTAATCACACATTGTAAAGGGAGATTTCCAATAGATCTACAGTACTTAATCACACATTGTAAAGTCCCAATAGAACTACAGTACTTAATCACACATGGTAAAGTGAGATTTCCAATAGACCTACAGTACTTAATCACACATTGTGAAGTGAGATTTCCAATAGATCTACAGTACTTAATCACACATAGTAAAGAGGACTTCCAATATACCTACAGTACTTAATCAAACATAGAAACATGGACTTCCAGTAGACCTAAAGTACTTAATCATACATAATAAAGGGAGACTTCCAATATACCTACATTACTTAATCACACATATTAAAGAGGACTTCCAATAGACTCACACATAGTAAAAATGGACTTCCAGTAGACCTACAGTACTTGATCCTTCATTGCACATAGTAAAGAGAGGACCTCCATTAGACCTACAGTGCATAATCAAACATAGTAAAAGGAGCCTTCCAATATATATATATATATATATATATATATATATATATATAGAGAGAGAGAGAGAGAGAGAGAGAGAGAGAGAGAGAGAGAGAGAGGCATAGTGTCCCTAGATAAGCATACATTGGTTCAAGGGAAGTAAGTATGTGAATACAATTCTTGTAATGCAATGGGAAATAACTTGAATTTATAATGAAACAATAACAAGTCGTGGGTTTCTTTTTTTAAACTGGTGGCTTCGTCATTTAAAAAGGTAACTGCGTTTTCTGCACTTGTATTGCAGCTTTAGTTTTGTAATATATCAAATGTGTTTGCATCTAATTCGTTATGTGCACCCACATCTTAATTGATCTATTTGTCATACATTGAAATTACGTTGCAGCTCCCATGATTTTTTGAAACCCAACACTTTGCTCAGGGGTTGGAGACGATTCAGAAAGAAAAACCACCTGCACGATTTCTCTGTGTTCTGAGGGACATGAGCTCGGCGATATCATTGATACATATAAGACGTCAAAGGCAACGATCGCATAGATTTTTTTTATCTCCTGTGCAAAAATCTTCACGAGATGGCTCGATTCTAGTGATGCGTTAGGGTATGCCGTGCATATTACCTACTACAATAATCGATCATCGGACGTCCCCATTGATGACAAATCTGATGAAAGACCGACGGGTAGAGGAACCATTCTTTATGTTCAATTGTCCCCTTCTTAACAGAGAATCAGCCAACCGTGTTGCCTGGTATGATTAGCACGATCGTGTTTTGAAGAAAGTCACTCCAAATATTAAAGGATCTGATGATAGGTGTTGTCTCAAAAGAGATTGATGGTGTAGTGACTTGTGTCATCCGAACTCCATTGGTCGTAGACAGTGTCAACACCCAATAACAGCTAGGAAATAACAGGCGTTTACTTTTGCACATATGGTAACATCCAGTTGTGACTGTTTTATATGAAGTCTCGTCGTGAGCCAACCATGGTTGTGCCACTTGTCTAAGAATGAAATTATCTGGCTCATTACATTTGTCATGTAATTGAGCGGCATAGGAGAGTGGTTCCCTTGAGATTGTATGGTCATCTACAAACGGTACGTGCAGAGGGGATCGAGCGGAATAAAATCCGCTGTTGCATAAAACAATCAGAGTAGTGCATAAACCCACTGGTTGTGATAAATTTCCTGTTAGAAATGGGGTCTGCGAGAAAGACGATTCGGACAAATTGAGGGTTGTGAAGACGTGCCAGGTTGAGGTGTGTGTGTGTGTGAATAACCATACGCATATAGACAAACTGATGGAATGGAAAAAGGTCTGACTTCCCAGCTGATCAATAATCTTAAATGATTTAAAAGAGCTATGAGAGGATTCTGTCCTTTGACTTCAAATAGCCGCCGTGCAAGTGGGTGTAGTCGTGTGGATTAGGGATACAACATAGTGCAACATATTACAAAAGTTTAGTAAAGACCCACTGAGTTATCTTCAAGCCTGCGGAGACAGCCCGAAACTGATAACAATTTTCTCGGTATGTAATTTGCAGGAATTTCGATGCTTTGCATTTGCCTAGTTCAAATATCCTGGCAAATAGACTCTTGTCAATTTCTTGATTTTTCCAACCCCTGCGAAAAAACAGAAATAATGACAGACTTTTTCGTTGCCAAAAGCAACAGAGGTCCATGTCCCTATGTATCGATGTAGAATGGATGGGATGGCGAACATTCTGAGTTCGGCAACACCCCATTAATTCCACTATTTCCTCCTGTGATGACATCTGAGCATAAACCACCATCAGGCGTATCGCAACGTTCAGTGTGCGAGTCGTCCTGGTCGATTTCTATATAATAAATTCCCGGAGGCATAGACGATCTCTACAACTGCTACAGTAACGTCCAACAGAGTAAGTCGAGAGTAAATGGATCGCCGTATTCGAAGAATATAGTTGTCAAATCCGTACGGACGGCTTGTTGAAATCAGAAACAGCCATCACGGATGTATAGGGCATGAAATACAGATCGCTCTGGTGGACTAGTGATTAGAACGTCCGCCTTAGATGCGGAAGGTCGTGGGTTCGATCCCCGGCCGAGTTATATCAAACACTTACACAAAAATGGTACTAATAGCTGCCTTGCTTGGCGCTCATCATTAAGAGAACGGTGCTATGACTGGCCGGCCAGTTGTCAGGATGATGTGATTTTGTGGCACATCATGCTACATTCTTCAGCATGATGTGCCAGTGCTAGACATCACTATAAACGTCCACACTGCAGACTGAAAAATGTTGTTATTGTAGGGTTTAACGCCATTTCTTAGCACACAATAGTCTATACATGGCGACCAGTATTAATGGCGACGGAAGAACGCTAGATAACCCCAGAAAGAACCACCGATCCACGAGAAGCTACCAGCAAGCTTTCTTACGCAGATGGAGGTGAGATGGCAGTGATCCGTTACGTAGAGCGCTTTAGACCACTCGGCCTTACAATGTCAAAAATCCAAATCACACACATACGGACAACAGTGCTGAGGGATTTACTGTAGGTGGAATTGTAATTTGGGCAGACGCACGGATCCATCAATGAGATCCCCGGTAATATGTCAATGTTCCATGGCTCAACCTGACGAAGTAAAGGACTATATGTAACTGCAGCAATACGGCACTGAACATTAGGGATAGAGGGTAGGATGGTACGGTTTGAAGCCAATACTGTATCAAAAACGAGTTGCGGATTGACGGCATGGCTTATTCAAGTCATCTATAAACCGATTGTCGGGACCAGTAGGTTCGATGACCATGCTCTGATATAAGAGGTCGCAACTATCATCTAAAACAGAAGACCCCAAAAAAAAAAAAACAACGGGAAAACGTGGCGAAAACTAATGAAATTTGTCCTTGCTTGCTGTATCCAGCGACGCAACTGTAACTCCAGAGATGATTTAGACGGTTAGTCACAGCTTCTCCATTTCCACAGATGTAATGACGCCCGTCAGTCTCAGTACAAATGGACTGCTCATAATATCAGTACTCTCCGTTCTTTAATTGTCACGTTGACTATGTATTATCTGACCAACTGGCGCACATGATGTACATGCTATACAAGAGCCATGTGAAATCTCTCTGGCTTTGATTCTTGCATTTAGCATACTTAGTGCTCATATATATTTCTCAAACAACAATGTAGGATAAAAAACAATGAATAGTTAACTGTTAAGAACACCAGAGATACCTGGAGTGAAAAAAGTTACATACAATATATATATATATATATATATATATATATATATATATATATATATATATATATATATATATATATATATATATATATATATATATATATATATATATATATATATAACGGGGTGTCAAAGGAGGGTGAAACCTCTAGCTGGATAATCAGTCGTACTCCTTCAGGGTTAGCTCGCCCACCTTTGGTCCCCACTTGGCACTCAGCTCTCGCCTGTGGTTCAAAGAAGCTGTGGCATGCGCACCAGCCACATCCCGGAAAACGTTCTCGACTTGCCGGCTAAACCAAAATGAGGTAAGCCGACGGATCGTAAACCCTCGGTGAGTTAGGCTTTGTCTACCTAGCATGCGAAGACTGGATTCGGCAGCCTGCTCAAAGGAACCACCAGCAGGTCAACGGGCAGAAAGGCGATTCTCAGCAAAGCGCCGTGGAGCGCTATGTGCACGACGAGACACGTAGGATATCCTAGTCATCCACTGCACTCAACTTTGCCTCCGGCCGCCTCGTACTGCTGGACCCCGTTGGTTTTGGGCTAGAGAGTGAGGTCGACAAACTGCGCAACTTTTCATCGCTTTAAACAAAGTAACCACGCAAGTCATTCTTGTCATCCACCCATCCCAAATCATCACCCACTAAAGTCCTGTGGTGACAGGCAAGCTGCGAAGTGGCAGGTGTGGGTACACTGGCAGCCGTAGCATCAAACCTGCGCACAGGTGGTGCAGGCCATTATGGTCATTCACCACTGACATGGTGCAGCAGTGGAGTCCGGCAGCCCAATGAGCGACTAATCAACCCTTTTAAGGATTGCACTGATCACCTCCTTGGCATAAGGAAGGGGCTAGAAAAGGTGCCCTAAATAGTGCCGGCTCCAAACGTCCCTAGCCAGCATACTGTGGCTGGCGGGGACCATAATCCTGCAGTCAAAATACAAAACAAATGAGGATTGTTCCTTTCACTTGGCACATGGAATATGCGCACCTTACTGGACAGAGACAAAGCTGAAAGATCCCAGAGGATAACCGCCCTAATAAGAAATGAACTCGCTAGAAACAATGTGGACATTGTTGCCTTGAGCGAGACCCGGCTTGCAGGAGAAGGCGAACTCTGTGAAAGAGGTTCCTGATATATTTTCTTTTGGAGCGGCCAAGGTAGTGCAGAACACCGTGAGGCTGGTGTCGGCTTTGCAGTGAAGACTGCACTGATTGAAAAATTGGTTGGACCTCCCAAGGGAGTAAACTACAGACTCATGACCATGAAACACACACGTCTTGTCTGGAAGAATTGCAAAGTACCATCATAAGTTGATATGCTCTAACCATGACCAACCCAGATGAAGTGAAGGTAAACTTCTTTGAGAATCTTCACTCCGTCATTGCTCTTATTCCACTGGCAGATAAGCTCGTCATTCTTGGCAATTTCAATGCAAGAGTAGGATGACATCACATTGCTAGGAAAGCAAGGAGTGGGTCAACGTAAGTCTACTTTTGCACCAGACTTCCATCAAGCATGACCTGATGATCACCAATACATTCTTTCACCTCCCTACCCGTAACGTCATGGATGCATCCACGCTCTAAGCACTGGAAGCTCATCGACTACACAATTGTCAGGAAAAGGGACAAGCAGGACGTGCGTGTGACCAAGTCCTTGTGTGGCGCTGACTGCTGAACAGACCACCTTATGAAAACGAAAATTTCGTGCAAGGGTTTGTCTCATCAGCCACCTGCACACGCCATCGGATGATTAGAGAGGTCCTCGTCAAATTGACGGACGAACAACATATATGCATACATGTTTGTGTAATAAGACCTGAGCATGAAATTAAAGTTTGAAAAAGAAATGATTCCATCAAGAACAAAAAATGTTGCTTTAAGTAGGCTTTAGGAATAAAGTCTGAGGATCTTATCTGACTGAGCAAACATCACTTGAAGCCTCCGTCAATGATAACGCAGTCAACAAAGTGATGCATAAAAATAGATGGTGTGTTTTATTTTTTAAAAACACTATTTTATCATGCTTCAAACTTTCAGTATTACGTTACTGAAATTATTTATATTTATATATTGCTGAACTTAATGACATTTGTTTTTACAAAAAGGTTTTATACTGCCGAAAGACGGAGGTAATTATATCAGCATCTGCACAGATTGAGGTAATCATATTAGTACATGCACCGTACGTGCTCAGAGGTAATTATATCATATATGCACAGACTAATGTTAATAGTTGGCATATTTAGTTAATTATATTGGTATATGAACAAACTGAGGTAACCATATCAGTACCGACTCACATTCCCTATTCCAACCCAAAGAAAATAAAGAGATCAAATTTAAGGGAAACTGTGGATTTCTAAACGAACTTTAGAGAGATTAGGCGCAGAGAAACACTCGTAATCTAACTTAAACTGAATAGCGGGATTTTCGAAAGTTGCTGAATAACGTTATGCATGCAACTCTCGATTGGCATTATGCCCCATCTATTTAAACCATATCGACTTTATTTGATATTTGGGAAATTGTACAAATGACCTCTGATAAACATGCACGTATTTGTCGCTCCTAACGAGAGGCCGACCAAAATTTGGTTTCGGTTTCAACGCCGAAGGTTGGCAAATGGCCACTTTCTGTTTCGGCCGAAGCCAAAAAGTTAGCTTCCGGTTTCGGCCGAAACTAATATTGACTTTGGTCATCAGCCGAAGATCTATTTTAACTTTTAGAATGCAACGCTAGTGCTGCGTCTATTACTCTGCTTGTAGGCCGGTCAGTCGGCGCTAGGCAATCTGACATTAAGCGAAGTCCTCTTACTGCAGGCTCTGAATGGTTACTTCTAGATTCGTTTTTAAATAGTGTAGCATTGCATCATGATCCAGGCCTATTTAATGAATCCTGTGTTCGGTAACTTCGGTTTATCTTTTGGTTTCGGTTTCGGCCGAAGGTGTAGTTAAACTTTCGGTTTGGGCCGAAAGTCAATTTATAACTTTCGGTCTGGTTTCGTTTTCAGCCTAAACCAGAACTTTAGTTTCGGTCGGCCCCTATTCTTAACACAGCGCAACCAGTAATAGCCAAAAACACATGTAATCGTTGTGGCCATTCGTGGCAAAATAAAGTGACGCACCTGTGTATACTGGAAGTCTCTAGCAATGGCACTAAGAACATCCGGGGATTTCAAATGACACGTTTTTTTAACCTCCTGCGTAGTGTTCCGTTGAATAGTGGCTATTTTCAGGCATGCAAACAGACTATCAGTACAGAGTCAAATGAAAAGTAAACTCATCTTAAAACTTTCAAAGCCTTTCATGCTTAACTTTGTTTAAATTTAAATTTAAATTTTTATTTCTCTACCTTAAGATGTCTAACAGTTTGAATAGACGCGTTTCGTTAAGCGGTACTGTTGATATTTTGGGTGCAGGCTGTATACACGTTTCACTTTCCTACATCACATTAACGTTATGAATATAAGCCTACTCCAGAATTCATCATATCCGAAGAAGAACCTCTGTCTTTGTATATCTATATTATATAGACAATGAGGCAATAACTGTTGTCCACTGCCTCCCTTTGCCGCCTACAGGCGGTGTTAATTTTAAGCTTTCGTTACGAACCTACAATATTGTTCTTTGGGATTAGGTGCTACTTTTCATCCTATCTGGACATAGACCACAATTAATTTTACTATATGTTCTCTACATATATTTCTCAGTACTGACCTTTCCACAGTGTGACAATCAATACAAATCATATGTTAATCTAAAATACCTCCAAAGATGACTTCACGGTGAAATTCTTGTCAAGGGTTGATCGGCATTTTTTTGAGCTGCTGCACTGTAAACAGAACAGCATGTACACAGACCACATATTTCACTTCCGGATCATCACCAAAGCCTTATTACTCCATGTGCACTGTCGCCAAATTACACACTGACAACCACTCTCTCTGCTCATATTCTCAAGAATGAACAATTACCTTTAAATCCCTACCAAATATGCATCAATATAACTCTTCTATCACCACCAAAAGGAGAGAGGAAAAAATGTTCTAAAAATAGACTGGAACTACATTCGTGGGTACTGAACTGGAAGTATTAATTGTGGTGTGATTCCTGACAGGCCCAACTTTTTGGGGCAAATTTTAGTAAAACTTTTATATTTGAATGCCACACCTATTTGAACTTTATACATGAAGTCTTTTTGAATTGCCTTGCATACAAGACATGTGACACCTGCTGGAAAGTGTGTAGTGTAGGTGTTCCACAGGGTGCAAGTGTTGATTCATGTGCTTTTGAGAAACCAAAACTAAATTTGCTATATCTTCCTTAATTATAGGACTTTTTCAATGCTGTAAAAACCTAATTGTACTACAAGATAAGGCCTGTCTGAAAATATGTTTAAAGATTATACATTGTGATCAATTAAAATTTTAATGGAAATTTAAATAAACATTTAAATTTATAAACTAAATTATTTTGAAAAATTAAATTTTCATAAAAGTTTGATAACAGATTTTGTCAAAGTTTAGACAGAAAAGTTTATCAATCAATGGTCTTTAAAATAAATGATGGTTTGGGTCTGTGTAACTGAGAACATTTTTCCCAGGGGTAGTGAAGTAGCATGACTCATAGTGATTTTGGCAACAAACCGCAATATGCCTGTCAAGGTGCATATAGGTGTACACACTAAAGAAGCAACAACAGGTGCTATGTTCCATATTTATTGTGTCAGGTATTTAGGCAGTTATTTGTACAACTAATATTGCACTCAGATTTAAACATCTGATGGGACCACTTCCATGTTTTATAGGAAAATTGCATTACATTTCAGTGTCGATAACTACAAAAAGCGACAATAAGATAGGAAAATACAGTTTTTAGGCAGGCTTTACCTTACTGAACAATGGTGCTAATCTCTCCCATGAAGATCTAAGCCATGTCCTTGAGGTGCTGTATATTAGTGTGGTGATATGATCACTTATGGCAGTACACTGCATATGTCCTTATGAAACCTTGCTATCACCACCAGACTACTGGAGAGCTTCTAAGCTGATCCACCACTAACACTTTGTTCCAGATACCAGCCTAGACCTGAAAAGATATAAAATGTTTCACTTATATCTAGAAAACAGTAAGATGTATGCAAATGAAGTTAAAATGTGTTAGATATAGTGATTTCCAAATAACATTCAGGCAGCAAGCATAGGAAATAAATATTAAACTTAACAGAGTGACACTCAGAAATGTGAAGTAATAGTCATGTATTAAAGTAATAAATTCATCCTAAAAGTATATGAAGTTTCTATAAGCATATCTGGTCATTTACAGGTTAAATAACTAATCAGGTAGACTATGCATCACAAACTTTAAGGAAATGCGGGGACGGTGAGGTTTGATCATTGGTGGAAACATTAGTACATGCCAGTATACAGGATAGTCAAGCGACAATGTAGTAAAAAAGAATATATTACTATAAGCAATCTTATTCATGAGGGAAATAATAATTCTGGATATTGCAAGAGAATACAGCCAAATGTGGCCACACAAATCAACTACAGGTACCAATACATCCTATATCATAAACTAAATGTGAAATTCTGATCCCCAAAACTTGTAAACAAGAATGGAAATTTGCATATGTGGGACATATACAATGTAATTGTTATGATCAAATGTGCAAAAATAATTCCAATGATCTGTTTGAACATTTAAAGTGTATTTTTAAGGGTGTTTGATACCAATTATTAACCTCAATGGTTCAATAGAATCAGATATCAGCTGATATTACAATACCGCACTCTATCCAAGTACTGAATTGAAATATGTTACCATACATGGGCATATTAATGAAGAAAATAACATTTTGGGATACATTTAGTGCACACAGCCAGAAATGTGTCTTACAGATTCACTGTAGGTACAATGTCAGCCTATATGATGTACTGAATGTGAACTTTGGATCCTAAACATTCTAAAATATGTGAATATTTGTTCATGTGGGATATGTAACCATGCTAAGATCAGTTGTACACAGTTAGACTCAAAATATCTGTTTGAATATATCTTGTGCAATCTTTAGAGTGTCAGTTAACAAATATTATTAGTAATTAACAATGCATAAATTAAGATGTATCATAACAATTCACATAACATCATACAGGCCACAATGCCGCACTTCACTAATCAATATCTTAGCCAAACTGAACAATAAAATTGAATGCATTTTGTGTTCAACTTACATAATTTTGCTGTTTTCTTACATCCAAGGGTAAATATACATGTGGAAAGTATATTTTATCCCTTCAGCCTGCATTTCATTCTCAGAAAGTTTAAACTGATTTAGTAGAGAACTTGAGTAGGTTCTAGTATAAAGTTTTCATCACTGTCCTCTCACTAAACACCCTGTAACTATATTTGTTAACAATTACTAAAGGCTATATAAGCAGATATGTGTTACTCAGGAAGTCACCCCATCATAAACACATAAATTAACGGATTGGACCCCTAATAAATAGTTTGAATGATCAATACAAAATAGAATCTGTCTTTCATACATTTTAAATGTATGTCTCATTTTGACTTACAAAGATATTTTCTTTGACAAAATTTGACAAATATCCATCATTGTAGCTTGTATATGGTGTAGGAGTATAAAGATGCTGATATCATTTGATATAATTTCCAAAAATATTATCTATGTGCATTTTAAGGGGCAAATTTTAATTTTTTAATTTTTAAAAAAAAAATTATTAAAATTTTAAAAAATTAAATTAATTTTTAAATTCTAATGTCATTTTCCTATTTTTAATGTTAATATATATAACACCTTCAAATTTCATGTGTTTATCATTAATAATAAAAATTTTATAGCATATTAAAGTTTCATCAATACTGCCTGTACAGGACATAGACCACAATTAATTTTACTATATGTTCTCTACATATATTTCTCAGTACTGACCTTTCCACAGTGTGACAATCAATACAAATCATATGTTAATCTAAAATACCTCCAAAGATGACTTCACGGTGAAATTCTTGTCAAGGGTTGATCGGCATTTTTTTGAGCTGCTGCACTGTAAACAGAACAGCATGTACACAGACCACATATTTCACTTCCGGATCATCACCAAAGCCTTATTACTCCATGTGCACTGTCGCCAAATTACACACTGACAACCACTCTCTCTGCTCATATTCTCAAGAATGAACAATTACCTTTAAATCCCTACCAAATATGCATCAATATAACTCTTCTATCACCACCAAAAGGAGAGAGGAAAAAATGTTCTAAAAATAGACTGGAACTACATTCGTGGGTACTGAACTGGAAGTATTAATTGTGGTGTGATTCCATCTGAGGGGCCACGATTGCCCGAGTGGTCTAAAGCGCTTTCCGTTACAGATCACTGCCGTCTCACCTCTGCCTCTGTTCGAGTCTAAGATTCGGCTAATGTAGTTATGTGAAAAAACTTGCCAGTAGATTCTCGTGGCTCTTTCTGGGGGTTTTCCCGGGTTCTTCCTCCACCAAAAATACTGGCCGCCATGTGTAACCTATCGTGTGCTGAAAAAATGGCGTTAAACCCTAAAACAAACAAAATCTTCCTATCTATCATTGTGTAATCTGATATAAGAAGCTGTTTTTCATAGTACAAAATCGATGCTGATATAGAAAGTTAATACGATAATTTCTTTAAAAGTGGGAATACAAGTATCTGGATAAAAAGTTAATAGCAAAGTTAATCTGAGTATAAGAAGTTAATAGCAATTAGTCTGATAGTATAAGTTAATACAAATTATCTGATATAAAAGTTAATACAAATTATCTGATATAAAAGTTTATATCAAGATTATCTTGATATAAAAGTTATATCAGAATTATCTGATATAAAATTTTATACTCAGATAATCTGATATAAAAGTTAATACAAATAGATCTGATATAAAAGTTAATTAGCAGAATTAATTCTGATATAAAAGTTAATTCTGATATAAAAGTTAATACAAATAATCTGATATAAAAGTTAATACAAATAATCTGATATAAAAGTTAATACAAATTATCTGATATAAAAGTTAATACAAATGTGCTGACAAGGCTTATAACTTGACAATGCAAACTCCCAACACCAAATTAGACTTCATTTAACTACTTATCTATATTACTGGACTTTAGACCAACACTTTATTTTCCGCCACTGTTAAAAAATTATCGTGTGACTTATGGCGATCTGCCAGTCACATCGGATTTTGTTACTAAAGAAGTGGAAAAACAGCTTCTTATATATATATATATATATATATATATATATATATATATATATATATATATATATATAACAATATAAATGGAAACGAAAAACAAAAAACGTTGGTGAAGTTCATTATTTGATATTATAAATGTTGATTTATAAGTTTAATTTATTGTATGTATCTTAAATGTGTCGATAGAAATACAGTGGGTTTGTGTATGTAACTGTTTATTTCCGTTTGCCTAGAGAATGAGTTCGTATGCACATCAAGTCCTTACCATCGACTTTGTTCCTTCCCGTTATTTTGGAGTTCAGGGCATGGCTTTGCGAGTGCGTGAGAACTAGGCATAGTTGCTGTTACTCGCGGCTGATTCGATTTCTGCACCGAACGAATTAGAACTATCTAACCTGTTTTATATAAATAATTAATTCAAACCTTCCACCCGATACCTAAAATGTCCCCCTGCTGATGTGGGTGAAAGTAGCCACGCCTTCCTATATAGGACTGTTATTCTAAAACGTTTTTAAATTAAAGATAACTCCGTTCTGGATTTTTCTTTCCTATGTATGTATGTATGTATGTATGTATGTATGTATGTATGTATGTATGTATGTATGTATGTATGTATGTATGTATGTATGTATGTATGTATGGTTGTGTGAGAAAATATGAGGGTGGATACTGAATATACCTTCTTTTTTCCAAAACTACGTTGTATGTGTAATCCCTTGACCAGTGAAGGATCCAAAAGGAAACGGATACGAGAGAGAGAGAGAGAGAGAGAGAGAGAGAGAGAGAGAGAGAGAGAGAGAGATTGTTTAGTTGAAACAAATATATCGTAATAATATGTAGCTTTTCTTTGTGTGCGGTCCATTTTTTTAATGCTGCTCAAATATGCTACAAAATACAGCAATCGTTTGTTAATGTGTTGCGAATAAAATTCCTTTTGCACAATTTCCAGCTGTTACGCACCATTCGGTTTTATTTCTCAATACGAGCCATGCACAGCACAATCAGCCTGGATTATTCCGTCAATACACGAGTTTCATTCGCCGGTAATCAAAGGAAATGTATTATCACTCTAATCGAGGCAAAGCTAATTATGCCACTTGTATGCGTATTGACGACAATGATGGAGTATCACAACCGAGCAGGCTATTTAGTTTTGGGTGTGTGTGATTTTTAACATAGCTTTAACAATTTGTTTCAGTAATATATCGCTATGATTTCTTCAGTGTGGCAGTTTATTCTGATGGTTAGGACTGGGGGATCATGCTGCAGACATCTAGCATCATGTCCCATCCTGTCACATTATCCTGATACCAGGTCGACCAGTCCTAAACAGCGACCTCTTAGTGCTGAGCACCAAGCGAGACAGCTTGAAATACCATTTTTATAAGTATAACTCTGCTGGGGTTTGAACCTACAACCTCCCGAATCCGAGGCGGACGCTCTAACCACTTAGGCAACTGGAACTGTCCTACTTAGTTCACGGACAATTTCTTCGCATGCGCAGGAATTTCACAGCTGTTTTCGGGTTAAACGTCAGTAGGACATAGGACATACATATATTTAGCACGGCGATAAGTAGCACTTCAATCAGGTAAGAATGTTTTACTCTCTGATTAGGTACAAGTTAAGACATTATTTGCTGATAAAAGTCTCTGATGAGGCAAGCCTAAACTTATGCCAGTAAACAGGCTATATGTCAATTTCTTTTGGCATTGACACGAGAGTACCCTGTTTTCAAGTTTGTAATATATCGTGTCGACCTGTGCCCGTCCATCGTGGTGCAAAAGATAAAGAAACATATCAAATCACAGGTAAATTTTCGCCGACTTTAAAATGTCAATCTCCTTTTAAATAATGAACAAGTTTCAATGTCTTGATCACTGTAGGAAGGCAGAGGTAAAAAAGAAAAAAAAAGATGGCCCATCTACAACTCGGCCATGGTATAAAACTGCGTGATATTACAGACATGTACGATATGCTGATATGTGCGCCATTTATTAAGAGGGAGACAATATATATTAACGTATATTAATAACTAGAGTCTTGCAATGTCAACACCAGTATGTGAGCTTTTCTTCTTCCTATGAATTTCTAGGAACATTCATTTTTCTGTTTATTTACAGAAAGCAGCATGCCAATCAGTCAAAGATGTGCAGTTATGGGATGCAGCATTAAAACAACACATACAGGATTGGCATACTGAATATTGTGAACTTGAACTTGTGAAAACTGATGTTTTGTAAATGTAAATTCCCTTTTAAACTGGGTCCATTTCCAACGGAGATGAAATATCCTGAAAGGAGGGAAAAAATGGATATCAAACATCGGTAGGACATATCACCAGTGAAGTAAAAAGACATGGACTCCAAAACCAGAGGATATGGTATGTAATAAGCATTTCAAGCACGACGCCCCACCTAAGATAACCCAGATCCTGATTTACTTATGGGGCATGACAAAATAAAATCTGCACGAGGAGTGTTTTGTAGAATTGATCCAAATTTGGAACAGCAGTTAGCACAAAAAAGAAAGATAGCCAATGTTCAATCTGGAGCAGATCTTGAGAATGCAGAAAACATTAGTATGTGCCAGAATCATGCAAGTTCATCTGATATTCACAGAGATGTAGAAGTGCAGACTGACACAACACCAATCCCAAATATCGGTGTTCAAACTGAATATCATGAAAATATACAGCAGTTTGATCACAGTTATGAAGTTCAGAATTGTGATAACTATAGAATGAAAGATAAAACAATCAATCCCTTAACACAAAAACTAAGACACCCCCACCCCATACATTACGTGGTTCATTGGAGTACAGGTACTTACAGATTGATCAAGAAAACTCAGATTTTACAGCAGTATTCACGACAAAACTACTTTTTTATTTTCAATATGGCTTTCTTTCGTCTGGTGCTGATATTTTGATATTACTGGAAGGGTAATAAGATATCACATTCTGTTAACATAGAGGTACACCTTCCATCTGTAAACTGAGGAGCGACAAGAAGCGAATTCTATCAGCAAAGGATGCACTTGTCCTTGTTTTAATGAAACTTCTTTTAGGACCCAAAAGTCAAGGTTTAGCATATAAATTTAGCATATCTGAACTATTATACTCTCTGATTATTAATATCTGGATTAAATTCTTGTTAGATAAATTGAAAAGCTTTGTCCAATTTCCCCCAAAGGATGTGGTAGGAGGGTAGCAGATAAACATGTTGTCGAGTCAGGCTTTGTTAATTTGCTAGATCCACATCACCTAGTTTTGGCAGTCTCAATTAACGACGAACTATTGCTACGCTGTGCTGGCCTTACCATTCTCCCTGGAGTACGGGGTAAGGAGCAAGTGGCCTCACGTGATGTCAACCAAAAAAAGTTGCATCTCTTTAGATTCACGTGGAAGGAGCCTTCAACCGACTT
The DNA here is from genome assembly GCA_029339505.1 of Unio delphinus. Lineage (NCBI taxonomy): Eukaryota > Metazoa > Mollusca > Bivalvia > Unionida > Unionidae > Unio > Unio delphinus. The sequence continues at coordinate 3,063,033 of JAQISU010000075.1, read as the reverse complement.
GAAATGTTCAAACGTTGGAAGGAAACACTTCCAATTAATCTGCCGCCAATTAGTGATGACATTATCAATGTAACAAATATTGAATAGTAAAGTCCATCCTAAAGATGAATTCCAGAATTGACAGGTTCTCTGTCACTATTACCAAAACCAAGTAATTACATTAAATTTAGATTTCTTCTTGTGTACCATGGTATAAGAAAAGTAACAGACTTGATGAGTATCTTCCTTTCGAGACTTCAAGCTTAGGATAAATTCGATTTTGTTAAACTATTTGCAAAAGACACTAAAAGTCAAGAGGAACCATTCTATAGAAAATGCACACATAAAATATGCACACATAAAAAAGACGGAATGGCAGTTTTAGAAATTTTAATGGTATACATCCATGATAAATAAAAATATCTCACCAGTATAGCAACAATAAAATACATGTACTGTCATAATGTTCAACTCATTCGTCATATGAGTAGAAATATAATGGTACCACTACGTGAACCATACTCTGTAATTAAGGGTTCCCATTGGCATGGTCTTACATCATTATCTAACAAATATAAATGTTATTCCATGTAACAGCTATGTGTTTTTACATACTTTTAAGAAGACATGAACCAGTCATTGCATGTAAGCTATCTTTAGGAATATGCATCTGCATGGTTTTTAATTTATATACTGAGATAAACTGTAAAACTAATCCAATTTTTGTTTTATGTGGAATTTATCATGCTTAAATAACTATAAAACAATGATTTCACATGCCAAAGTTTATAGTGATTACCTTCCCTTTTGACTCGTGACGTCACATCAAATATGGCGGCACACAGTATAATATCGTGAACTCGCTTAGTTCTACTATTAAACAATAATGGTCATTTTATAAAATAAAACCTTTAAGATAGGAGGTAAATAAGACAAGAAAAGGTGCGAGGATAAATATATTATGCTAGCTGGATATTAAGTTCACGATCCCATCCTGAAGCTAGCAACTCTTGCGAACCATCAAAAAAAATACATAAGCCACATGGAGTTTACACCACAAAAATCTTTTCGGTTATTCTATTATCTATGTCAATAGGAACAATATAAGAATCAATGTTATAATTGTATAGATGATAACATCTGAAAACGATTTTAGAAATTTTAGCAGCTTTTACAAAGATTTCAGATATCTGCTTTATTTATGTGACATCTGTTTCTTCCGACCCCTTTTTGATATCCAGTTCTTCCTACCCCTTTCACAATTCTACCGTTTATTTCTTTGTATATTCCATTTGAGTAGTAATATTTAATTTTGAGTATGTAAAAATCTACTTTAATTTTCAGAGCAAAATGTGCGAGTTTTGATAATGAAACACCGATTATTGATATCTAGATTTCCACAGTATACTTCTCGTGCAAAGAGGACATTAAAATGAAATTTCCATCATTGTAATACATGACCATATGGAGAAAACAGTTTTAAAATACAAACTGAAAATTGATAAAGAACACCAACCTTAAAATAAAACCTGAAAATTGATCAAGTACATCAAACAGCCCGAAACAAATTGCTTGTACAACAATATTTCGGAGTGTTTAAAGCATAGAAGCTGATATAGAGTGACATCTGACAGACGAAACTACGTTTTCAATCAAATTTTGACAGCATTTGTGAAATCGAAAAATGTGACACAATTTGATCCGAGAATTCAAAGAGAAGCGTGCTACATTTGCTCTCATAGCGATATCTATTTTAACGACCTTAACCGCACCTCTGGCTGCGTAGGTTTGTCCTCCACCATTAATACTGGCCGCCATGTACTGCCTATCTTGTGCTGAAAAACGGCATTAACCCCCCCCCCTTCTCTGTCTCTCTCTCTCTCTCTCTCTCTCTCTCTCTCTCTCTCTCTCTCTCTCTTACACACACACACACAGAGATACATGTGTTTGTATTTTATAACTTCACCTCGTTGTAGGACTGCATCTCATATTCATACTCTTCAGACCACAAGGAACTCATTCTTTGACAAAATTCAAAATACACGTAATGATGGTCAACTAATTGTTGCAGTTAGTAGCAGTAATAATGCCTAATACGATAATTAGTCTGGTTAGTTGCTTTTTGTAGCGGTTGTGGCCAAATGTCAGCAGGAGTCGATTTCCCAATAGTCTCTTCTTTTTTTTTTTTACATTTGTATGTTTCGACCTATTTTCGATACTGTATTTAGTTTTTCCTTGAAGAGCTATCTCTCGTGCTGTTTTTTTTTTTAATTTTTAAATTCTTGCAGATAAAATTTAATTGTTAATTGTTATTTGACACCACCTAATCGAGCGAAAATAACATGAAGATTTTTATTGAGTTTTGGGTGCTCCTTTGAAAAAATGTCATGTACTGCATGCGAATAGGAACTTTCATAGCCCGATCTTACCACCAACACTGCCTTGTTTAGCCGAGTTTTCTAAAATCTCGTGTGACACCTTGACATTTCAAAGAAATAATTGTTGTCATAATGTTTAAGATCTTGCATTTTAAATTTGCGAGTTTGAGCAAATGTTAATCTGTTAAATGTTAAATATGCCAACATAGGTAAGGTGAAGCGACGAATGCATGGCTTGCAATAGGATTGCAGATAAAGGATAACGTACTACACTATATCTTTCCTATATAATTTTCTTTGTTTTTTTTAAAAAAATTAAATATGAAATGTATTATTTTGAATGAGAATTTATTATAAAATTGATTTTCTTGTGCAAACAAATTCTGCTTCTATTTACTGTTATTCAACATTCGGAAGTCATTTCTCTATAGATTTATCTTTCCAGGTTTTCATTGTCTATGTTACAATACAAGTTAAAACTCATTTCTTTACACAAGTTTTGCATCTGTGGTATATTGTTTTATTTTCGTTTTTAATTTGCTCCATTATTTTGTTTTACCTTGGCGTTTATAACATTTCACGACTAGTTTCACCTCTGGTGCATGTTTTGTCTAGCACGTTGTTCCTTCATAATACCTTTCTTTCTGTGAGGAGTGTATTTTAAATGATTGTACCATTGATGTGGGAAGTATAATTTCAAGTCTCGCTGCTGGAAAGAAGGTCTGAAGAACTAAAAACAATTGGATCTTCAATATTCTCTAAACAATGGGAAAAGGTACTGGATTGTATTTAGTCTGTGTGGTATAAACACAATTTTAACTCGTCTCATTCTTGGTGGATGTATACAATAACTGTACATAAAACATTTGTTGCCCAGGAAAAATGCAATATTCTGCCCCACCACAAAAAATGACTCGCTGCTCAGTCAGAGCTACACATGGAGGATGTGGCCAAGTTTGAGTGTTGTGCTCCTTCTGTATCAGGAAGTATGTGAGACCAGATAGATACATCGGGTACCCTTACGGGGACGAGTATTTCGGTAGTGTTGCAAACTTTCTGCAACCCTTGTGAGGCCAAACTATGTCAAGGGTTATTTGGTTTCTTAAATTTTCTTTTTGTAACACAGAGACATAAATTATTTGTTAATTTTACTAAGCTTGCTGTTTTCCCTTTTTGTGTTACATAGTTTAAGATCTCTCTCTCTCTCTCTCTCTCTCTCTCTCTCTCTCTCTCTCTCTCTCTCTCTCTCTCTCTCTATTGTGTCAGATCTTGTGGCCTGTTTGTTATTTTTATTTAATTATTTTCTTATTTCTTCTGCTTCTTCTTTTTATTATTATTATTATTATTATTATTATTATTATTATTATTATTATTATTATTATTATTATTATTTGAGACACAATCTCATTTCAAGTTTATCACAGATAGGAAATTATATTTATTTCCTTTTTCATTGACAAAGTGCATTACTTAAGCAAAACAATAAAAACAAAATTACATTCAACTGTAGGGTCAGGGATAATTACACGTCAGTGAAAAAAGTATTAACCAAAACCGAATAAATCTTTCCTTATCTTCCAGATCTTTGAAGAAAGTTAGTGCTGTTGGTGGTCATGATAAGTGATTATACTGTCAGAAAAATGTCGACTGAAGTCTTGTGAACTACTGCGTGAGCTTTATTTTTAGGCTTTGCCCCCATCGCATTGGGAATCAGATATCGCCCTTCCGGTTAGTATTGGACTCCACTGTTGCTTTGTGCCACTCCATCAGGAAAATGCAATCCCATGACAAGTTAGAAAATGTATTGCCGTCAGCTGTTCGCACATTTTATTTTTGGGCGAGGACATTTAAATACGTTTCATCTCTTTAACCTCATTTGAATTAAAATTTGACAGTGTTTATGAACGCGGACAATAAGGAGTTATTAAAAACAGTTTCCCTAATCTTTGGTTAAATATAACTGCTTAAGATTATTCCGAATGTATACTGTCAGCAGGGGTGTAGCTGAATTTCGTTACCCGAGGGTCTTATATCAGACAGGAAAAAAAAAATGCAGCTTTATAGTAAAATTACAATCATGCGCTGGGACAAAAGTTTTAAAATTCAACACCTTAATCGATATACAAGAGAAGACATTTGACAAAAACTTTGCAAACTGTTTACCTTAATTATATCGGACATGTAAATTAGAGTTAATTCACAAACATCAACACGGAATGATGTGATTTCCGGTTATTTAATTATCGATTTTGGTTCTTGTCGAAGAAATGTATACATTTTATTTTTATGAGCTCTTTGTTTTTAGCTAGGATTATATTTTGCCGGATCATTACGTCAATTCAGTTCACAATGACGCAAAAACTGCTGGCCATTGGGCCTGGAATGTCAAAGGTTATCTCTTAAATCAATAGTCACGGCTCTTTCTCAAATAGCTGTCAGGAAATGACGAATGATAACTTGTTATTGTGTAGATGTTGTGGAGCTAAAATTCAAGGGCAGAGATTAATCGGGTTTAAAATTCTCTAACATGTATTACAGATTGTACATGAACTTAAGATCTTTTTAGTCATAGATCATTCTAGCCATGAGAGAGAGAGAGAGAGAGAGAGAGAGAGAGAGAGAGAGAGAGAGAGAGTGTCGTTAGAAATTGCGATTATTAAATTTATGCACGTAATTTTTGTGAACGGTTTTTAAGTCATGATCATTCCATTTTTCTTGTTAATACTGCAGGTAAACCTTTCGAATACATTTTGTGGTATCAGTGTGTAAAGTCGATTTATACAACAGTTTGTCCCACAACACACTGGTTCTGGATCCAAATATTTAATTTCAAGATCAAGATATAGTTAAATATATTTTGCTTACAATTTTTAGAAACAAATGTACTCACCCCCTGAGAAATTACTAATCTACAAGTATTTTCAAAAGAAACAAAACAAAATACTATAAGACTCGACACATTTTGTTTAATAATTGTAATTTTAACGCGTTTCTAGACTTTAAATAATATTTACCATAGAGCGCAACTGGGTATGTTGCTTCGAAGAATCTGAAGAAGAAAAAAAACGGTGTCATTGTAAAGATAAAGCCCTTAATGTTCGCTTGCCTTGTGTTCGAAACATTACATTTTGAAAGATTAAAATGCAATTTGCGTACTTATTTTTATGGTCATAGAATGATTATAAAAAGATCATTGTAACAAATTGCGAAAACTACTTTTATATCGTGTTGAAAACGCATAAATATTTGATGCAATTTTAAAGCCTGTGTGCTCGTTTGCTAGATAACAAAACATGTGTCGTTGTATACAAGGTTTACAGCTAATCCTGCGCTCTGGTCGCTGGACTATAAAACCTAGCGGTAATGGTGCACAAGAAATTTATTTTTCAGCGTATTCCCTCAATGTGTCCTCCGTGCACTATTCATTGTTTTAGAATTCAAAACCATATATTTTCTTATCTTGCTCTCATTTTAGAATTACCTCCTCCACCGGCAACGGCTAAGATAGTTTCGTATTTGGACACCTCCCTAATATTTAAGGTAGAAGGCATGAGCCTAATTATCACAATCCTAGCATTGTTCAGTTTACACATTAGCAGAGGCGTAGCTATAATATTTTGCGCCCGGGGACGATCTATAAAATTGGCGCCCCCTCCCCCTCCCCGTTTAATCACATTGATCTTTCGACCGATTTATTACCTTTGTTTACTTATTATAATGTAACGTTGTAAGCCTCATTTTGGCGCCCCTGTACCTTGGCGCCCGGAGACATATGTACCCCCTGCCCTCCCCTTGCTACGCCTCTGCACATAAGCAAAATTTGTAATGTGGTTTAGAATTACTTTGAGTTAGGCTTGGACATAGATTGACTTGTTGGTGACTGCCTGTCACAGTTAGACTAGCATTGGAGATCAAATGCGTAACTTGGGCTTCAAATGAGCAGTCGACTTGGCTTACGTATTTACATGTGTCTGCTACTGAGGTAAATATAAAAAAAAAATCTTGATGGTTGAGGGGTGATGAAAAGTATGCTAATTTGTTACAGTGCTAGTGAACTTTATTCATGCATATGGCACATACTGATTCTTTTAGTTGTCTATCACAGGAAAATATTTTCCAAATAGCTCCTTCCTGTAAAAAGAGGGGTTGGTGAATGTTGGTTCAGTATAAAAGCCACTAGTTGCATAAGGAATTAACTTTAATACCTCAGTCAGAATCTTACAAACACCCTTTCAACAAAAATCATTAGTTAGTTTTCATTTGTATCTTTAATGTAATATTATTATCATTTTTCTGCAATAGGTCATTTTCGGACAAAAATGTGCCAAAAATGTCCAGTTATACCTAAAGCGAGATCTGTGGGGTTACAAAAACCCTCCCCGTAGTATGTCTCCATCTGATGTATTTATGCTCCCAAGACATGTAAATTTATGCTTGACAACTTGCTTTCCACACAGCACGGGTATCTTGCCGAGACACTTGCTTTTCCGTTGTAAAATCGCAACGTCAAATTTGTTCAGTGAGTATATCACATGTTCACTATACGACTAGTAATTCGTTTTCTTTGCTCCTTTTCTCCTATAAAAAAACTATTATTTTCTCTTCGGTCTGCTGCACAATGATAAATCAATGGTTCATCATCTGTGACAATTACATTCAAAAGACTCTGGTCAGTTTCTATCACTGGTCAAGAAATGCGAGGCATATCATGCACAAAATGTCTATACTAGAAGGATTCTTCAATGTATTAGAAACACTGACAAATCAATGATAATATAAATATCTTCCACCGTGTATTGATCATCGTCATTGAGTGCTCCCTTCAAAGCACCCAGTTCTCTCTCAACATTTGCTGACAACGCTGGTCCTGAAATGTGGGTCGTCTTATATGAATTGGCGACCATCTTGAAACATGAAACCTTCTGAAAACTGCAGACATAAATCCGTAAACATTGTCCAAATCAACCTTTACAATTTGAGACAAAATTATTTATTTTAAATTATTCTTTAATTATGTGCTACATGAAGCCATTCAAGACTTAACACCAAGTTTATTAAAATAAAATAAAATTGTATTGCCATTGAATACAAAGCGAAAATAAGAAAGACACATTATTATTAATTCAATCCCAAATAATTCTAAATGTTCTTTCGCAAGTTCAAAAGTATGGAATGTTCTTTAATTTTTCAACTCTACCATTTGATGAATTGCATCGGTGGTTTAAACAATTTTGGCATAGGGAAATCCACTAGAAAAACTGGATTGAATTTGGAATAAGCGTACGTACTTTCGATTGGTTGATAGGTTGAGTGCGTGATGGGTCTGTTCCCACTCACCCAGGTCTAACATTCATATTATTAGCCCCTTTTTATGGGTATGATATGACGACCAAATTAAATAGCGTACTCTGTGCGCATAAACGCCAGGAAGATGTGGCACCACTCCATCTTCCTGGATAAATTAAACCACTGCCATGTAAATAAATGACAGTGCAAAATAGTGAACATATGACCCTAGTGGCCGGTTTCACTTTAAATCCAACTATTCATTCATGGAATGTTCTGAACGAATTCCAGTAGCCTTGAATGGCTTCATATAGCATAATGATATAAAGCAGAATGTATAAAGCAGAATGTCTTTGAATGAGTTCTCAATAATCCCAAAGTAGTCTTTAATTCCAAAAGGCTGGATCATGTTGTAATTCCAATGAATAATTAAAATAAATAATTCCTCTTAAATTATATACGAGTACAACTACCAATTCTGATTCTCAAAGACTGGTCTGAAACAGGAATGAAGATTTTGTTTATAAAAGCCTCTTTATATACGTGCCCACTCGACCTGTGTCGCAAAATCATTTCCTGAAAAAATAAATGGAAAATTATAAAAAGTATTGTAAGCATGTTCGCTTCAAGAAATGTCTAAGCAAAAGTAAGCCTAGGTCCAGAACTCAAGGAAACATCTAAAAGAACATTACAATAATCAGGCCAAAACTATCCTCAATTAAGGACGGAAATGTCCACCCTCAGGAAATGAAGTTTGTGGCAAACTCTTAGCAATGTCTCTTGTATCTTGTGCAAAATTCTGACCTTCAGGTAGAATATCAAGGTACCTATTAATTTTAGGATGAATTTAGGATAACTGATGTTTAACTGTCTCAGATTCGATGATAGTCAAATTTCAAGAGGTCATATGAATTAAAATTACATAACACGTGACCGTTACGGTGGCTAATTGGTTAGAACGCCCTTCTCGAATGCGGAAGGTCGCGGGTTCTAAACCCCGGCAGAGTCATACCAAAGACAAAAAAAATGGTACTAACAGCTACCTCGCTGTGCGAGCAGTATTAAGAGGTTAGTGTTAGGTCTGGTCGACCTTTTGTCAGGATAATGTGACTGGGTGGGCCGTCATACTATATGTCTGCGGTATCATGCCATAGTGCTAGACATCACTATAAACTGTCGCATTGCAGATATAGAAGCGATATGATTGAAAAATTGTTAAAGCTACGTAACAAATCCAAATCAAGCACACTCACACATACACACACACACACACACACACACGCGCGCGCGCGCACACACATAAACAAACATACACGCCTGGCGTTTGACTCTTGACTTTCGAGAGACTAATCGCCATGTCCTCTTTGATGTTTTGTACTATTCGATAAAAAAGCTACCGTAAAATCATTTTTAAGTTTGATGCGCTAAAACATCTACCTTGTATGTGAAATCCCCTTGACCAAATAAATAATCATAAAGGAAAATAGATACTTGAGAGAGAGAGAGAGAGAGAGAGAGAGAGAGAGAGAGAGAGAGAGAGAGAGAGAGAGAGAGAGAGAGAGAGAGAGAGAGCAAACAAGAAAATAAATTTTAAAATATAAGCGCTATATCATGTAATTGAAAACAAAATTCATTCTTGGGAAAAGTTACTTTAAAATGTATATACATGAATTCCTTGGAATTGGAAAAACTCTCTAAGAACCAAAACTACACCAAATAAGTGGCATGTGTGTACTTTTAATTCCAGGCTTTTCTGCACGAGTAGACGTACAAGGCTATGCATTTCATTCCGTGCAAATCGAGGTAACTGTTCATGTGCACGAAAATTAACCAAAGTCATGTCAGAGACAGTTTTGCTTCGGAACAATGTCTTGTAATTGATTCAAGTCATTTATTTTTTAACTTGTTTGTTTGTTAGATTCAAATTTGGCATCTTAAGTTTAAGATTCGTTCATTGGGGTGGGAGGGAGGTGATCTGTACTTTACAGAATAAACACCAGGTGTTGACCTCTTTTCTGACCTGGCTTCAGAGTTGTAAACAAGGTTTTAAAATGATTGGTTGGTTAAAAGAACATTATGGAGCTTTATATAAACATCTTTCACTTTTTAGTTGGATCATATGGTGTGTACGTGTTTTTTTTTAAACGTAAATTTGTTCTAAAAGATTCTAGAAGATCACGTGACCCCTTTCTTGTTTACGTAAAAACAGGTATATAAATTATGTTTTGGAGCGAACTATTTAGTAGAACTTGGGTTGTTAGACTATTAAGTTGTGTCGTTTTGAGTTATTTTAAATTACCTTGTATTGGAAATTATTTCAATTCGTTTGGATTCAAGAGGATTTATTTTGTTATTTATCTGGAAAAGAATTGTGCTCATAGAATTTTATTACCAAGAACTGACTTCATCAAGTGACATCGTTTTCCATCTTGGATACCTTGCTGGGATTCGAAATATTTTTCTTTTCTGGAAAATATTTGTACTTAATAAATTATTTATTAAGTTTTTAAAAGCTTGTTATTTTCGCTCTTTCTATGTTACTGTTTATTCGAGCCTAAGCACGTAACAGTCTGCAATGAAAGTTTGTTGACATTCTCAAGTCGAAGGGAGCACATGACCGGCATGTACAATGTACAAGATTAATTTAACGACACAATTGTTCTCTTGTGTAATATTCCATTTTGTAATGGAAAGAGCAACACCCTGGTTAAGATATGTGATTCTTCAACATTTTCGAATTGGAATCGAGAAATGAACTGGCAGTTGGGCAGTAGAAGGAATAGGCACGGACTTTTTATATAAAATTTCTTTACACACAAAGAAACAGATACATACAAACTTGTGTAATTTAAAGAAATACATATACCTATATATATGCTATAAATTTAGATTCATGGAGTGTAACATGTACGTTTTGCTTCATTTATCGACAAGTTTCTTTACTAAGTCGAAATGCAAATCTAACGAAAGTCGTGAAAATTGAAACTACTACGGAGATTCTTCGTTTTGAAGCGCGCACCTTACCAGCTCAACCGGAACTTGAGTCCTGACGATGTTTACATGTCTCTGGAAGTACGTTGAAGACAATTGCCTTTTCATTGTCTGATCTGGACCTGGAAGTATGTTGAAGACAAAGGCCTTAATCGTGGCTTATCTGGTTTCAAAGTGCGTTGAAATATTGTTTTTTTCTTGTCTGATCTGGTTTCTGGAAGACCGTTGAAGATAAATGTGTTCATCTTGTGCAATATGGTCTTGGAAGAACACCGAAGATCAAGGTCTTGAACCTGGTTCATCTGGTGCCAGCGACAGGCTTAACATGCCATTCCAATCAACACTGTGGCTCATTCTTACACAGTGATTGATAAAAATGGCACGCATCTCTGTCCAAATGAGGTACACGTTAATGTTTTCCTGTCGGATCTACGCTTTCATACATGTATTCCTGTAAGATCCAAGCATCTCTGTCATATCTACGTCTTGAGTGTAGATTCATTGGAACATCCTGCTTCTGTGACATTTTGGCTACAAGGTCTCATAATGCCATGTAATTGTAAAGCGTTCACTGAGTCGATATTCCGAATTTACTAAAGCGTAAACTATAAGCTAGTGGCCTTCTTTGCCGTGCCGTGTTGTAACCATATTGAAAAGTGTACAGGGTTTAAGCGGCTTTCAATATGGGCACAAAACACCACAGCAACGAAACTGACCAGTGACATAAAGCATGATCGAAGCCGTTGCCTTTAATGTAGGTCTTATAGGGCTTGTTGGAAGTTATTTTATCTACTTGTACATACAAAAGGCGTTATTTCAGAAAATTTCTGTCTCCACAAATCATATTCTAAACTGTTAAATGTGCGAGCTACACGATGATGTCTCATTGGTGAAAGGAAAGTGACGTTCTGATTACTGGCCATTGGAGATGGTGGTGGAAATAACAAAAACAATGTACATGATTCCAAATGTTTAAAAACCAAACATTTCCTAGCTGTAACACAGAAACGCTTGAAGGGCAGTGCAAAGAATAATATATATTAAACAACTTTACGCTGACGATGATTAAGCGCCGAGCTATGGCTAGTTTTTATCAGAATACTATAAATTGACCAATTGATTTAACAGTATAAATATGAAATAAACGGTGGGACATCGAAATGCTTTTGGACATGTGTGAATACTAAATTACTGACATTCCATATCCCACAGGCAGACACATCACTGTTTGTAATGTATTAAACAAACTCAAACGTCATGCTTTTGGACATATCAACAGTATAATTCTGAAAAGGGAATTTATAACTATTAAAATATATCTAATAGTTCGTTGGAAATGTACGCATAAATTTATTTAAGCTTTTGTCGAGGATACCTTGCAACAAAAAAGGACTCCAATAATTCACAAATTCTTGGGCAGTGGCAGATACTTTATTTGGGTAGTGTCTGCTCTGAAAATGGACGCACCCGCCAAAACACGAGTCTCCTTCTGCCTTGCATGTCGGCTTTGGTTAGCCAAATGATAAGGGAGTAAACCCTATATGAAAAACCTGAGTGGAGACCCTACGATGCACTACATCCCCTTCTGGCAACTCCTTGGTCTGGAGAGTAATGGGCTCTGCCAGACGACTTTTGCCCAAGACACACTAAAATCAGACTATTGAGAGCACTATTCATCTCAATCTTTCTGTATTCATGTGAGGCCTGGACCCAGACAGCAGAATTACAATGAATAATATAGGCACTTGAAATGAGATGATACAGAACTATCCTTGGCATCTCTTACACGGACCACATCACAAATGAAAAAGTGCGTAACCACCATCAGGCACAAAAAGTAGGCCAATATAAAGACCTCCTCACCACCGTCCAAAAGAGAAAGCTAAAATATTATGGCCAAGCCACTAGAGCCAACAGTCTATCCACAACAGTACTGCAGGGCAGCGTCCAGGATGACAAAAGAAGCGGTAGACAGAAAAAAGTGGACAGACAACGTCACTGAATGAACCAGGAAACGTTTTGCGGAGACACAAGAAATGGGACATGATTGAACCAAGTGTATGGAACTGATCTGATGAAAAACAGCAACGTGCCTCGAGGACTACACTAGCTCAAGAGACTGATGATGATGATGATGATGATGATGATGATGATGATACTACTACTATTACTACTACTACTACTACTAATAATAATAATAATAATAATAATAATAATAATAATGAGGACTTTGTATAGCGCCTAATCTTCAAAAGCTCAAAGCGCTTTACAACATCTATAATGATATGACTACACTAGAGAAAAACAAATAACAAAAACCACGAAATTGGAAAACATAAAAGCATGCTGAAAACATAAAGATACAAGACATTATTAGGTCTCTAAGTTCGTTCCTGCAGTCGAAAAAGGTGAGTTGTAAGAGCACTCTTAAAATAGACCACTGTGTTTTTGTGTCTAATTTCAATAGGCAATTCGTTCCACATCGCCAGGCTCTGGTATGCAAAAGAACGTTGTCCATAAGACTTCGTTTTCATAGTTTTCATAGGGAACAATGAGTATACGATTGTCAGAAGAGGAGCATAAGTATCTTGCTGGTGTATACACATGGGTGAGGCCGGATAGGTATGTTGGACTGGAGTCTGTCATTGAAACATAGCACAGAGAACAAATTTTGTGTTTGATTCTGTATCGAATGGATAGCCAGTGTAGGGTACAGAGCTGTGGTGAGGTGTACTCTGATCGAGGTACTCTGAAAATGATCAGAGCAGCTGTGTTTTTAGCTTTTTGAAGTTTCTGGAGTAGATATTGTGACGAACCAGACAGAATTGAGTTACCATAGTCCAGTCTTGAAAGTACTAATGAACACAAGTGTTTTAGTGGCATCAACTGAAAGATATTTGGGAATGGAACTGATGCGTTTCAGTTCAAGATATGCAGTCTTGCATATGTTCATGACATGTTGGTGCAATGCGAGAGAACTTTCTAGAGTAACACCTAAATTTCGTACTGACTGTGAGAACTTAATGTTCGTGTTGCTGATGTTTATTGTCTGAGGTAACGGATGTGAATGAGAAGGTCTTTGTGTTGTGATCAGAATAGCCTCAGTTTTATCATCATTCATCTGCAGCTTGTTACATGTCATCCATGATTTCACATCCGAAATGCATCTCTCTACTCCATGGATGGCAGTATCAACTTCAGTTGGGTGCCTAGACTTGTATATTTGGGTGTCATCAGCGTACAATTGTTGGGACACTGGGTGATGATCTATGACACTTGAGAGCGGCTGAGTGTATAGAATTAAGAGAACAGGTCCAAAAACAGACCCATGTGGAACACTACAACATAGATCAACTGGGCTGGAACGTACTCCATTTGCAGATACAATTTGTGTCATGTTCACTAAGTAGGACTTGAACCACTGTAAGGCTATATTCTGAATGCCAAATACGTGCTGGAGACGGTGAAGTAATATAGCATGGTCTATTGTGTCGAATGCTGCAGACAAATCAAGGAGTGTAAGGACTGTAGTCTTTCCACTATCCAAAGCAGAAAGAATGTCATTAAATACTTTCAGAACAGTAGTTTCAGTAATGTGGCAAGGGCGATATGCAGAATGTACATTGCTAAAAAGACTGTTTGAATTCAAATGAGATACAATTTGGGTTAGAACAACTTTTTATAAGATTTTGATATGAATGGGAGATTAGAGACTGGGCGGTAGATCTTTAAATCGTTAAGCTTAAGTGTTGGTTTCTTCAGCAGAGGCTTTACGACGGCAGTTTTGAAAAATGATGGGAATTCCTCAGATGAGAGATAGGTATTAATAACATCTGTTAGTGATGATAATAATGGATCTGAGCACTCAAGTAGCAGTGATGTCGGAATTGGATCAAGTTCACATCATGATTGTCCGTACTAAATCAAAAGAGACAGGTTGAAATGCTCATAATGGTCGTCTCTGAACTTCTGTATCATAACTGTAAGGTGACGAGTCAATTTAAATTGTGTTGTCAAGCTAATCTCTGATGGTTTTTACTTTGTCACGGAAGAAATTTGCAAATAGGTCTGGAAGGTCTGCTGGAGAGAAGGTAGTTGGAAGTGGTGTACATTTGTTCCTTGACATTAGCTTGTTAGTTATCTCGAAGAACTCTTTGCAGCTGTAACTCTCCGTGATCTTAGTACTGTAGTGTGATAATTTTGCTAAATGGACTACGTTTGTGACGTTCGTCTTAGCGGCTTCATACATTTTCATAGACTGATGATGATGATGATGATGATGATGATGATGATGATGATGATGATGATGATAAATTAACATATTTAAGATAACCCCACACATTCCAGATATTTAAGAATTCTTAAACCCTAAGATTCCTCCTATGAAATGGGCAATGCCAGACAGCCTAATATTTTATCTTTAAAAAGACAGATACATAGGTAAGGCAATATGCAATAATTACACAATCGTCTCGTTTCCTGTGCTGTTATCTAGATATATGCAATGGTGTGAATCAGAGACGGCGTGAAATCTGAATGATTAAACTATGCTATTATCGCACTAGTGTTGGTGAAGGTGCACGTGTGTGCCGCGTCTCTGTCTATCTATCTCTCTCTCTCTCTCTCTCTCTCTCTCTCTCTCTCTCTCTATATATATATATATATATATATATATATATATATATATATATATATATACATACATACATACATACATACATACATACATACATACATACATACATACATACATTGTCTGCACTAGTGTATGTACCACCGACATCATTTTTGGTGATGTGTGTTTAGTCGTGATTTGTATAAGGAATGGTGTTTACTGGCAAGGCGATGGGTACAGTTTACCCGCGGACCTGGTTTCGACTCTCCTTAGTGTACAAATTAAAGTTTCTAACAAGCATAGTGATGGCATTTTCTTTATATTAAATATTAATTATATGTATAATTATTAAGCATTCTTCTATGGAAGTCATCGATAGCACGACACAAAAGAAAAAATATTTCATAAGCATTCTTCTATCTCGTAACTTTCTATATTATATCCTAGGCTAGTAAAATTCTATATAAGTGCGTTGTTGTGTGCAGTGATCCAATACTTTTTTCTACTTTCTGGACGTTGTCAAGCATTTATTACGTGCTGCACATATAATATATTATGTTTCTTTCTCCATAAGGGTGACATCTACTAAAAGTATATAATTCCAGTTGTTAATAATTAACTGAATATTCTGCAATCCGATTAGGTATAACCTATCACGTGATTTTTTTTTTTTTTTTTTTATGGTTTAACGCCATTTTTCAGCACAATATATAGGCTATACATGGCGGCCAGTATTAGTGGTGGAGGAAGAAACCGGAAAAAACCCGGAAAGAACCACCGACCCACGAGAAGCTACTGGCAAGCTTTCTCACTTAACTACATTAGCCGAATCTTAGACTCGAACCCACGCAGACAGAGGTGAGATGGCAGTGGTCCGTAACGGACAGCGCTTTAGACCACTCGGCCACTCGGGGCCCCCTATCACGTGATACTGATCTGGAAGTTTTACACATATGTAAATTCTGTCGATTACCGTTTCCATGTCATTTTATTGAAATTTTACCTATACCAATGCCAAATTAATAATATATAAAAATATAACAATCCACAACCACCACCACCACCACGCAGACCCCTTTCAAAATTCGCCCATTAGAATTTAAACAACCTCACCCTTTTTGCCAAAGTAAGCATATGGCCGGCTTTACAAACCAGTCTTTAGAAATTATTGCATTAATCTTCGATATCATGCTTGTCCAACCGCTCCGGTGGCCTAGTGGTTAGAGCGTCCGCCGCGGAAACGGGAGGTCGTGGGTTCGATGCCCGGGCCGAGTCATACCAAAGACTTACAAAAATGGTACTAACAGCTGCCTCGCTTAGCTACGTTAAAAATCCTAATCAAACAAACAAACAAACAAACAAACATGTTTGTCCATGAATCAAGATCAGGGTCATATGAAACGCAAGAAAATCTCAGTACAAATGTATACTATTTTTGGCGTTTGCTCTTAGCAAAAATGAGAACATGTATTTTGGCGCAGTGAAGTGGCAAAAAATGATAGAGAACTATGAGCTACCTGAAATGAATGTTCGTTGATAAACAAATTATCCTGGATGATAGCAGAATGGAAGGAAATTGGAATTAAAATGATAAAATGATCATGGCTGGATATTTATGGATTTGCATATTTTTACATAATTACTCATAAATTAATATATTTACTTTGTGATTAAGGTAAAACTTACGCATCGATAAATACCCAAACCACGTTGATTTATTAAATCCCATAATAAAAATCACGTCACGTGATTCTTTGTACTGATGCGCAATAAAGTCAAACGGATAATTAGAAATTAGAACAAACTATCTCTGCAATCATATTTGTATTCACTCTAATGTTGTCAAAAGCAATTAAAATAAGCAAGGTATTATTTAACATTCTGAGTTTTCAAATTATGTTATATTGGGTTATTTTGGGCGCGACCGAAGCACACGGTGCGAGCGTGATCTTCGGGCGTGATTACAAGTATTAAACGGCACAAACACTATAAATGTTTATAATATATCCCTACCAGTACTTAAATTACTGTTGACAAAATTAAAATACATTAAAAAATATTATTGAATGTAACGTTTGCTCAAATTATTTGTACGAAAAAATATCGCATAAATATAGTTGCATACGATTAAACAATCTGAGTAATGCTGGTAATTGTGGTCTCACCCTAAGTACATGGGAGTTGCATGCCCTTGCACACAATATACATCAGTACAAACACTAAAATCTAAAAATATGTAAAACGTTGAATAACTGCTCTTCACCTCAAGATTGACGTTGGCGAAATGACGCAAGCATCCAAATGCATTGCATTGTTATTTCACTACACTATGACCTTGTTTCGTCAACTAAAATTCATATTTTCAGACTTATGATGAATAAACACTCTTACGTTAGTAATATTTTGATATTAAATTTATGAAATTCATTCTGTTAATCTAACGCTTACAAAGGTATATTTGATTAGTTTCCTTAATTTCCTTTGAAATCAATATTTCTGTAAAGTGCTTTCTTTATAAGAGCGCGCTTTCCAATTACTTAGTCGCTTCATCCAATTGTTTTAAAAAGGTTAACCAAATCATTTAAGATTCTTGTGAAGGCTATATGGTTCTATTTAGTATTCTCTTGCGGTAAAAAGCGAAGAAACACCCCCCCCCCCCCCCAAAAAAAAAAAAAAAAAACCAACAATATAGCCACTGCTAGCAATTAAAACTGGCAAAGCAAACATCAGCAGGTATCAGACTTGTTTCTTGTGACGTATTCAAAGTCGTATGGTGGCAATTACTTTCAACTGTCCTCATACGCCTTACATCCCAAAAATATCAAACTATGAACAATATGCTAACACCAGCTGGTTCGAAATCACAAGATGGTTCCAACGACCATGTTTGTAAACATTCCAATGAATGAAATAATGTGACTATGTTGTGACGATTATTCAAACAAATAGTATGTGAGGGACAAGCAGTAATTTATAATTTTAAAAACAGTTTCATACATTTATTCATTGGATAACTTTCCACATCCATCAAGAAAGCCAGTTATTCGGGCCAACTCATTGACCTATCTATACGCGTGGATTGAGTGTAATGTTACGAACAGAAAGGGGGCCCCGAGTGGCCGAGTGGTCTAAAGCGCTGTTCGTTACAGATCACTGCTTCTCGTGGGTCGGTGGTTCTTTCCGGGTTCTTCCTCCACCGTTAATGCTGGCCACCATGTATAGCCTATCTTGTGCTGAAAAATGGCGTTAAACCATAAAAACAAAACAAAACAAACGAACAGAAAGAAAACAAATATTCGATCATTCGTAACTTCTCAATAGATCCTCGTAATTAGTCGAAGAAATCCGAATGACATATAGCAGCGTAAATTATAAGTATGAGGCGTAGGATTGTGTGCATGTGTGATTTTGATTTTAACAATTTTTCTGTCATATCGCTACGATGTCTGCATTATAACAGTTTATGGTGATGTCTAGTCTAGCCCTGGGGCATCATGCTGCAAACATGCATCATGTACCATCCACTCACATTATCTTGACACCAGGCCGGCCAGTCCTAAAATATGCCTCATAATGCCGAGCACCTGACTAGGTATTTGAAGTACCATTTTATTTTTAAAAAATGTCTTTGATATGACTAGGATATGGTTCGAACCCGGGACCTCCTGCATCCGAGACAGACGCTCTAAACAGTAAGCTACAGAAGTGATGGAGCTGCCGGATTGACCTAGAAAATGCCATTGTTCCCCCCCCCCCCAAGTTATTGCTGCAGTGGTGACTGTCCTTATTGTTGAAGCTGTAGGTCCCAACCATCTTCGCTAGCCAAGGTTCCGATATTTTAACCCTATCTACACCTTGGGGGATCAAGTAGATATATTAGTGATTTGTCCTAGCGACATCCATATGATTTTATGAGTTGATTCCCATAGTTTGTAATAACATCTAACCAAATAGTTCAGCGGTTCATTGTACATTGGCCGATAATCGCGGAGGAAATTGACTGCTAAATGATACTTTGTATGTTCAGCATCGAGTGTACCAGAGAGAAGCCTCTGCACATGTATTTGTATTTGAGTGAAAGGTATTTGTACAAACACGGACCGGCTTCGGAAAACTGCTTATTTACGAGTCCAATTAAGTAATGTTGTTGTTGTTATTGTAGGGTTTAACGCCATGTTTCAGCACACGATTGGCTATATATGGCGGCCGGTAATAATGGTGGAGGAAGAACCCGGAAAGAACCATCGACCCACGAGAAGCTACTGGCAAGCTTTCTCACTTAACTACATTAGCCGAATCTTAGACTCGAACCCACGCAGACAGAGGTGAGATGGCAGCGATCCGTAACGGAGAGCGCTTTAGGCCACTCGGGGCCCCCATTCAAGTAGTGTACTTTCCTTATCTTTTTCATGTAGGAACAGTGTTCAAATTTTAACAACTTAATTTTGATTGGATATGGCGGACTGCAGCCGCATCCAATAAAATTCACAGACCAGAAGCGCAAACATATCTTCTTGATCCGTCAAGGTGTAGAAAAGGTTAACATATCGGAATATTGGCTAGCGAAGATCGACGTGTTTACAATCATAGTTTATTTGCTCTGAAATCGCTGTAATATCATTTATGAAACTGAATGGACATATTTTTCGTCAGCGGGACTACAAAAAATTGCTAGTATACGTTCCTTATGTAATTTGACCTTATTCAGTGATTACTTGGTACATTTAATTCGATTTTTCTGTCATTGCTGCATATATAGTCTCAAATGGCGAGAAGTATGTCAGTTATTTACTTTATTGCTATAGTCCTAACTGAAGCGCTTGGATCAACCTGTCAAAGAGCCAAACATGGCATTTCTCTGAATACTTTTACTTTAAATCTTAGTGAAAACTTCAAAAAATCCTGTTTTTATTATACAAATGCTACTTAATTTGATATAATCTTTCAGAGGACTTATAAATAATCGCTGAAGAATTGTTGATTAATGCACGGAAAATATGCGTGGTTTCGAGTACATGTCTCGGCCAATGTGGGTACGCGAGAAAGCTTGCCAGAATTTTCTCGTGGGTCGGTGGTTCTTTCCGGTTTTTTTTCTTCCTGGATTCTTCGTCCAACATTTCTACTGACTACCATGTAAAGCTGTGCTGAAAATGGCGTTAAACCCTACAACAACAGCAACATTTAACACTTGAATACGGTTGGCTTATCTAGCAGCAAACTGGATTTGTTCAGGCTTTGTATTTAGTTTTTCTTTTCACTAAACATGTTCAATGTCAATAATTTGAAGTTTATTTTCGAGGTCAAAGGTCTACACTCAGAGGATTTTTTAAAAATATCTCATGCACTGTGAGCATATCAAAAACAGGTAGGAATGGATTTGAATCAAACCCAGTTTGTCGTTATATCTGAGGAATATATTAATGACAAAAACTTGTTTTTGGAATTGTGTTTAAAATATGTATTGATTTGGCCAAGCTTCGCATGCTGGTATATCTGGCCAGTATCAGAGGCAAGTACGGTGATATTCTATCCATGTTATCCGGGTCATGGTCAGTGGAATTGGCATATATATTTTTATACTGCACTTACAGCTTTAACCTAAAAGAAAATTACAACCATATCTTGTATGTTGGGACCGCTCCGGTGGCCTAGTGGTTAGAGCGTCCGCCGCGGAAGCGGGAGGTCGTGGGTTCGATCCCCGGCCGAGTCATACCAAAGACTTACAAAAATGGTACTAACAGCTGCCTCGCTTGACGCTCAGCATTAAGAGGTTAGTGTTAGGACTGGTCGGCCTGGTGTCAGGATAATGTGACTGGGTGGGACATCATGCTACATGTCTGCGGCATGATGCCTCGGTGCTAGACATCACTATAAACTGCCTCACAGCAGACATCGTAGCGATATGACTGAAAAATTGTTAAAGCTACGTTAAAAATCCTAATCAAACAAACAAAATGTATGTTGGGGTCTATAAAAAAAAATATACGAGATGGTTTAAATACAAAATTTTATAAAAGAGCGAAGACACGGGTTTGCTGGGAGTGGCATGTATGTGGACCTCTTAAATTCGTAAGTTATGAAGTGTGTGGATCTGCATGTGTATCTTTATGGTGATGTATTATTTAAGTCCTTGGTTATAAATAGCGTTGATAATTAGTTCCCATGAATTGCCACATTTTGCAAATACTTGTTTCGGGAATTATTAATCGCACTGACCCTAAACAGTGAGCAGCGATTTTAATTAGTTTATGATTTGATATATGTGAATTGCTATCTGTTTGAAACACGTGTTTTAAATTCCGCACCAGAGTTAAGTGTTAATTTGAGTAATTATTGTTAAAGGAATGAAATTCCGTCTATAAAACAAGGTTTCTATTGTTTTAGTTACAACTAGGATAAGCTCTCAAAATATTCCTTTTACTAAAATCTAACTGTCATCTGTCATTATCAACCAATTCTGACCAGCCTAACCCAAATACACTCATTTTATCGTCACCCATTTCCAGAAAGGCTCCCATTTTTCAATGCAATTGGCACCGTGTGTCATTGACTCACCAGCGTCTTCAGCAGTCAGCAGTTGTGACGAGAAAATGTTTTTTTTACCACTGCCCGCCCCCCCCCCCCCATCCCCCGTCTGTTCTTTAACAAGAGAAGGTTAGTGAGGATCTCTTTACTTGTCCGTAAAACTTAAGATCTGTTTTTTTATGTCCAATACTAAATTATACGTAAAAAATGAAAAGAAGGATAATACACATGTTCATGAAATCATACGTCAAAAGATAGTTGTTTTCGATAAAACAGCAAATTTCAGTCAATAGCCCTACGAAAGTGTGTTTCTAAACAATGTAAATTACAGGAGATGTTTAAGGGCTCGCGATAGCAATTCTATGGAGAAATAAAAACCCAGTCTTGAAGTGAGTAAACACAAAATAGAATATATACGTATTTGGACAGCCATGATTGGTTAAAGATGACAGTTTGAGTAAAATGGAACTTTTGAGAGTTTTTCTGTTGCTAACTGGAAAACATGAAAGATACAATATTCTGTTGAAAAAAGTTTAGTCCTTTTACAGGCTGGACTCGTTACTAAAACTAATACCAGATTACGTAGGTGCGGAATTGAAAACAGGTGTTTCAAATAAATGTAGATCAAAAAATGCCGAAGAACACTTCTCACAAAGACATTTGCATCAAACAAGAGTCCATACTTTGAAAAAGGGTTGACCTTGAGCATTTAGAAATGTAAATGATTAAAATTTTAATATCAAGACGTTACCATAGGTTTACTTTTGGAGTTGAATTAGTACCGCGAGTCCATAACGGGCTGTCCACAAACAGATGTATTTTAATGTTTCGTTTATGGTGCATTTATAATGAAAGTGGGATTCCGGATGCAAATATTACTCTTCTGTATCAAAGTAAATCGAACTGTAAATAAATTTAGATACGTGTGCATGTGCACCCCCACCCCACCCCACCCCACACAAATTTTCTGTACTGGTCCGATTTTCGTTTTTTTTTTTATAAAAAAAACATATTTTTAGTCATTTATTATAGGAGTTTTAAAAAAAAATTGGGAGTTAACAGGAACTGTAATTGTTGGTATTTACATTTTTATTCCATAACATTCATTGCCTAAACAATACTTTTGAACATGGTTTAATACATCCATGACAATTAATGAATAAAACAAATAATACATTTTTCCTGACCTTCAAGATGTTTGGCACAAGCAAATCATGCAATAATGTCAGTCATCGCAGTCGATGTAAAAATTTCGATTATAACACCCATTACTACTAAGTTAGTTTCCAGAAGGAGAACAAAATCTATACAATTATTAGTCTAAGCTGTCTGCCAAATTCTCTTTCTGTGAATACATGTTTACCATCTGTTAAGCTATCCAGTTATGACTGTTCACTAAATACAAATAATCAGGAACGACTAAAAAGAGTTAATATATATATATATATATATATATATATATATATATATATATATATATATATATATATATATATATATATATATATATATATATATATATGTATATATATATATATATATGTATATATATATATATATATATATATATATATATATATATATATATATATATATATATATATATATATATATATATATATATATATATATAAAACGATAAACCGACCAAACAAACCAATGTTTTTAATTCAAGTTTGTGGTTAATATAATAATTTGTAATTTAGAGTAGATGAGAATGAAGTATTCGGGAAGAAACGGTATTACCGGACTTTGTTTTGTTTCTCGACGAGACACTAGCGTCGGAACATGGTGTTGATAATTTATTTAATGGTCCCATAAAGTAACTGAAAATTTTAAAGAAACATATTTTGTATAACGAAACTTAGTTTTAGAATATAATGGATAAAATTAAGACATATAAATACAAATTTCGTTACAATTAACCACGTTCCAGTACACCAGATATTCACGTCCAGCACTTAAAAAAATACCATCAATAAATGTCGGCATTTTTCTCTCTTTAAACCAAGTTTTTCATGGAATGTCGACAGTAATGTCCCTAAATTTTGTCACCATAAGGTATTGTATCTGGCAGAAAATAACACCAAAAAAAAAAAAAAAAACCGATCTATGACATTCAATGTATTGCGCATAAATGGAAGTTTCGTATCGAAAATGACAAAAGTTCAAAATTTTATTCGATGAAATTTGATAAATAGCTGAGGTAGGAAATTTGACAGAAAATTTGTAAAGTACATATCTTAACCAAACTGGATAATATAAAAAAAAAAAACGGTTAATGTTCAAAAATCAGCAAGAGATTGTGTCATTCCTCAAAACCATCAGGCTTCATATTTCCACGATATGCTGGCAATGTGTTGAAATAAAGATGCATTGTCTTGAGGTCAAAATGTATACAATTGTTTTTAAGTATCTGTCGTTATCTACGATGGTAATATTTCCGGATCATAACGTAATTCCAGTCTCGCTGACGCAAAAGATGTACGGACATTGCTCGTGGAATGTCAAAGGTTATCTCTTCAAGCTATAACTGTCACAACTCTTCTCGAAATGCGGTCAGTAAATGACGAATTAACTCGTCAGTATGACGTCCCATGGTGTAGAGTTTAACAGATCTTCTCAAAAGGCTATAGTGTCATATAATGTTCCAACAACTGTGCACATTTTGGAGAGAGAGAGAGAGAGAGAGAGAGAGAGAGAGAGAGAGAGAGAGAGAGAGAGAGAGAGAGAGAGAGAGAGAGAGAATTTTGTTAAGACAAAACAGCAAGACGCAGAAATTAAATTCCTACTTCACAGATAGACATTTTGTTGGAAAGGTTGACTCCCGTGGCGCGGCATAAAACACAATAATGCATGTATTCATACGTTCAACTTTAGTATTCACTTTCAGTTAAACATATGATGTGTTCAGAACAGAAACAAATTAATAGAAATGAGCTGAACATACATTCCAAATCATGCACATATTTACATGTTTGGATGTAGTTGTAGTAGAGATGAATCAAATTACAAAATGTCGTCACTCTTAACACAAAGCACCCAGGAAATGAACATTACACACAAAATGGCAACAAAATCACTAAAAATGAGACATTTATCACATTGGCCTTTTGTTTATATAAGGGTATAGTACTTGTCAAGATTCATCCAATCACTTTCATGATTCCCAGAAGAATAAAAGACTACCATGTAAAACCCCACTCCAAAAAGAATATAAATTTAATGTGTAGGTTATATTGACAGGGTTTTGTTGCACAGGTGTGCTGTTAACAGAGATAATCATAGCGTTTGGTGATTCTAGCATGAACAAATAAACCTCAAGGACAAAATGTAACAAAAGTCAGTGAAATATAGATCGCAGTGATCTAATTTTGTAACGAGTGTCTTCGATAAAAATTCCCTCACCAAGTAATGCTATTCCAGGCTTAGCAGTATCAAAAGTGAATGCGATTTTACATGTAAATTTTCAGTTTTTCTCATTGATGCAACTGCTGGTGGAAAAAAGTAAAAGGATGTATAGTTGTTCTACAAATGTGTTATAATATAATAATAATAATAATAATAATAATAATAATAATAATAATAATAATCTATTATCAAATGCCGAGTTTCCTTTACAGCAAAAATGAAATAGCAAACCTGTGACAACAAACTAAATTTCAGCTAATACAGGGACTACTTTACTTAAATTGAAGACATCGCAGTCTATAAAACTTGTTATGGAGCTTTAATCTTCTGGTCCAGTCTGACGTGAAATGCTTTCAATAATTCCGCTGCGACATATCCTTGCTGCGTACAGATATAAAATATACACGAATAAAAACATCTACATCACTGACCAATGACCTTGTGGTTCGGCTCTTTATTGTAGCGATTTTACGTTAACTTGAAGGAAGTGCTCGATAAATGACAGTGCTTCCACTATTATTGGTGTATCGAATTACGCAACTGTTCCATAACAGAGATGCACCGACAAACGAATACTTATGTTGGCGGCTTTCACGTTTGAACTTTCTCATGTCCAGAGTTTAGATGATTATTCCAGGGACGGGTGTTGCTAACGACAATATTGATCAAAGGCGTCAGACGCTGCCTCCAAATATAAAAAGCAATATATGAGAGAGAGAGAGAGAGAGAGAGAGAGAGAGAGAGAGAGAGAGAGAGAGAGATGGAATGGCAAAGATAACCCTTCATCAGCAGTGATTTGCAAAGGACCGGAAGCAACCAGGTTATGCTGACATGCCGCAAATTTTAGTTTGATTATTCACTCGTTTCAATGAAGAAATCTGCTTTTTAGATATAACAAAACGGCGAATTGCAATTGCATGGATTTTATTTCTAAGAGACAGTATATCGTCATGAAAATGTCATGTTCAATTTCATTTTGTTTACCTAATTACTTGTACTGTTATAATTTACATTGTACATTGTTCTATTCTAGATCTTTGCTCAGGTATCTGTTACCGTATCCATTAACTACATATTCTATTTTATGGTTTGCTTGATCCGTGCAATAAGATAAACAATCACAGAAAAGCGGAAGTACCTCCATGTTGTCCTTTGACGAAGGAAGAACCCTACGTCGACGGTGTACTTGACAAAACCTTAACGTCAGAGCAACGTAAAGAGGTGGAGCGTCTTGACAGAACGACCTAGCAAGACTGATTTGGAGTTCAGTTTGAAGCTACTGGACACAAAGCGTGTGAAACTGAAAGCGAATGAACTACTACTACTCCACGGGAAATAAGAAACTGTCCGAAATGAAATTCAAATTATGATCGACTTGGGAGTCACTGTGCCAGCTAAATACGTTTATAACTCTCCCATAATTTGGGCACAGAAAAGGAGCGGAACTCGCCGATTTTGTGTCGATTATAAGTAATTAAACAAGATAACAAAAGGACAAGTTGAAATGTTACTGGATCTAACGTCCGTATTTTCCCGAGTGACCAACGCCAACTATTTTTTGAAAATTGACCGTACGCCTATAAATGGTTTGCGTATACAGCACTCAGAGTTTGAATCATGCAGGCATACAAAGACTAAACGTTTAAGCATATCATAACCCACATGGCATGACGTCAATTGCGAAGGAAACCCATACCAATAAATCCATCCAACACATGGTATGACGTCATCTGCGAAGAAACTCAGACCAATCAAGCCATCCAAAACACGGCATGATGTCGTATACGAAGGAAACCCAGACCAATCAATCCATCCTGAATAGGGCATAACATGCATAAATGACCGTATGCGAAAAAAAATCTAGACTCAGTTCGTATCATAGAGGAACTGTAGTGGGTGGAAATCACCAACGATTTATATGCCCCTTTACTTTGTTTTCGAAACAGATGGGAATCATACGTACCGTAAGTTTCAAATTTTTCACCTTTGGCTAAACATATTTTGAATACCAGAATAATTTGCTGTCGAATGGTATGCCATTGATAGTTAAATATAACGTCATGCACATATGATGAAAAGTAATCTATGCAGGGCAGTGGAAAGAGTGCACAAGCAATTTGTTGAGAAAATTTTGCACCTACATATATGTAAGAAATTTAGACTGCTGTAATGTAATAACGAGCCAGTTCTCTTTCTGCACATCCATATGCCATATATATGAAATTGAGTTGCAGATATAATGTAAATACTCAACAAAATAACCGCAAAGAAAATATGATTTAAATAGAAACACATCCTAGTCTCAACTGTAAATTGTTGCTATGATGGCGTACGAGTTCTTCGTAGTATGCAAAATATCAAGGCCTGGAATATGGTCGATCTGGTGCCAGCGACAGGCTTAACATGCCATTCCCATCAACACTGTGGCCCATTGTTACACAGTGACTGATAAAAATGGCACGCATCTCTGTCCAATCTAGGTCATAAATATTTTCCTGAAAGCTTCACAATTATGTTCAATCTAGGTCCTCATATGTTTTCCTGGAAGCTCCACGAATCTCAGTTCAATTTAGGTCTTCGTGTTTCCCGGAAGCTTCAACTTCTGTAAATAATTTGGTTACAAGAACTCATTATGAAATTATATTCTAGGAAGCGTTAGAAATTACCTTATTGCAAACCTTCTGACACGATACATTAATACCAAGGGGGATCACTACCATCTCACCTGTCTGCGTGGGTTCAAGTCTCAGATTCGGCTAACGTAGTTATGTGAGAAAGCTTGCAAGTAGCTTCTCGTGGGTCGGTGGTTCTTTCCGGGGCTTTTCCCGGGTTCTTCCTCCACCAATAATACTGGCCGCCATGTATAGCCTATTGTGTGCTGAAAAACGGTGTTAAACCCTACAAAAACAAAAACAAAACAAGCAAACAAACATTAATACAAAACGTGAAGACTCATATTAGCCAACATAACCTGCAAGATACACGAATAATCCGATATATATGTTAGTCATTACAGCGTAAATATATGCCACTGTGATCTAAGTTAGATGAAGTGAGACTGTACCCATTCATAATAGAAAGGGTCATGACCAGAGAGCAAATTGTCTTAAAAACAAACCAGAATTGATGACATAATTGAAACGTGTTGATCTAAATGTAGGTAAATGATGTGCGTTTGGTGCAAGATTTGTACTGTCGAATACGCACATTACCAAGGGTGACATAAAAATGGATCGAGGTAATAGCACGTACCCTACCACATATTATCACAATGATGCACTTCTGCTAATTATTAGTAGTACTTTCCTGAGATAGCCCGATACGACGTCCCAGCGGTTATATGGACTTTCGCATAATCCGGTCCGATGAATCCTCACACCGTGAAGTTGCTGGAGTACTTATCCGATAATATTACGGTCGATTAACTATACTACCCGTCCAATCTAACCCATAAAATGTCCTATGTATCGGCGCATGTATGATAAAATTCACATCTTATTATGTAAGATGTTGGGTGTGATGCAAGGGCGCCCGCACATAATGGCAAGGGGGTGTACGCTTGCCACCTCTCGGGATTTCAACCCTACACATAGACCTACATCTGTATGGTTCCGTTCCAATGTGCTGGTGCACAGCTGAAGGCTTTCTTCCTACCTAGGCAGACAGCTGGAGAAAACGTTTGCTTCCGTCTCGTCGGGATATGTCACAGGATGGAATAACGTCGCCAGTATATGAAATAAACAAATCGATAAAAAAAGCTTGTTCCTTTCTTTAATTTGAAATTATCAAAATGTTACAGCACTTGCCTCCACTCCCAGAATAGAGACTACAAATTTATTTTTGTTGACAGAAATTGGATTTATTGTGCACGAGGTTGGTAAAGATAAATGCGTTTCTCCTGCTTTCTTACACCTTTATCATATGGGGAAAAGGTCAAGTCACACTTATCCTGAAGCAAAAAGAATAAGACCTTTCTTACTGCAATCCCATGACCAGCACACTTTAGGAGCTCCAGTGGAATGACCATCACTAATATGATGTACATGCTATATTGTTTATACAGACAAGTAGCCTTATTGCTCAGAGTCAACACAAAAGGTAATTCTGATTCAAGCATGCTTGTTTTGGCTAAATATGTGTAAAATGAGAACAAATAGTTGCAAATAATGACTACTTCACGTACCAATGAACACTATTTATATAAAATAAAAGATACCCACTTCTGCCTAATTAAAACATGAATATATAACATTCGAAAACATATGATACTGCCACACACTTTCCACCACACATTTAAATGATACTCACATTTAGGGGTGTCCACCATTAAGGAAAATATGGCTTTGAAAATGGTTTCAGGCATACTATTAAAAACTGCCGCTTTGTTCAATGATTGAAGTACACGAACCATTGGTTGCTAGTCTGGATCATTAACTGCTTGGGACATCACAATCTCCAGAGGTCATTCATGAATGTGGTTTGGTCACTCGACTAGAACTCAACAGGTGCTGGAACAGGCCCGGAAGTCTTCTCTCTTCGTAATTGATCAGTACCTACTATGTTACTGGGGGTCTCAACCCTGGTATGACCTTGTATTGCAGAGTCTTTATCAACGTTGATCGATCAGTGTCTTCTGAATTCATAGTTTCATAGCTCCAGGCAGTTCCGCAGCATGACCACTCTGCTCATTAATTTTCATCAACTGCATTATCTGAAACCAAGTCTCTTTCCACACTGAGATTATCATCATCCTGTTTTCACTAACCGCTCTAAGACTCACTCTGGAGAAGCCTGCAATTGAATATTTGCTAGCTAAATCATCTTCAACACTGTCCCGTATCTGCCATTTCTTCATATCCATGCTGTTGATCATTGTCTCTGCACATGGCAACCGAGATGGACCGTTCGCATCCGAATTAACCCGATCCGTGTCTGTGAATGATGAAGTTGTAAGCAGCTAAAGCTAGTAACCATCGATGGCCAATTGCAATAAATTTGGCTGATGTAAGAATATACATGAACAGATTGCTGTCAGTGTGCACAGTAAAGTACCGTCTCTAAAGGTAATCAATGAATTTCTCAGTGAATGCCCACTTTAATGCCAGGAATTCTAGTCGAGGAGCTGAATAATTTCGCTCACTTTTTAATACTGCTAACAACGCTGATTACTCGCTTGATGCCATCTTGAAACTTATACAAAGCCACACCAATACCCTGTTGAAAAGCACCTCGTAGCCTAGAACCGGTTAATTTGAGAGCATCCTTCAGCTGTTGAAAGGCTTTTCTCCTGTTCCGGTCCAATCTTCCATGGTCTGTGTTGAATTTTCTTCCAACGCTTACACGCTTTTGTCGGAGTGCTTGGTATAAATTTTGATAATGGTCTGGTTATCCTCGAGACGTTCTCCATAAACTTGCGGTAGTAACGAGCAAATCCAAGGAACTGCCTCACGTCCTCAGGGCTGTGTGGAGCTGGCCAGTTTATAATCTTGTCAATATGATGGTCAGATGCATCCGAGGCACTATTCCAATAATTTCTGGTACGTAGCCGGTGCACTGCAAAGACCCAATGTAAGTCTCGCAAACTCGTACAAAGACACAAAGAAATTATAAAAGTGTCCTAATGAGTCGAAACATTGCATGTATGTATGTATGTATGTATGTATGTATGTATGTATGTATGTATGTATGTATGTATGTATGTATGTATGTATGTATGTATGTATATATATATATATATATAATCAGTCGATATTAGCATAGGATGAATATCACTGTTCATTACAAAGTTCCGATGAGCCATAGAGCATCACTGTAAACGCTATATAAAAAAAGCGTTTCCTGAATCCCACAAATATAGCACATAAAAAACACAGCCCGAGTTCCATGTGTATTCTTCTGTGAGGAAGTATTTTGTAATTTATATGGCTGGTGTATCATATGTACACATCCACTGGCAGCGTGACACTGAAGGGAATTTTATATCCGTCTATATTTTTTTAAAAATCCACTTGCCATGAACAGTAATCTGGGTAGCCTCATTGCTCAGTGAACTAAACTGAAAAGGACTGGTTCAAGGTTGTTTCATTGGCTAAATATGTGTAAAACGAGAATAACACAATAACTGCAACTGATGACTTTATTTCACTCATCAATGAACATTAAGTACACAAAATACCCACTTCTGCCTAATTAAAACATGAATATATATATTTCTAAAACAGTCTTTTAGATGTACATCACAAATAAGACTTTGAAGTATAATACCAAACCCAAATCAACCCCGCCCATCGTATATCAAAATACGGAAAATAGTAAATTTATGTAATCCATCCCACCATTAATGCGTTTATTTTCTTATAACAATAATTAACATCACGGAAAATAAAAGCAATGTCTTTCACTTTAAAGCCCTTTGCAAAAATGAGAAACTTTCGAGCAAATCCTTGATCCATCAAAGAAAAATAGATTTCATAAATACAGGTATTAAATAAACCAAATGCAATGAAGAGAACGTTCTAATGATATAATAATATATAACAAGACATATCTATTTGAATATATTACTTACCTGACATATACTTCGTCCTTAGTCTGCACAGTATATGACAATGGCATGTTTTATGCCCAATACAACTTTGGATTATATATAAATACAGGGTAACTTTTTTACTTAACCTGGCGATATATTACAAACTGTTTTATAATTTTCCGATTAAATACTATTTAATAAATCTCGCTAAGCCTACATTATGACGTATTTAAGATACCCCCCCCCCCCCGAATAATAAGCTAAATATCAAACCAGACAAATGCACTCTTATAAAGATTTTATTTATAGAACTCGTGTGTTAAACGAATCCTTCGTCTTCGTTGTTTTAAGATTCAACTGGTGAAGAGGGATGACAAGGTTACGTTGCTACTGCGTGCAGGCAGGTGTCATTGTAATCTACTCTTAGGCAATACAACTCGGTATCACTGCACACATGGGAACACAATATACCATAATTAACTGAAGAAATGTGTTCTAGTTTTATTGTTAGATTACACTTACAATTTTTTTTATTATTAAAAACTCGTTAGATTCCCGCGATCACCACCTTCCCCACTTGAACTGCTCATGGACGGGAATCGGAGTGGAGACACATAAAGTATAGTCTTCTTGTATACACTATTGGTTTTTACATCGACCATGTCGGGTACACTTTATATTAATATAGTCAACCTTTTTCTTGCTTGAGCTAGAAAACACTGTCCGATATTGTCTGGAGCAGGTTTTTTTTTAAAAAATAAATATTTCTTGCTATGTTTCACCATCGGATTTGTAACTTTAGCCTTCTAAAAAATGAAAATTTCTTGCAAGAAGCAAGAAGTTGAGCAAAAATCCCAACAGTGAAGTGCTCTTTTATTCCGGAATTAAAAAGAGCCCCAAATACCTTATGTAACAAACCAAATGAAGTCCTCTAATTATTGATCGTGGCAATGATGATGCTATTGATGATGATGATGGTTACGATAACGAAGATAAGACAATGAAAATACCAATGATATATTGCAATTAAGACAAGAAACCACTGATGAAAATTACTACATCGAAAGAAAAGACGTCGAAAGAAAGAAAGAAAAATGACGACGACAATTATGAATGTGTGATATGGATAACCTGGTACACAAGCCAACATGTTCCAAAGAATCATCGATTTTTAAATTCAGTGTGACATGCCATTCCATCTCCATCTTTCGTTGGTTTTATTCAAAGAACAGTCGGATTAGTAACTCATTGATCTCGCGTTAGGGTCTATTAAGTTGTTTGCAAAGACTTGCACTGTATTAACTCCACGATGTTTGGAAAGGCATACTAAGCAAGAAATTTAGGGTGTTTGGAAATACTCTTACACTCTGTAAGAACTCTAAAGTGCTTGGAAAGATTTCCACAATAAGAACTTTAAGGAGTTTGGAGCTCCTAGCTCTGTAATAACGATAAGGTGTTTGGCGAGACTTTGGTTTTTGATTTTGTATATTTTAGATGCAGCCGACCCTATCTGACACAGTCTGATATCGAACCCACGACCGTTGGATAACCTGTCCGACGGTCGGCTAACTGAGCTGCTGAGGCTTTCTCCAAGTTGTTTTGAAAGACTCGCACTCTATGAACTCTGAAAATTGAAAAGGCGCGCTCTGTAAAAACTAGAATTTGTTTAGACAGGCTCAAAGTGTAAGAACTCTAAAATTTTGAAAAGACGCGCTCGGTGAAAAATAGAGTGTTTAGAAATACTTGCTCTTCGAGAACTCAGATGGTACTAGTATTTGGAAAGATTCGATATGCACATATCTCTTTTATCATATGTACCAGATTTCAGGGCGGGGGGGGGGGGGGGGGGCGGAGAATTGCGATTCACTTATTTCTTTTAGGACCAATTAATTCAAAAATCTGAAGTTAGAAGCGAATGGGAGAAGTAAGTGAAGAACCAACAAACACAGTAAAAGGTGATCGATCGATATGTATTAAAAGTCTGAAAACTTATTGTGACAGCACTGACAGGTCTCAAACTGTCACAACTGCATCAAGAGATCAGGAACCGTCATATAAAACTCCACGGGATCGTTTCGGTTCTTTCTCATCAGTAAACCAATTTAAAGAATCAACTATTCTTGTTTCGGCGTGGGCGTTTTGTTGTTTGTTTAAGCCTTTTTTCTGGTTCCCATTAAATGATTACTGATTTATTTTTAATCTGTTCTGTCGTATGCTAACGTTAAAACCTCGCGAGTTCTCGTGTTTTTGAAAAGAGTCGTAAACGAGGCAAATTTAAAATATGACATTTAAAACTACTGAATATATTCCGGCAGTGTGTCCATAATGAAGTAGACAGTGTTGACGGTGTCGTGTTCCCCAAAAAATGTGATAATAATTGAGGTACTTTTATCAAACATATGCCACTCTACATCAACTTCAAAGGGATTCACAAAGACTATTTCTTCTTCCTTTCATTGCGGTAATGAATGACACTGACATCGGTACTAACTTCAATCTGCTCCCCGTAGCTTCTCCGGAAAATGGAAAACCGTATAACTACGCCATCTGGCACTTGCAAGGCCCTGTATAACAATGAGCACACACCGCACCTGCGGTACACAAGGACAGCGGGGTCAACATTATAGATGAGAGAAACATTTGTTTACAATTAATGTACCCAGCGAACCTTAACGAAGCTAAATCGAGATAAACAACTATTGTCACAATAAATATCAAAACTTTAATTTAGAGAAGCAAAACATGAGCATCCAGTGCATGGCATTTTCATTTATGACAGACCTTAGCATTCGTGTTACGTATCATGAAAAAATCTGAATATGGGAAGGGGGGGGGGGGTGTCACTAGAAACAAATAGTGCTAGAATTATGTACAAAACGAAAAGAAGAAAAAAAGACTAACAAAAATATTAAGTTTTTTTTGGAGTTTGGTGCCAGAAAAAAAGGAAAATGGTAAAAGTACTTGCATATTGAGCTAATTCTTGAAAAAGAAGGCATATAGAAAGAAAAAAAATCGGGAAAATACCATTTTTTGTTTATCAGAGGAATAAATGACAGTTAAGTGTGAGGAACAAACTTCAAGCGAATCTTGGGGGGAAATAAATGGAATATGGTCTTTCCTTTTTTTAAATTTTACCAACAGGCCCTAAAATTAACATTGAAATTCGAGCCCAGCCCTGCATGGCGAGCAATCGGCGCGCTAAACATTACTGGTGCTAAATCAGGCATGTCTTTAAAAGTCATTCAGTTGTCTGTAACAAATCTCGTCTAGACGAGGTACGACCACTGCACTTGATAGGTGGAAAGAAGTGCATACCAAAGCAATTTAGCTTGATACAAATATTCATTTACGCTATACGTTTCGTTTGAAACCCTTAGCCTTGTATTTTAAACTTTAAACTTCAGGGGAATAAAATGTACTAAATCTTTGTTAACATTCCAGATCATTTGAAACTAAATAAATATATTCTTTCCCTTCATATACGAACACTTTGGTCTTAGTTCTCGCTTTCAACAGATCTTATTATACATTATTTAACATTTCACTAGTAGTAGTAGTAGTAGTAGTAGTAGTAGCAGCAGTAGTAGTAGCAGTGTTGTTGTTGCTGTTGTTGTTGTGTGGCATAAAACACCCCTTGCCAACGCTAGCATCGACTACAATTGTCTACCCAAGGGTAATGGGAATTAAGCCCGATGGTGATCTCTCCGGTGGTCAAGTGGTTAAAGCATCCAACTCGTATGCGGGAAGTGGTGGATTCGAACCCAGTCATACCAAACA
This sequence comes from Unio delphinus, assembly GCA_029339505.1. Taxonomy (NCBI): domain Eukaryota; kingdom Metazoa; phylum Mollusca; class Bivalvia; order Unionida; family Unionidae; genus Unio; species Unio delphinus. Next base: position 3,027,542 of record JAQISU010000075.1, on the reverse strand, counting down.
CTGATTAAAAAAATTAGTACTAACAGCTGCCTCTGAAGAGGTTAGTGTTAGGATGTGACATGGTCAGACATCATGCTGTCTGTGGCATGATGCCCTCGTACTAGATATCACTATTAACTACCACACTGCAGACAATGTAGCGATATGACTCAAAATTGCAAAAGCTACGTTGCATCCAAATCACACACACGCGCGCGCTCGTATGCACAAGCCCGACTGTCGTAAGATCAAAGTTTTAAAACTGCATGATCCAGAGCGCTTGGAAGTTGGCCAACGGCTGTCACGACAGGAAGATGGGGAACAATCATTCAAATAAATTACTAAGATAATTAACTCAAATAGCAAATAGCAACAGTAAATAGCAAAAAATCACCGTGCAGTTGTGGGAAAGGTGGGGGGGGGGGTGATTGGCGACCATTTCCATTTCCAATGACCTATTATCGGCCTCGAAGACGAATAATATAGATGGCTTGTTCAAAGAAAGAACTGAAGCCTTTTAAGAGCTATGGCATGGCTGGAACTGAAAGCATAGGAGTGGAATTGGGTGGGGGTGGTCTTTAAATATGAACAACTACAACAACAAAAACGACTGGACCGTTTGAAACATTTCAGAAAAATCATTGGGTCCAAAACTGAATATGTGATGGAAACTAGCGACAGTCGGATTACAATACAAGTAATTTCACCACGTGCACCATTACCTATAAAACAGACTAGGACTTCACTCAACAATTCTCAGCTTAAATGCAATAATATAGTAACTGTTTTGGGGAGATTTGTAATTACCCAAGTCTATGTCCCAGCACTCTCTGAACTTCCCATACGTGGAAAATGCATCGCTGTTTGAGTTATTACGTATTTGTCAATTTTAAAGACATCTGACAGCTGTTAAAGAAAATTACAATATATCGACTTTCCAACAGACTGTACTGAAAAGAAAAACTTTTTAAGTTTGAACCTTTACATGTAACAGTGAATACGTCGTCAATATCTGTATGTACTCTTCCATTCCTTACTTGTCTTCTTTACTGACCAAAAACTGTGTAGATAGTCGTGGGGTATAAAATTTCATTCAACTATTTACATAGTAATGCAGAAATGCTAATGTAAGCAGTGAATCAAAGTCAAGAAAAATAAAGACTGGACATGTATCAATAGTACGACAGTAAAAGTTATAAACGACATACATACATACATACATACATACATACATACATACATACATACATACATACAAATCGAAGCTTTCTTTAAATAAAAAAAAAACAGTAACAGGAGCAATTTTTTAAAAACGAATTAAATAGTCATCTTTTTAAATTTTAAAAAAAAAAATAATTCCCTCTATACATGAATATTAATGTCGTCAGATTAAGGTTTGGACACTCGCATTGTGTCTCATAATATTGCAGACTAAAATTTGGCAACAGACATAGCAAATTTTCGGCTTCTACCAAATACATGGATTGCACGAGTTTGGTATTTAAATTAGACACAACCTAATTCTCCAGAAGCAGACGAACCCAGTACACCTCTCAACAATGGAAGGGCAAGCGAGCACTAGCAGCCCTTTTGTCTGCTTAAGGGCTGAATTTAGTTTTCAAACACGCATAAACATCCCTTTCAGTCCGAAACACTAATATGCTAGTATGCAAGTCCGTTCTCATAGCAACAATAACGTTTTTTTGTATAGGATGACTATTCACAGTAATGTGATAAGAAGATCTTGACCAACAGTAATAAATGTCTTAGTGTTTTCTGAACAAAAATCAGCAATGACCAATCAGTGGTCGTTCCGAACTGTTTGTTTGACGTACGCTTGCATTTAAAGTCAACAGACGAATATATATACTATATACAACCTCCAGACAATAACACAATGATCTGATTTCACTAATACAGCCCTTGTCTTCACTTTAAATCACTGCCACTGTGACTAAATGATTTCTGGCTGACACATTTCTGCAAACCTATCTTTTTTTTTAAATGTGTTGTACTTATTTATTTATTTATTTGGAAGTTTTGTCTTCCTAATTTTGTTCAATTCTTTTTAACGGTTTTTAAGCATGACTTTTTGTTGGTACTACATAGTCTTTGTTCTTGTGAGGTGTCATAAAGCAATAATAATAGTACATACATACCTGATTGGGCTGGATGGGTGGAGCAAAATGATCACTCATTTTAGTTAACGGCAAATCTTGGTATGGCATGTAATGTGAAGACAGTGAACAATTCATTGTCACCTAGTAATCCATTGTTCGTAGCAGTTTATCACACAGCAACTACTCTCTCTAGTTCACATTCTATTATGAATATCTATACTGTTAGGTGGTATTCAAAAGGCAGTCAATTTCGTGTCAAAAAAACAAGTTCGTGTCAAAGTCCACTTCTGGCACCTGCATCGACTGGTGGGGAACGGTGCTTACCATATACTATGACGCCAAAACCGTCCTCCAGTAGGTCAAGGACATCTTTTTCCGAACAGTGGATATAATTCCGTTCTACGATTAATACAAAAACGGGTACATTTCAGATGGAAGGGGATAGTTTTGAGTATTTTCTTTATATGTGAACATATTTTCGTATTCTGGACAAATGTAACAAGACTGGATACTCAATCTGTATGTGCTATTTGGAATAAAGTTCTCAAGAGATGTCACAAGCATGAGGTCATGACTGGCTGTAAAACTAATCCGATGCATGCGTATTCGGAGCAGGCTACGAAATCTGCTTCAAGGACATCCGTTCTCTGGTGCTGGACTCATTTTGATATGCACTGAAATCTCTGTGGTTGTTTCTGTAATTGCTTTTTTGTTGTTGTTTTACAAATGCACATTTTCTTCCATCCTGCAAGAACTGGATGACACAAGCTGCATATTCTGCACAGATGTAGACAAAGCAGGACCGTCACTGAGCCCGTTCCGACATTCGCCGCATCAACGGACAGCAGCGACTGACGAATAGGGCAAAGTGGCGATCTATGTAAAACGGCGGCCATCTTGGTAAGAGTTGTCTATAATATAAATAAATAGCTATCCGTCGTTGCTCTATTCTGCAAAGCGGTGTCTCTTTTGTAGAAAAGGCAACATTGTCCTGAAGTTGTCCTTGGAAATATGTGATATCCTCAAGCTAGTCTGAGTCTACTGGTGAAACAAAGAGCCAAAATTCATTTATATATATATATATATATATATATAGAGAGAGAGAGAGAGAGAGAGAGAGAGAGAGAGAGAGAGACAGAGAGAGAGACAGAGAGAGAGAGAGACAGACAGACAGACAGACAGAGAGACAGACAGACTAAGTTTATCCGCTAACGCATTTAAAAATTCCATAAATAAATATTACACATAATGCTGTGCAAAAACAGCTTTTTTACCAATGCGTGTTGCTTCAGTCGTAAACCGTAAGGCAATAATTCGGTGTCATATACAATGACATATACTATCAATAAATACTATTCGATTGGACCATGCTTTTAATGGTCTATCGAAATGACAGAACTTGCCCATAATGACAGGAATATGTCCCTGCGTAAGTCCTAGTCACTAAAGATCATGACATTATCCACGATTAACATCGTTGAGATTTCGGATTTCGTCTTAGCTTTGCATTGCAAGTAGGGTTCAAAGAGAAATTACAACCGAATTCATCACACACACACACACACACACACACACACACACATATATATATATATATATATATATATATATATATATATATATATATATATATATATATATATATATATATATATATATATATATATCAGCGCCGGTAAAAGGCATTTTGGTTCCCTAGGCGAATTTAGATATCTGGCGTCCCCCTTCCACTCACGCCCTCCCCCACCCGCCCATCATGAAATAAACCCTTAGCCCAGCGCCCTTTGATTGCCTAGTTCGCCTAGCGGAAGCGCCGGCCCTTATATATATTTGTCCCATCCTATAAGGACCACACACACAAACACACACACACACACACAGATATATATATATATATATATATATATATATATATATATATATATATATATATATATATATATATATATATATATATATATATATATATATATATATATATATATATATGTATGTGTGTGTGTGTGTGTGTGTGTGTGTGTGTGTGTCCCTTATGGGATGGGACAAATCAAGTTACTCTAACAAACGTAGCAAGATTCATTCATATCGCTAAATACTATGTAATATAGAGTTTCCTATAATATTAAATTGATCGAAAGCTTCTTTTTTTGAAAATTCGTGGATTCCAGACAGTTTGTGTTAGAGTTCAACTATCTTTAAAGATGAAGGTAAGATTATGCAGAATAAAGTACACTGACCAACATGCAAGCAGACAATAAAGAAGACGTATAGAAAGACGGATATGCAGCAGGTAGACTTACCGGTGGTATGGTTTCTCCAGGAAATTAAACATGAAATGAGTAGCAAGATATATCACTACCTTTAATATAAGAAAGAATCAGTCTATAAGTTAGTCATATGTTCCATTTGCATTCTCATTCTCATTCTGATTCAGAACTAATTGTTGGAACATCATAAGTTTACTACCATCCCAAATGTTAAACGCCGTGGTTTGCGGTGGTGATTTGTTCTGAATCAAACTACAGATTCGACAATGGAGTTCAAGTACAATGTTATTGCTCATGAGGTTATATTGAAATTGGTACATAATTTAAAAACGGTGCTAATCCCTTTTGATCGAATATTAACGGATGAACTAATTGTGTATGAATTCAACTCTTTAAAACGTCGTCTGTAGCTACCTTTAAGTCCATGTAAACAGTGATCCATGACGTCACTTCCGACTTCAGGATCAAATTTGTCCGCAGAACCAAGTTTTCATACCAAAGGGTTACTGCAACAAAAACATAATTTATTTATTTCCGGCTAGTGATATCATGTTTGATAATAGATGGGCAAAGATCATATTTTGACATCCGTTGCAGGCAGCGCACTGAAAGACATTTTTGGCTAAGTCAGCTGAACTATAAGCATCGTGAAAAGCAGAAACAAAATCAGTCGTGACAGAGGCAGATGAGAATTTATTTATGTAATGTTTCGAGCGAAACAATGCTTTTAAGAAAGGGAATAAACACCTTAAAAAGAAAACAAACTCAACAATAATAGCCGAGTGAAACCCTAATTATTTACATCTTCTTAATGACAGGCGAAATCTTATATAAATATTAGTTGAATATATATTTTTTTTAAAACAATGAAACAATCTCCATAGCAATTTAGAGATTTTTCCATGTTGCTTTCAATTTTTAGGATGACTAAGAGCCCGAAAATCAGGGTTAGCAACTGCTGTTACAATCTAATACTGTCAGCACCCTATCCTAGGCTGAAGTCAAACCCCAAGGGTCACATACTGTAAGCAGGAATCTTTGATGCAATGAGATAAATACCATGCAACATAGTTTGTCCTCATTTTGTTTATCACAAACCTTGTTAAATTCAGCACACACACGCACACACACACGATATTTTTTAACGAGCAATATATATATATATATATATATATATATATATATATTGGTAACTAATAACAAAGCTTTAAACATATTTGTTGTTTGAAATATAACGAGCTTTCTCTTGATTCGTGTTAGGATGCACATTTTTATCGATATACGAAACCTATCTTTTTATTTCTTGCTGCATTTCTTGATCACACCAAGACCCTGTTAGCTTCTCAACATGTACATACATCGTAACAAAATAGTTTCAAGCTCGGGAGCATTTCCTTTCAAACAGCGTATTTGACATTCCCTAGCAAACCGCAAAATGGTCATAACCCTGTATATTGGGTGAGTCACACACAAAGGATTCCCATCCCATGGTGAGGGGTAAAAAGATTACACGCGTTGTATATTGAACATTTGTACATAGTTCTGCGCGTGTCTTCCCAGGACCTAGCGGAAAAGGAAAACTCAGATAAGAAAGTACCATGAGAACCGACTCTGATGTTTTATAGAGCCGAGTCGTGACAACAAAAAAAAAAGGCTAATAAAAGTAGTTACCATCTCGATCAGCCTATGTGAAAACAAGTCACGAGAGCACAAACGTGAATCCCCCTTGTCGAGTAAATACTTAAAACGCATAGGGTAGTTTCACTTGCATTCACGATGTCTTATTTCTAGCACAAAATAAAGAAAACGTGAACAATAACGTGCTCAAAAGTGCTGACTGGTTAGATGTTTTAAAAAGTACCTTCGATAATCGGATACAACATTTTTTTTATTTTGGGGGACAAACGACTGCAATACTTAAAGTAGTATCGTTCTTAATTGCTTACATGACCAACTGAAAAAATACTATGCCGGGAGATAGTTGTATATGTTGTTTGTTTTACTGAGCAATAAAAAAAAAATTAAAAGGACTGGATCTGACATCGCTTTATGCAACGGCAACTATGGAACTGTGAAGTTTAAACTCGACCTATAAGCGAGTATAAACGAAAAACTACAATACGCATGCAGGGTCTACAGTTCGGTTAAGAATCTCAATACAACTTCCCGCCACACACTGGCTCAGAAAATCAGCCAGCTTGCTGGTGGATTTTGCTAAATATGATGAGAGAAATAACAAATGACGCGACAGCCATTATTCATTCACCATGTAAACACAATAAACTATTTCACAGACAATGGTTAGTTCCCCCCCCCCTCCCCAGTAATTAGCTAAAAGCAGGTCAAGGTAAGACGTCATAAGGTATCAGATTATTCCCTTAATCATTTTATTTGTTTTATTATGCTTTCAATCTACGATTGTATTAACTCTCCTTGGAGACGGCCTTGACCCTGTGTGACAGTCTATTAGATGATCAATTCTTCATCTTCTTCTTATTATTATTATTATTAACGCCCTCTGCATCCGTATGTGATGGTAGAAGCCATTTCTCGTTATTAATATTTAAACAAAGACTTCATTTATTTAGGACAATTTGCTATAAACTATAAATTAACGAATAAAGATCGTTGCATATTTTTTGGTCAAACTTTAGTTAACGAAACTAGAATAACAACGTTAAAACACAACGCTACTAGACACAAATATCTTGGAAATGTCACAGCATATAACGAGAAATCTTAGAAAACAATTACACATAAAATATTTAAATAAAATGCACCTTTAGATCTTTAATACTATGAGCTTAAATTTTCAAAATTTCACGATAAAATTTTATATAGTTGAGTACTTTATAATATGATTTAAATAGTGCTGTCCATACCAAAACATCTTACACCATACAATTTAAAAATACAAAATACACACACAATGGACAAATGACTCTTGCAAAGTCAACTGGGTACTAATTAATAAATCCTATAATAAAAAGGAGAGGAAATTGGCCCTGGAACTTAATAGTTCTATGGGAAAAGAGTACGATTATAAGTTCAGGAATCTGATTGTTAAGAAATCAATATTCTCCTCAGCTCTAGTGGAGAATATATGTCACAAGATAGCTCTTACTTGAGATGGAGAGTATTATCAGTCTGAAATCCTTAGTGGGCAAATTAAAACTTAATACATTTGACGAACAAAACAAAGATTAACCGTCATCAAAATTTTTATTTGAAATAAATAAAAATAACATAGAAATATACACCATATCTACACTCATGGATGGACAGGGAGTACAAAACACAATATCATAGACACTATTGGCTAACCGACGGTGTTCCTCAATCAACTCGAACCAGCTATGTGCTGGGGAGAGTACCGAGGATCATCAACAAGACCCCCCCCCCCCCCTCCGCTGTAAACAAAACGCGGAGACCTACTTGTCAAGGTCCAAATGTGATATCATGTTTAAGCGCTGCTGGATTACAATTTAAAGCAACCATCTTGTCACAGCTATTGTGTGTATGTGTGTGACTTTTTTTAACGTAGCGTTAACACTTTTTCATTCATATCGCTACGTTGTCTGCAGTGTGGCAGCTTATAGTTATGTCTAGCGATGTATGACTGACCGCGCAAAACCAGTCCTAACACTAATCTCTTAAGTCTTTGGCATGATTCGGCCGGGAATCGAACCCACGACCTCCCGCATCTGAGGCGGACGCTCTAACCACTAAGCCACCGAAGCGGTACGTCACAGCTATGTTAAATAAATGCTTAATATAGGCTTACGAGTTTTGCAATCTGGAATCAAATATTTACATCCGCACATTGATACATTGTACATTTCTTCAATATTCGGACGTCAATTAGAAAAATTTAAATTAATATGCCACTGAAACAATCTGAAGATTAATGAACCGACTATTCAATTTTCGGGTTGGTGTTGGACTGATTTTCTTTCAAGACAAGTTTTCTCACAGGTAATATAATGGATTTGGTGTGTGTGTGTGTGTGTGTGTGTGTGTGTGTGTTATAAAATCAAAGCAAGAATATTTGTTCAAGCATTTTGGAGAATTTTTGTTTCTTCTAATGTATCCCAGCTCCCTAATTCCTCCCTCCCCACATTTGTTGCAACAGTTTTGAGCCTATTGAGAGCATTGCCGGAAAAAGTCAGCAGTGTAAGACCTGTAGACATCAAATATATACGATCCTATTTTTTCTGTTTTCATTATTTACAGGCTTAGTACACTGGGAAGACCTAATTTATGTCATTTTATTAAAGAAACTAAATTTCTTAAAAATGTACTAAAAACAAATTAACATATGCAGTGAATATGTGCTGGATGACGACGTTTCTTTGGTCGTAAGGTAGGTTAGATTACCTTCATTTTCTGAATAAATAACGGTACTTCATGTAAGATTGGATTTATGGCTCGACAATTGAAACTTGCGACACGATATTGGCGGCGTCGGCTTTATGGTTTAATCTGTGATCTAGGCAGCTGCAAGAAAATAATCAGAACAATGTAGAAAAAGAACGCATTTTTTTTAGGAACTTCTTTTTTAGGTTCCAAGGAATGATAAACCAAATTAAAAGAAAACTTGAACTAGGCTTATACTTTACAGCTACATTTTCGTCAAACTGTATTGCTTTCTTTTGACGCAGTCACATTATTTTAAGTGACAGTAAGGTTATAACTTAGAAATATAGTTATCAATGAATACATATGATGAACACGCTAAAATGCAAACATAATATCTATCAGAGAGAGAGAGAGAGAGAGAGAGAGAGAGAGAGAGAGAGAGAGAGAGAGAGATGAAGGATCAGTTTTCCATGAAGTGTTGAATACGATGCAGATTGATCCCGTGTAACTGTTAACTCGCTTTCCTCCGTAAAATACATTGCGCCCGCGCGGGGATATGATACCTGTATATTTTATTTTATATTCATTTTACAGAATTTTAATATCTTTACGTTTCACACGTTATTTTCTTGCACTCTATGTTTACATTTTTATTTTAACCGACTTATCTTCCTCAATTTGCAATTGATTTTTGCATGTTTCAAAACTTTAGCTTACGTTACCTTAAAAGTTGGCACCATATAGCCAATATTGTCCTGATTTGCCGCAAAACGTAACTACATACATGTACATTATCTTCTAGACCCCACACTAAATGTTATGAATGAAGTTTTCGTCATTCCAACCTGTCGTAAGTAACCAACCAGAGCAGTGCCCATCCCAAGAAAGGTACTACGACTGTATTCCTACACCCACGCACTCGTGACGCACGGTACAACATGGGGTTACAAGTGGGGAAATTTTGAATGTATTATTTATCATTTCCATTGCTATGTCAATAAGAAGAACTAAATACTAAGCCTGGTTAGTCAAGCGATGTATGACTGACAACACAAACATTCTGAATGTTTTAAACTCTTTTGTACACAAATGAAATTAATTCAACGTTATCCTATCCCTTGTTATCATTCCCACGTCCATGGTGAGTAAATGTTTTTTTTTTTTAAAAAACAGTAACTTCCTTGTATTTTGCCTCAGCTAAATGTACATGCATGCTTTCTCCCCTTTGTCATGTATAGAAGACCTAGTTTATTATAAAATCGGATGTAACGAAATATCCGATAAAGCGAAGCACGTGGCAGGGTCCGTGCTCGTGTTTTATCATATATTTTACTTCTTTTATAACGAATACCGCATTTAACGATACAGTATTATATCAGGAGTTCCATACGTTTTTTTTTAAATTTTAAAAAATATATATTACATATAAATGCGTTTATATCATTCCTTACCGAAGTATACGTTCAAGCTAACGCTTTAATTGTAAAGAATAAACTTTTTAAGCACAAACTGCAAATTAAAAGTATTAAACTCTCTCTCTCTCTCTCTCTCTCTCTCTCTCTCTCTCTCTCTCTCTCTCTCTCAATTAGAGACCAAACTGGTTTTGGTTTATGATGAAATTTGAGCCAAGTATCGTCAGTGTGGATGATGGCATAAAACGAACGCCATTATACGTCATACATAGGCTGTCGTCCATCACAGGTGTTTAATGTAGCATTTGAATTCAAACTCATCATAGATCTGGGACTACGAGTAATAAGTACTGTGGGATAGTGTAATGGAAACTTTTACTGCATAAATATAATCTCCCGCCCCCCCCTCCATAAAAAAATAAATATTGCAATGCAAAATGTTAACATCATATATAGACTATGCCAACTTTTAAGGTAACGTAAGCTAAAGTTTTGAAACAAGCAAAAATCAATTGCAAATTGAGAAAGATAAGTCGGTTAAAATGGAATACACCCCAGCCCAGTTGACGTATGTTGTGGTGTTACACAGGGATCTGTTCTTGGACCTGTTCTCTTCATTCTATATACTCGGCCGCTCTCAAGTGTCATAGATCATCACCCAGTGTAGCATGAATTGTATGCTGAAGACACCCAAATATACAAATCTAGCCACCCAACTGAAGTTCATGCTACCATCCATGGAGTAGAGAAGTGCTTTTCTGATATGAAATCATGGATGACATGCAACAAGCTGCAGATGAATGATGATAAAACTGAGGCTATTCTGATCACAACACAAAGACTTTCTCATTCACATCCTTTACCTCAGACAATAAATATCAGCAACACCAACATTAAATTCTCACAGTCATTACTGAACCTAGGCGTTACTCTAGACAGTACTCTCAAATTGCACCAACATGTCATGAACATATGCAAGGCTGCATATCTTGAATTGAGACGCATCAGCTCCATTCGTAAATATCTTTCAGTTGATGCCACTAAAACACTTGTGTGTTCATTAACACTTTCAAGACTGGACTATTGTAACTCAATTCTGTCTGGTTCGTCACAATATTTACTCCAGAAACTTCAAAAAGTTCAAAACACAGCTGCACGGATCATCTTTACAGTACCTCGATCAGAGCACACCTCACCACTGCTCTGTACCCTACATTGGCTATCAATTCGATACAGAATCAAACACAAAATTTGTTCTCTGTGCTATGTTTCAATGACAGACTCCAGTCCAACATACCTATCCAGCCTCACCCATGTGTATGCACCATCTAGATCATTACGCTCTTCTTCTGATAATCGTATACTCATTGTTCCCAAGGTGAAAACAAAGTCATATGGACAACGTTCGTTTGCACACCAGGGCCCGGCGACGTGGAACGAATTGCCCATTGAAATTAGACACAAAGACAGTGGTCCCTTTTAAGAGTGCTCTTAAGACTCGCCTGTTTCGACTGCAGGGACAAACTTAGCGACCTAATCATGTTTTGTATCTTATATGTTTTCAGCATGTTTTTATGTTTTCCAATTTCATTGTTTTTGTCATTTGTTGTTCTGTAGTGTAGTCATATTATTGATGGTGTAAAGCGCTTAGAGCTTCGAAAGATTAGGCGCTATACAAAGTCCTCATTATTATTATTATTATTATTATTATTATTATTATTATTATTATTATTATTATATACTCTCTATTTTTTTATTTAATTTCTTACCCAAACAATGTTGAGTGTGCAAAACTCGAATAGGTCCACCACTCACATCAACCAGCCACCCCAAGAGACATCGCCTCTCCAACCCTCTGTGGAAAGTACTGGACGCTCTTTTGTAACATATCATGAAAACCAACAAGAATTAATTATCGATGCTAGGTTCTTTTAAATGGTGTTTTAAAAAATGAATTACTATTTAAAATCAATTTCGTAGTTTCGACGTTAGCCTCACTGTTTGTTACAGAGTTCATTGTTATGTCCAAAACTGGCCACATACATGAAAAGGTCAATCCACACACTAATACAAGTGCCAAGAGAAAAGTAATTACTTTTAAATAGGACCATGTGCAAAGAGAATGATTATCATTATAATTCATTTTTTTTATTGTGAAGATCCATTAGCACGATAATGTAACAGGCATGACTCGCGTGATTGTACGAATAAATAATTCATTCTCAAAATGCAGACAAGAATCGAATACGGGGTTAGGATGGTCTAGGAGAGTAAACAAAAAGGGTCATAACTCACAAGTCTGAATCAAGTAGTCCAATTATAATGGTGCTAGCATGGGCTGGCATAACCCCAAATTATAGGGATGGGGTCATCATTTATCACACAACTGACTCAGGAATGGTGTGTCTAAGCTGGTGGGTAATCTAGAGACATCACTGCTCTGCATTAAGGCGCGAACAATGCGTCACAGAACGATTTTGTCCTTTTCGAAATGGTATTTCATCCACTTAAATACATATGTGGCCGACAATCATGTAAGAAAGGATACTTGATTGGCTGAACTTATAAGACTGACAGCATGCATCACAAAAGTATCGTCTCATATCGGTAAGGGTGCCACATGACATATACGTATTTCATGGTTGAATAAATTCTCTCCCTCTCTCTCTCTCTCTCTCTCTCTCTCTCTCTCTCTCTCTCTCTCTATATATATATAGATAGATAGATAGATAGATAGATAGATAGATAGATAGATAGATAGATAGATAGATAGATAGATAGATAGATTGATAGATAGATAGATCAGTACAAGGCGCTAAACAATCTGCGTGGCCTGCAGCGAAGGACCGGTCAAATGTGAAACCGAGTTTATTAGTTTGGAGCGCATGTAGGATCGCCTTGACATGGAAATCAATTCTGCTTTTAAAAAGACGGAAGTAGTAAGTTTGACTAGCAGTTATTTTTTTCAGTAAATATAAAATACTTCTCGTTTTGTCTGGTTCATATCCACATATATATATAAAATCTCCTTGTGCCTGTTTATATTGAAAGGAATTATTTCGGAAAGCGGGCATCCATGGTTCTCCTTTCTTACAGTTAACATGCTATCTGACTAACTGACACATACTTGGTTGTGACTTACTATATAACATGTTCTATTATGTTTTCGTATAGATTCTTTTCGTAATTAAAAACTGCTTGTTGTAATGATTTTAAGCATTGTAGAGAGAGAGAGAGAGAGAGAGAGAGAGAGAGAGAGAGAGAGAGAGAGAGAGAGAGAGAGAGAGAGAGTGGCATGATTCTAAAGGTGTGAAATATAATCATAACATGCTCGCAGTGCAATTTCTGGTTAGTTTGTTCCATTCGGTTATAAGCACGAACTTTTATCCATGGTGGTGTTTAAAACTTGCTGAGTTGGTATTTAATACAGTTAGTACTAACAACCCAGTGCCCAATTCTGAAGATCATTTCTTACAACCAAGAATACAACCAAACACAGCTAACAAGCAAAATACCCAAACAAAACAAACGGTCTGGGGGATGCATTAAATGCACTCGGCATTTATAGAAATGAACTTTACCTCGCACATCTGTGAGTCAAAATTGATAATAACTTAAACGATGTATTTGAAAAGAAGCTTGTACTCGAGATTTTCAATGATGCTATTTCACCAGCACCGGTTTATATGCTGTTAACGTTTTTATTTCCTGATGCCACAATTAAGTTACAAACAGTATATACAAAACAACTAAAACGGTTTGAGAACTTGCGAAAAAAAAACATCATTTTGACTGTAAACATTGTAATGCAATCTTTACTGCGATCAATACAAAGTATAACGTTTGTTACTTTGATGTGAAACGGAAGTGTTATGGCACGTTTTCGTAGTCACTCCTGAAAGAGTACCATGGCTAGGTTAAAACTTTTAAATGGCAATTCTTTAAAATCTAAACACAAATATAATAATTCAACACTTCATGCTTACCATAGCGGCTGCTGATTTGTCTGGTGGAATGTAAATGTCGACCGCTACATGTTTTAATGATACAAGAGACTAATTTTCTTACCAAACGCGATCACGCAAAAACGCTCAGTTTAGCGTTAAATCAAGCACCTATTTCATTGATTAGAAAATCAGAGATGAAGGGCAAACTATAAAAGAAAACACTCATAAAATACTGGGTAAATACGAAAGTTAAACGTGAGCAGGATTAGGAACGGAAAAGTCTACACTGTTGCAATAGTCTGGTTCACCAAATAATCAAACGTGTCACAGTTCTTGGTGGACAAATATTGCAACTATTTGGGAAATTCTAGCAGCAGTCTGCATACTAATGTAATGGATCTGATTACCGGATGTTCGGGTAGGCTGATAAGACATGCAATAAAAGGCTTACATTTTTCTCACTGTAGTCTTTTTTAGTATATTCTTCTGATTGAAGTTATAGTACATTTTTTAAAAGTTCGCAAAAGTAAATTTTTCAAAAATTAAATAATGAGCAGTTATGAAAACTTGACACTCGGATATTTACAAGCAAAGACATAGTGATCACCCACAAACGCAGAGATGAATGAAAAAGAAATCTTTAAAAAAAATATACTGGAAATTGAATTTAAGTCCTATGTCCTCCACATTAATATCCGACGATGGCAAAATGGGACTTATAACATTTGAATTTTATCATATAATACGCAGAATATTTTTACTCAATGCCTACGATGCCCCTCGCCCCCCCCCCCCCCCGAAAAAAAGAGATCCGTCTTTTGACTGAATTCAATTATCTGGATAAAAATAAATGTTAAGTGATGCCACTGGCGAACGTAGTGGACGGAAAAATAAAAAATGAGTAGGGATACTCCGTCCCTAAAACAAAGTTAATGAGATTTGATCAATAGAACGGCGTAAAAGTGGTTACATTTATATAGCCTTATGAAAAATATTTACAATCATATAACAATTATGGTGGGACAAGGACGAACTACAACGATTAAAGTAACATGTATACCGTACTACTATGCTGTACTTGCAGTTTCGATTATTCGTGTGGAAACTTATGAATCTCGTCCGAGTTCAATATCAACGATGTGTTCTTGGAATAATACTTCTACATGTTAGCATATTTTCTTAATGCGTAAATTCCGAGCAGAACTTAATCAATAATTCCGCACCGTCCTGGGAACTTGTTGATATCTGAACTTGCTTGATCACAAGGTAATCCTCTGTCGTATTGTATAACGCACAATAGAGGAGGCGTGTGCTGCGTATGGATATGCTGTATATACACGTGCGGTCTAACATTTATTTCATCTAAAGACCCACCCATCTGGCTTTTTACGTATCTTCGCTAGCCAAGGTTCCAATTTGATATCTCAAGTAATACCTTGGCGGATCGAGCGATATTTATGTGCTTCAAACCTGATTTTTTTCCATTCAGATGCAGCGGCGGGATGCAAGCCACTGCATCCAATCAATATTAAACTGTTTAAATTTGAACACTCTTCCTACATGATCGGGACAAGGGGAGCACGTAACTTGAATGGGGTCATAAATAAGCAAATACTCATATAATGGTTTCTCAGTTGTACTGTTGTCATCCTTTCCATGCTAAACGTACAAAGTATCCTTTAAGGTCAATTGTCTCCACCATTTTCGGCCCATATGGAATCACATCACAATTAATACTTCCAGTTCAGTACCCCACGAATGTAGTTCTAGTCTATTTTTAGAACATTTTTTTCCTCTCTCATTTTGGTGGTGATAGAAGAGTTATATTGATGCATTTTTGGTAGGGATTTAAAGGTAATTGTTTTTTTCTTGAGAATACGAGCTGAGAGAGTGGTTGTCAGTGTGTAATTTGGCGACAGTGCACATGGAGTAATAAGGCCTTGGTGATCATCCGGAAATGAAATATATGTTCTGTGTACATGCTGTTCTGTTTACAGTGCAGCCGCTCAAAAAAATGCCGGTGAACCCCTGACAAAACTTCACCGTGAAGTCATTTTTGGATGTATTTTAGATTAACATATATTTTGTATTGATTGTCACACAGTTGAAAGGTCAGTACTGATATTTATATGTAGAGAACATATAGTAAAATTATTTGTGATCTATGTCCATATACAATGCAGAATTATTACATACCATTTGTATATTTGTCATTACACACTAAGGGAGGAAACTCGTGAAATCCGATAGATGTCACAAGGACAAAGCACTACAATATCTGCTCAATCCGCAATGGTGTAGTTTTTTTTATGATTTAACGCCATTTTTCAGCACAATATAGGTTATACATGGCGGCCAGTATTAATGGTGGAGGAAGAACCCGGACAACTCCCCGAAAGAACCACCGACCCACGAGAAGCTACTTGCAAGCTTTCTCACATAACTACATTTCCCGAATCTTAGACTCGAACACACGCAGGTGGTCCGTAACGGACAGCGCTTTAGACCACTCGGCCAATCGGGGCCCCGCAATGGTGTAGATAGGGTCAACATATCGGAATCTTGACTAGCAAATATGACTTTTATGTACAAATTAAAATTTGTAATGAAGTTGCAATTACGCGATCGTCAATTATGGGAGTACCATGTATAACTGTACAGAACATCACTTTACATCCGACAATCTTTTGATAGACAATCAATGTCTCTCATGTTAAACATTCAATAAATGTGAAACAAGGATCTCAATCCCTAAAATCGGAGCGATATCAGCCTTTTCCAACCAAGTCGAAAAAGAAACTTCAGCGGTAATTAGCTCTCATTATGAACTGCATTCGGAACTATATTTGATTACACATGGCATAACATGGTGACGGAAGGATACAAAGTCACAATAACTGTCGGTCTTTTCTGTTGCAACCTATATTGTATACATCCACCAGGACGAATCACCAAACGTATCAAATTTATGCTTATTCGTACGACTCTATCGTGGCTATTTCTCAACTTAACGGAAATGGCTGAGCGATGTTTAATTACTCTTCCCAACGGCAGCTTGTGTTAGACTAGGTCTGGTCTAACATTTATTTTTGCTAAACCTGTTATTCTAGTCCGCATTAGTCTCCAATCCACCTGTCAATCACACAGCTTTGAGTGCTTTGCTTACTTTGTTATCAAGTGCTACTTTATGTCCTGTCAAGGCGAGTAAAGTTATTTACGTGTGTGTGTGTGTGTGTGTGTGTGTGTGTGTGCTGAATTTGCATGTGCTGTAAAACTGTTGTAGTCTATATACGAAAATTAACAAGCCTGCCATGTTACCCCACCCCCACCCCCACCCCCAGAACTGAAATGACGCCCGTGGTTATGCACCATATCCATTAATTCACCTTAATGGCCGACGGGGTAGATGAACTATTAAGAACTTTGTATATGTTAGAACCAAATTTTACTTGTAGAGGAGTCAACTGCATAATAATAGGCAACGTCTCAAGCCATCATCATCGTTGCCGTTTACTATCAGTGAAGGTAGGACATAGTGTTGGTTTATCGTTGCCATTTTCTATCAATGAATGCAGGAGATAGTGCTTGTTTATCGTTGCCAATTACTATCAGTGAAGGCAGGAGCTAGTGTTGGTTTATCTTTGTCATTTGCTATCAGTGAAGTTTGGAGCTAGTATTTGTTTATCTTTACCATTTGCTATCAATGAAGTTAGGATATAGTGTTTGTTTATCGTTGCCATTTGTTATCAGTGAAGGCAGGACACTGTTTGTTTATCCTTGCCATTTACTATCAGTGATGGCAGGATATAGTGCTTGTTTATTGTTGCTATTTGCTATTAAGGAAGACAGGAGTTAGTGTTAGTTTTTCTTTGTCATTTGCAATAAATGACGGCTGGAGCTAGTGTTTGTTTATCTTTACCATTTGCTATCAATGAAGGCAGGATACAGTGTTTGTTAATCGTTGACATTTGCTATCAGCGACGGCAGGATATAGTGTTTGTTTATCGTTGCCATTTGCTATCAGTGAAGGCAGGATATAGTGTTTGTTCATCGTTGCCATTTACTATCAGTGAAGGCATGAGTTAGTGTTTGTTTATCGTTGCCATTTTGCTATCAGTAGAGGCATTAGCCCATTAGAGTAGCCAGAAGTGCCAGGCATGGCAGGACTTCAACATATGCAAGAATCAGTGGTCTTCTCACCTATAATCAGTTATTTTCTATAGTTATGGTTACGCTACGAACTTGATCACTAAGCAATCGCACATACTTTGGGTTTCATACATATGGAGGAATTAATCCGGCGGTTGAAGGCAAAGCCAAAACCGAAGGGATATATTGATAACCTAAATACTGGGCTTATGGGGGGGGGCGGGGCGGGGCGGGGCGGGGCGGACGCCCTTGGCTTGATATTAGAACTTGGTTTTATGCAAGTAATATATCAACGAATATTCACAATTTGAACTAAATGCGCTATTATTGTCTATTGCATAACAATATATATATATATATATATATACCGTAATGACGTAAATGACTATGCGCCGCTGCCTGGCAACATAACCCACATTCGAATGGCTTAGCGATGTCTATGTAATAACGTAAAACTGCAATGAAAATATTTAGTATGCTTCGCTTTCTGATAGTTTTAAAAATCAAGTCTGAGTTGAAGGCGTTATGAATTCCATGGTATTCTACATAGTCGAGGCTCCACAAGTAGTTTAAAGAAAACAAGTGTAAAATTACATGATTGAAAACTGGTCTAATAGCTTATCACTCTCCTTTAAACACAACAACTAACAATAATATAGTATTACATATTATCTACCTTTAAAAAGGAGAGCGATGACATTGTGATAATCCCGTTATATAGTAAGTACGCATTTAATGTCCTTTAATTCATCATACAGCACACTAAGTTAGACATATTTAGCATTGTAGTAATACTGGAAATTTTGAACTTTTGATTTTTGCATAAATTTAAAATAACTGCTGAGTAATTTCTCCCAAGCCTCTGATAACTGTAATGTTTACTCAGTGACCCAAGTGTCAACGCCATAGCTGACATGGACCCATGGGACAAGCATGCGGTCTATTTCTATCCCCTCCTCCCCATGAACTCAATTCAGTCTCAGGGTTTATATATTCAGAATTTTTTGGCTAGCTTGACCATCAGCCAACAATTGCCTCTTACAAAATTACGTATTCTCAATTAAGAAGCTCATTAGTAATCCAAGTTATAATAATAGTATATGTAATTGTTTTTAATATAAAATATACAATATCAAATACAGATTTTAATTTTCATATGGTCAAGACATTATTATATTTTATGAATTGCCTTCCTTAGTATGCAATGCCAACTAACCGATAGTGTGTAACAGCGGTGCATTGTATATACGGACCGAAAATGGAGGAGCAACTGACTTCAAAATGATACTTTGTAAGTTTACCATCGAGGTCATGACCATGTACCAGAGAGAAGCCGTTACATGTATATTTACATCTAATTGTCCATTCAAAGTATGTACTCCCCTTGTCTCGATCATGTAAGAAGAGTATTCAAATTTGAACAACTTAATTTGATTAGATGCGGGGACTTGCCACCACATCCACTGAAATTCATAGACACGAAGCACATAAATATCTGCTCGATCCGCCAAGTTGTTGATTGTCTTAAAATATCGGAACCTTGTCTAGTGAAGATGCTGGGATCTAAGTGTGCCTGGCCGAAACGATTGGGTCCTTAAATTTGCATAAACTCTCACTGACGAGTAATAACTTTGCTGCCGCCACCTTCCCCTGAGTAGTCACCATCTTGTTTCATATAATGCACAGTAGCATCTACCCCAGAGTCTCAAACTCAAATCACCCTGAGGGCTGCATGATGGGATTTTCGATGACCCGAGGCCACATCTTATTTGGTATCTCTCATGACACCTTGTGACGCCATAATTTTGCGGGCCATCAGATACAGGCCGTGAGTTTGAGACCTCTGGTATACCCTATTAAACATGATAATTTCGCGTCATTTTCAGCACAAAACAATTTTTAATAAAAATACTGATTAAATATAGACTATATCAACATTAAGCAGACATGTGTGAATACAGTTTACATATTTGAAAAAGCACGTCCGGTACTGGTCTTCCATCCACGAAAACAAATCACGTCATGTACATTTTTAACCACAGAAACAAGGGTTGTACAAATAATTGTATGATAACAAAATCGCAAATATGCTAAAACTTTATCTGCATCTCTTTCTTCCCTAAAAAAATGTGATATCTATTTGATGTCGCTTTAAGAACAATATTTAGGATCTCGTCTTATTTATATATATATATATATATATATATATATATATATATATATATATATATATATATATATATATATATATATATATATATATATATATATATATATATATATATATATTCAATCCTCTACATTTTCTTATAACCCTCCCACCCACCCTTTAAAAAGAAACTTGAATTGTAGGTGTCCGGGCTATTTAACTAAGTTACCCTATTTTTACAATGTATAAAAGTTCCTGAGAGAGTACCAGTTTAAAGAATTCAAGGATATGGAAATAAATGCAGACTTCCTGTTCTCTCTCTCTCTCTCTCTCTCTCTCTCTCTCTCTCTCTCTCTCTCTCACACACACACACACACACACACACACACACACACACACTTAACCATACTTTTGGGATCACATAAATTGAAAGGCGGGGGATAAGCCAGGCTGCTTCGCTACCTCAGCAACTATCACAAGACACCCCGCCCATTTGATGAACTGTATCCAAGTTTATTCCAATATAAATATCAACCTTTTTCTCCAAATCTAAGTAAATGATCGAGTTTATCTCCACGTCTATCTCGGTTTAATAACTGCTACTAAACCTGAAAGGATTTGCACACCATCCCAGCCATTGATTTGATTGCATAAGAAGTAAAATTATATGGTCAGCCATAAGTGTCGAAGAAAGAACTAGTACATAACTTTTTGTATATGATTTTATACTTTTTCAGGGACCCCCCCCCCCTCTCTCTCTCTCTCTCTCTCTCTCTCTCTCTCTCTCTCTCTCTCTCTCTCTCTCTCTCTACAATTCTTACTGAAAGGTGTTCTGGTTTATACCAGTTTATGTTTGACACGACTACTAATCAATCATGCATATCTGCGAGACACAAAATATCAAATGTGTTCTAGTTTTCGCCCCGTATTCCTGTCTTTTACGTATTTCTCTTTCTACGCAAAAGGCAATGCTGCGTAAGTGTCAGCTGATCTTTCATCATGGTATACGACTGAAGGTTGAAGACAAATATACTGGCCGTGTCTTTGCTCGCCCCACCACATATAAATGCCAAGCGTACTAAATGGGATGGGTCCATTTAAAAGTGCACGTCAATGTACCTCCCACATAAAATTAAACAGGTGCGTCTGACATTATCAATCCTAACCACCTACGGGTTTTATACCTTCTAAAGAAGTTCTGGAAATTTCAATATTTTACTGATGGTATTCTGCCCTATTCCCCACCCCCATATTCTGCCTTATTTTCTCCATCCCCTTTCTGCTCTAACACTGTCATTTTACAAAAAAATTATCTGAATTTTTCAATTTTATGTTTATAAATTAGATCTGTCAATGAAGAGTTACACAAATGTTGTAAACTGATATCCAATGTTTAGAAATCGTGAATGTAATTTTCTTTCCATGCTTTTGTTTACAATGAAACAAAAACGGAATTTATTAAATATGAATATTTAATGAGTATTTTTATAATATTTCAGACTTAAGGCATTTACGTGACTGAAAATAATTGAAAAACACCATATTTTGATGTAACAGCTTCAAAATCAGTGGCTTCTGTTAACAAGTAATATCAGCCGTGAAACGTGTCTTATGTCTGTGTGTGTGTATGAGAGAGAGAGAGAGAGAGAGAGAGAGAGAGAGAGAGAGAGAGAGAGAGAGAGAGAGAGAGAGAATACATATCTTTGAACAAGGTAAAATGCCAGTAAGCTTAATAGATCAGATAATGAGGCTAATGCTTGTTGAATTACTTACCTTTTGTTCAAGCGAATGCTAGACAATCATTCTGGACACTGTAGCCGTGAACACATATCCACATATCCAACACGTGTTTCTCCATTACCCGCATCCTCTCTCCCGGATGTACTATATCTGACTGTGGGGAACGGCATGAATGACTTGCGCACCGGTTGACTTCTGACGTCACCAGACGGCTGAAATTAGTGAGTCAATATGAATTGAATGAATTCTACCTTATGTCTAATCTACGTAGGAGAGTTACTGTAACAGGGCGCCTCAACATAATTGATCCAGAGTTCTTATTTATAATTGATACTATGGACAGACGAGTCAACCATCACAACGAGTTGCTGAATAATTGGCCGCCATGACCTTGAATGGCCTCGTGCTTACTGTGTGTGTGTCTGTGTGTGTGTATGGAGGGCGGGGGGCGGTAGTGTCTTGCCGGGAGGGGAAAACGTGTTTTGTACAAAACTGCATTATAGATGTTGAAACAACATTTAACACAAATTGTTGGAATTCTTATGAGACGCAAATACAAAAATACCTTAAAATGAATGGTAAATTACGCTGAATTTCATTGTGATCGGATCATAAGGATCCTACTTGGGTGGGATGGGGGCAGTGCCGGTGCAAGGTATTTTGGCGCCCTAGGCGAGATCAGATATCTGGCGCCTCCTTTCCCACTCACGCCCTCCCCCACCCCGATCATCATGAAATAAAACCCAATTTGCAATTTTTTTCTGGCGCCCCCTTTAGCTCAGCGGCCTAGGCGATTGCCTAGTTCGCCTAACGGAAGCGCCGGCCCTGGAGGGGGGGGGGGGGCGGTCTCTCTTGATCTGCGTCGTGGACCTAACTTGTTTGTTGTTGTTTTTTTTAGGCAATATCTCCAGTCAACTTGTAAATCAACAGGTGTATATGCTTCGAAGAGCGAGATAAGAACTTCCAAACTAGATAATATGACAGTCCACCCGAGGACAGGTTGGCCGCGGGTTAATTAGTAATAAATATAAAGCGAAGTCGCTGTGACGGTGATCAAATGTTCGAAGGGCACATATAATTTCTGGCCCAGTCTGAAACTGAAGAAAACACATCCAGAGATGGGTTCTCTGTAAAGCAAAACGAAATAGGCGGGTTTCACTAAGATATACATTCCGATCACACTATTCTTTACATATTTACATACAACAATTATAATCCGGACATCCCAATGTGGAACTGCTATATACAAGTATAAACTCTGTTGAAATATTTCTACACGATGTGCGAGATACGTTTACATCCTTGACCTAGATATTTAAAGCTAATGTAGATAAATAAATAATTCAATAATCATATTTGACCCAAAATTGTTCAGTGTTGCCTACTGCAATCTCGCTTATAGGTCTATACGGCGCAGGCCATGTTCATATGGACTCGTGACAGTATTAAAAAAAATTACATATTAAGAACCTGTGTGATTTTGTTATAATTCAGTTAATATGTGTTGTGGAACTGCCGTTTTTCCCCTTAAGTTTGCGAAGCATTTTATTTTTCTTCCTTAGAAATCCGAGTTTTATTATAATTTTGCATCAAATCAGTAAAATGTAGCACAAATTTCAAATGAGACAAGTGGACTGTTACGCACGTAAACATCTCGCGCCCGCCCACAATTAAATTAGGCTTTCTTGCGCTTGACCAAAGGGTTGTCTCAATCTCGATTTTAAAACAGAAATAATTGACCCAAGGGATGTCTCAATCACGATTTTGAAACAATAATAATTGATTCCACCTACATAAAAAAAGGTAATTTTATGGCGCAATTCGAAAGGAACAAATACAGGAACGAAATACTGCACACCTATATGAGTTTTGTTTTCTTGTTGTTGGTAAAATTGTTTGTGGGGGTTGGGGTATATCTTCAGCCAATTAGGTCGACCATTAATCAAGTAAATACATAGATCAGTCAAAAATAGGGTATGTGGGTGGGTGGGTATTGTGAAACAAAGACAGAACCAAACGCAAGGAAGAAATGAAAAGTGGGGGATGTGTATTGCACGCATGGAAACAGAAAGAGTTACACGAATAACATAATTAGAGACCCCGAAATGACTGCTAAGCTGTCTAAATAGTGAGTGTGTGGGTGTATTAGTATCACTGATTCCCAAATCCACACACCATTATACATTTCAGTAGAACCATACGGTACTACGCAGCAACTATAAACTACATTCTGCGTACAATGTGATCGATTTTATGTGTAAGGTCTATTTATATATAGTGCTCAACTTAGTCACTTCGTCTGGCATTTTGTCAAAGGTATTTACGTTGTTGTAATGTGCGTAGTGACCTTATTTGTAATCGTACGACTTTTAAATCGAAAGGGCACGGTTTATCTCTTTGATTATATTCTGAATTATATACGACTACCTTTTAATATTTTATTAAGTTAGTTAATGTATCATCGTAAATGTACTCAATTATGATACATACGGAGAAATACGAATAAAACATCGGAAGGAAAAACAACGTCGAAGCATGACATTATCAGCTTAAAAAATGTATTAAGTTACGAGTTATTTTTGTTAACATATGCTGGTCTCATATCATTAGAAACAGGCATATCACGTAAATACAAGAGCGAAAGATCAAAGGAACATGTTTCCATACAATAAACATGATGTCATAAGTATACATAAGAAATGTCAAATATTATCGTTAGGGCCAGATTATTGTTTAGAGACGACAACTTAACACTGAATACTGTCATGACACATATTTCGAAAATAATTTGACAGAGATAACATGTATAATCCATTGTGTTTAATTTTGTATCTTTCATACAGAAATTTTGCCAATTTCTGTATTAATCGCTTGCTTGAGGTATTTACATATGCCAGGTATAAACTTAAAAGCAAATTCTAATTGTCATGGAAACACAAAACGAATATTCAGTTTTTTCTTTTGGATTATAGTACAGCAGAAAATGGTGTTTATATTAATAAGCATATGCACGTTGGCAAGTACACGACTCTGTACAATTTGTAATTTATTTCAGAATTGAACTTTCGCATTAGAATATTTACCAACCTTTTCATAAATGGAAAATATGACTATGTTTGCTTAATCACATTATTATTATTATTATTATTATTATTATTATTATTATTATTATTAGTAGTAGTAGTAGTAGTAGTAGTAGTAGTAGTAGTAGTAGTAGTACCAATATTTTCTAGATGACATTCCTTTGAAGGTAGCACATCAACAAACTGGCATAGAATTTGTGATAACTCACCTTGTGCATATTTTTCAACTGAAGTTTTGCTAGATAGTTCAGTAGTAGACACTACAAATAATTTTTGTTTACAAATATGTAAAATTACAAGACTAGTTTGACACAGTGGTATTATATCACAGATTTTTTTAAAAAAATCAATATACAATCTTGTACAATGGAGACATTATCTACAGCACTCTCTCGATTAGAGATGCAAGATCGTTAAAATCATGAAAATAAAATTCAGAATTGAAACGTAAAACTGCTGGATATGTTTTTTTTTTGTGCGTCACTGTCTTGTATAGTGATAGCAGTCTTGTATAGTGATATCAGTCTTGCATAGTGATAGCAGTCTTGTATAGTGATAGCAAAGCACTAAAATGAAATGGAAAATAACTAGACCAGTAAGATTGTGAGTACGCTATTGTTGCTGTGGGGTTAACGCAATTTGTCAGCACGTGATAGGCTATACACAGCGGACAATAAAACATCTGGAAAATCCCGAGAAGAACCACCGACCCACGAGTAGATACTGGCAAGCTTTATCGCACACTAAAGTAGACAGAGACTTAGACACGATCCCATCCGAATAGAGGTGAGATTGCCGTGAACTAGTAAAGTAGAGCGTTTTAGACCACTTTACTACTCGGGGCGTGTCAATTAATTGGGGACAGCGCTGGGGTAATTTCACGATTTACTTAAAAAGTAAAGAAAAGAAAATTACTAGAACATCAAGAATTAATATTATATAAATTATTGAGCGTGCTATTATATTAGTAAGAAAAACCGATTTGCATACACTGAAATGGCCTTAAATGCCATTACTGGATATGTTGCACAAAGCCTTATGCATCAACTAGACAACATGTGAATAAAATTGCAGTTGTCTCGTTGGGCATTAAAGAAATATGCTATTCAGGAAAACTGGAAAAGAATTTAAGTTTTCTTACTTTGGTATCATGAAGAAAGAATTTCAGACTTTGTACAAGACATCATACTTTGCATATGTTGTGGGAATGGTTTTATAATCTAAAACAAAGCATTAAAACAGAACTGGGCATGATGTGTTTAACCTAACCTATATTTATTAATGCAAAACTAGAGAAAGACAGTAACATATTAAACAGTTCTTGATAGAGAAAATAAAATGTGGCTTTCTATTATACTTGAATTCAATCGGTTTTTCCAGTTAAGTGTAGTAAATACGTACTAAGCTTATTTATGATGGTCTATTGTCCCTCATCTAATGTCAGTCTGCTCGTTGGAATAGGTTTCTTATTCTTAAGTCTTGGGTCATTTGAAACGGGTATCATAAAATGATATTTTCTAGAATAGTTATTAACTAAAGCGGATTAGAGATGATTATTCTGACTTTGATGGGAGTGATATAATTTTGGCTGTTAAAGAAGTAATTCTGATTGGATAAGCTAAACAATGGGCGGTTTATTTCCAGTCAGAATGCAAAAAATTCCCCACATGAAATTAATCAGTTTAAGTTTTTTATGCGAGCCTCAATTTAGCTCATTGAAATTTAAGATGGCTCTTTAAATTGTCGAAGGACTTGTGTCAGAAATTGAAGGACTCGGAATGAGTGAGATTCGATTTCAAGGGAAGGTAAGCGTCTGGAATAATGCCCAATGTTAACTGCATACAGTGTATGTCCATGGATGTACGGCTGATTGTTTGCTGGATTTATTCATTTTAATTCCACTCTTCAGATTCTTTCATAAGTAATTGCTTGCATATATTTTGTCTCATATGCTTTATGACTCGTGCATTATATGAATGAGTTCGGATTTAACTGTTTTGTCTGTTGTAGAAATCGTGTATCATAAAATTTCATGCTTTGTATAATGTTAATGTATGCTGAGAACTGATTTTCCAATATCTGAAAATGTATGTCTGAATTGCTGATTAGGAAAGTAACGTAGTTAGGACAGGAGTCTTCAATCGATACTTGATGAGCGTGTACCGATTGGCATTGTTCGACCGATAATTAATAGTAACTGAGACGGCTAATTATATCATGGTCTCATTACCAATGCGAGAGCAGCTAGTAAAGATAATTTACGTAAATAAGTTATGTATCATTAATAGGTTTCGATCTGACCATAGCTAGTTTTGTTGAATTTCGATATGTGGCGTAGCAGCGAGTGGGAATTCTGATTGAGCCCAAGAGAACAAAAACCTGACATGTGCTTAGGTTGGGTATTATAGTTAGTTTTGAAAGACAGAACAGCTCCATAACAGACTGCGCAATGGAAAAAGAGCGTAGTCTGCAACCAAGAGGTTGAAAACCCAAATAGGTTACAGGAGAGAAAAAAGGCAAAGAAAGACGGAAACTGACCAATCCTCCATAGTGATTTGGGAAAAACCAGAAGCACCAGGTGATGATGACGTGATGATAATTTGAGTTCGAACAGTCGCTCGATGAAAGTTGTTCTCTCGGCATAACAAAACCGATAATTGAATTTCTCACAAATTGTGTAACTCTATTTATACGAGAAAATAAACGATTATGTTCGATTTCATTCTATTTTGTAAGAGATTAAATTGTTGTATATTATATACGGGGGCTATTTTGATATTCTATTCTATATCTCCGCTCAGTTCTCAGTTATTAATCGCTTAATTTCATAATTTAGTTTATTTTGTAATTGATTCGCCAATAATATCGAGGTTGATCATCCCCCTGACAACGATAAACAAAACAACCATTAAACTAACAGGTAGATATAACAACAGTAACATACAGCAGAGCTGGTGATATTCCCTTTCACAAATCAGATTTGTTGAATTTTTATTGCCACCGCTGTAACAGTTTATTACCTGCATTGGTATTTGCAATATTCGAAACAGAGCGATAATATGTATGTGTAGATGGTCTGCACCAATTGTCGTACTGAAACAGTTACCGCACAGAATCGTACTATATTACTCTGGTGATATGATTATTTACCTTTGACTTAGATTCCACGTTTTATGAAAATAAATCATTCTCAAAATTAATTTTAAGAAAGTTTGATCTAAGTTTTTGTCATAAATTATTCATTTAGCTGTTCATGCAAAACGCTTAATTCAATCTATGTGACGGTTCAACTTCTAGTCATGCACACCTTACTGAAAACTCACTAAGCAAGAGACGTGAAGATAGAGCACGTGCAACTGGACATAAATAGTAAAAATAAGCAATGCTACTAATCACAATGATGAATTTTAGTCCTGAAATAGGAAAAGTGAGAAGGTGAGAAATGTGAACATAATACGAAAGGATCATGGGATTGGCGACCACTGACCAAGTGCTGATCATGGCGTTGTCTCCTCTTTGTGTTCTGTTGCTTTGTTTCCGTTGGTTCTCTCCTTAGTAATATCATCGCATAATCCTGAGTGTTTGTTCTTTGCTTTTGTGGTGGTAGTGGAATCCCACTGTTCAATACGGACGTGACTTCCCTTCCATAACACCTACCTTTTCGTATTCCTGTCTCCCACGCACCTATACAGGGAAACTGTATCTGTATCATAAACATCCTTGGTCAGTGGTCGCCAATCCCATGATCCTTTCGTATTATGTTCACATTTCTCACCTTCTCACTTTTCCTATTTCAGGACTAAAATTCATCATTGTGATTAGTAGCATTGCTTATTTTTACTATTTATGTCCAGTTGCAAGTGCTCTATCTTCACGCCTCTTGCTTAATGAGTTTTCAGCTCCTTAACAGGAAACGCACGAAATCTCTGTACACAGACATCTTCCTCCTTGTCTTCCAACTCAAGATATAGTGTGTCGGTTGTGGCTCTAGTTCGCATTTCATTGAGGATTCCTTTTTCGCGGAGTGTTGTCTTTCTGGAAAGCATGTTCTTTTCTTCACTTTTTGTTGTTCTCAATCTGACAAAAACTTGAGTATTGGAATTCAAGACAACTAAAGAGTCAACGACGGAATTTCTATGATCTATTTCAATTCAACGGTCATAATCAAAATAAGATCACAAACTGCGTCGAGTTCGGACTTCTGTTTAATTCAAAAATAGAGCTTAGCGCTCAACGCCGGGTCTGTCTACGTACGTTTCGTGAAGTACAAGCTGGATTGCATGTCATGGTAATAGGGGCGCAGTATGCATCGTTACACCTGTGTTACAGCTGACCGATGCGAACTGACCACTTTGATTATATTTTAGCTACTGCTGATTAAGGGGTGTGTCAGAACAAAACTTGACCACCTGTAATGGTATTATTGTCATGCTACTTTCCACTTGATAAGTCAGCGTAGTTAGCTTGGCGGTAAGATTTTTGTGAGAATCAGCTACAGCCTCCTTTGCGGAGGTTGGACTAAATTATGACGTGGAGGCCGGAGAGGTAGACAATAAAGATGTACATATTGGGTACATGCTTTTTCACCTTTTTTGGTGTTTATCCCTTCCTAGCATGTGAAATTAAATGTACCTGTAGTTGCAAGTCAATGACCAGGTTTACAAAACTTTTCTTATCTAGATTCCAAAAGAATATACATTGAGCATAAGACATATACACAACTGCTTTTTACAGTATTTGGAACACATTACCTTACGCATGTCCTACAACTACTCGTAGGGTACAAGACGTTTTTCTTCTAATATCACAACAAAAGTGACATAAACAGTTCCGAATGAGTTATATCATTACTAATGTATTTTAGATGGAACCCGATATTGATAATAATTAAAAGACTTTACATTTATTGGTAAATGTAAAGTTCGATAATTTTATCTTCAGAATAATAGGGTTTGAGTGCAGACTATGCTCTTTTACATGTAAGTACCTATGAGGACATTTACTGATGGCAAATGGTTCCTGATTATGACATAACATACTAAAGTGGTTTTCGGAAAGAAATATTTCCATAGCTTATCTGAAAGGCCTTATCAGATGCATCAAAAGTCGGCATATTTTTAATTATCACAGTGTCCAGTTTCGGAGTAGTGCGCATAGTCTCGTTTCATTAAAAAAGAACATATACATTGCTACCCGAATTTCTGTGAAGCTACGAAAATTGGAACAAGTTAGATATTATTACGATATGTAGAACCTGTTATTCTTGACTAAACAAGTTTGAATTACTCGGTCCAGAATGACAACAAAAGTTTAAACATTGTAACGTATTGGCAGTGCACACATGTTATGACAGTTGTTCAATGTGCACGGCGCTTGCATGACATAATTACACAGTATTGACATTCGAGGAAGTGTCGTTCTGACATAGTTGGGTGTTGTCCTACACCAAATATCGCTGTTGTCAGCATTCAAAATATTTCACTGGCTGAAAACATGAGGTTAGTGCCATATTGCTGTTGTCTCATTCGACTTAGACTTTAACAATAATATGGTGTTCTAAAAGTCCGCGACCGTTTTGCATTCGATCGATGACGTTACGCTTTGCTACAGTCGACTAACCAGTCTGTAAAAACTCGGATGTAATTCAGCATAGCATGTATCATAGTCTTCCAGCTGTGAACCAGTGCTGACCGCCCTTGGTCGCATATTATTTCTCTGCCATAGTCAGTAGTTGAACTGAAATTCATTAGTATGATAACTGAAATTGGTATGTTCTGTCCCATCTAGTCAAGATAGACATGTTTTATGATATGCATTCCATCCCTTCTAGTCAAGATAGACATATTGCATGATATGCATTTCATCCCTTCTAGTCAAGATAGCCATGTATTATGATATGCATTTCATCCCTTCTAGTCAGGATAGACATGTTGCATGATATGCATTCCATCCTTTCTAGTCAGGTAGACATGTTTTATGATATGCATTCCATCCCTTCTAGTCAAGATAGACATGTTGTATGATATGCATTTCATCCCTTCTAGTCAAGATAGACATGTATTATGATATGCATTTCATCCCTTCTAGTCAGGATAGACATGTTGCAAGATATGCATTCCATCCTTTCTAGTCAGGATAGACATGTTGCAAGATATGCATTCCATCCATTCTAGTCAGGATAGACATGTTGCATGATATGCATTCCATCCCTTCTAGTCAGGATAGACATGGTTTATGCTATGAAATCATACATTTAGTGACAAGTTGAACAGCAGTGTGCTCTTGCAATGTGATCAGACTAGAGGCCGACCGAAATTTGGTTTCGGCGCCGAAAGTTGGCAAATGGCCTCTTTCGGCATAGTTTCTGTTTCGGCCGAAGTCAAAAAGTTAGCTTTCGGTTTGCTTTCGGTTTCGGCAGAAACTGATATTGACTTTCGGTCATCACCGAAGATCTTTTTTAACTCAGAATGCAACGCTAGTGCTGCGTCTATTACTCTGCTTGTCCGCCGGTCAGTCGGCGCTAGGCAATTTGACATTTAGCGAAGTCCTTTTACTGCAGGCTCTGAATGATTACTTCTAGATTCGTTTTTAATTAGTGTAGCATTGCAACATGACCCAGGCATATTTATTAAATCATTTGTTCAGCAACTTTGGTTTATCTTTCGGTTTCGGTTTCGGCCGAAGGTGTAGTTAAACTTTTGGTTTCGGCTTCGGTTTCAGCCGAAAGTCAATTTATAACTTTCGGTCTGGTTTCGTTTTCGGCCGAAATCAGAAATTTAGTTTCGGACGGCCTAGATCAGACAATTGTTTCATTTCTGATCGTTTCTTGGATATGTTGGTGACCTTGTCCCCAGTCGACTCGGGTTCTGTATATTCATAGTAAAGAGAAATTCAACCATGTAGATATAGAGGATCTCAAATGGGTAACGATTTAATATTGAATTTATGAAACTAGTTGAATCATGTCCAGCTTTTGCGAGCCTTGCATTATTCAACGAGTTTCATAAAATTAAGATTAAATCATTGCCCATTTAATATTCCTTTTATAACATAGTTCTTATTTCAGTGGAAATTATTTATATAGAAAGAATAACGAATAATTCATATAATTATATAGTCCCAAACAATGTTGATCTAGTAAAAAGTAGATTGTACATTTTTTAATAGAAAATATAAATTAAAGAAAAAAGCTTTCATCCGAATAAACAGAACATTTTATAACGACAAATTCATTTTTTTAAACAAAAGGATCAATGCGATGTAATGCCACATTGTTTGATACGGTAAACGATAAGCCTAGCGTACATGATTACCGTAAAATGTTACTCTCAGAACTAAACATTACATTGGTGCGATTGGTATGTGAAATAGAATTACTGGATACAGAAATTCCCACATTTACTGCAATGCATTTGTGACCGAATATTTGCTGTATCTGACTGGAACAAAATACTGTGCTGATGACGTAAACAAATTTCATCTAGCCGGATGTGCTTCCATATACACTGCGTAAAGATCTTGTGGTTCGAAAAAGTTGTCAGTTAGAAGACCCATTTATGTCCAAATTCGTCAGTGAACAGAGGAGAATTAATTTAATTATGTAAGTTAACATTTAAACAACGCATGTATATTTGGTGAATTCTATATCTGTGTTACAAATATACCGCTACCTCCCCACACCAAGTAATCAAATAAACAATACCCATGGTTTTACTTCTTGTTGTTGTTCTTGTCTTGTAGTTTTACGCAAATTTTCTCAATATGATATTGTTATACATAACATAACAAACCCTTTTGGGGGTAACATATCTATATTCGGACAGCCGAGATATTTTTTCCTCGATTTCCTTTCGCGAGTCGAGTTCAAGAATGGCCGCAAAAAAGGTTCATAACATTCCAGAAGGCTGGGTAAGGAGAAATGTATCAATAGGAATGCATGTACCATTGTAACCAAGTACTGTACATAATAATATGTACTTAAATGCTCAGCGTAACCTAAATGGGGGGGGGGGGAAGGCTCAGATGCCATGGACTACTCCTTCCATAGATTCGTTTCAAAAGTCCAAGATCCAATGATCAAGAAAACGAGTTTCAACATATGCATAATTTTGGTCACAAGGGGCAACACATGGAATTTTGATGAAACCTGATAGGCACGATATACTTCTTTGATGAGTACAGTTAAGATACACGTATGTTAGAGAGGTGGTCATACATATGATTGGATGAACACGTATATTTGTGAGGTGATCTTAAATCTGATTGGCTGAAGTTTCAACATGTTGACGAGACTATTTTTGAATAGGCTTGTATACAGCATGGTGGTCCGTATCATCAATATATCTAGCTAGTTACATTAGTAGCGAGATACAGACACATTGTTAAATCTTTCTTGCATTTATTTGTCTGAAGTTCTTATCATTGGGGAGATGGTATTTTTAACAGCTTCTCGTGGGTCGGTGGTTCCTTCCGGGAGTTTTCCAGGGTTCTTACTCCACCATTAATACTGGCCGGCATGTATGGCCTATCGTGTGCTGAAACATGACGTTAAACCATACAAGAACAGCAACAAAAAGCGAGTCTTTGAAAGAATAAGGTTTTTATCGATCGCCGACGACAGGTTTATTGATATAAAAGTCTGTAATTATTTGTCTGAATTTATTCGTTTCAAATTCATACAGAATTTTTGCTTAAGTTCGGAAGTTAAATGTTGCACGCATTTGTCTCGAATGTTATATGATGTATTCTAAGAATGTCATATAGTATTTTGTTGATATGTCTTTATTCGAATTTCCACGTTTAAATGTACTAGGAATCGTGTATTCTACTTGCGGCTTTCATTCATTGTTTCTGATACAAATGGTGTAAATATTTGAATTGATCTATCTTAAATGATATGTATCATGTATGCTAAGTATTGATTTTACTATGTCTGAAAATGTTGCCAGTGAATTGCTAGTTAGCAATTAATGTACAGGGACAAGGCATGAAGTCCACTAATTCGTTCTTGTAATTAAGTGGTGATCCTTTTCAATTGAGAAACCGGCGCATGACGACCGACACTATGTCCAGGTCTATCTATCTATCCCTTAGTCTTGCCGACCGTTGGGGCACCACTGATGACCTGACAACCAGCTTCCTCCATTCCAATCTGTTCTCTGATACTCTTACTGTCCACTCTGAGATGTTATCCTCCCATCTTTTCCTATGTCTTCTTCTCCTTCGCCCTCCCTGCACAGTACCTTGCATGATTGTCTTAGCAAGCCCTGTTGATCGTGTGACATGTCCATACCATTCCATTTTGCGCTTTTTCACAATGGTCAATAGCTCTTCATAGGGCCCAATGGCTTGCTTAATTCTGTTTCCCACTTCCTCCTTCGTGACATGATCTCTATATGTAATGCCAAGCAACCTTCGAAAGCATCTCATTTCAACAGCTTGTATCCTCCTTTCGAGATCCGCTGTGAGGGTCCATCACTCACAGGCATATAGGAATACAGATGCAACCAAGGAGCGCATCAGTCTGATTTTTGAGCTGACTGAGGTGTTTCTGTCTTTCCAAACTGTCTTCAGCCTTGCCATTGCTGTTATTGTCAGCGCAATCCTGGACAATATTTCTGGTTTCGATCCCTCGTCTGCCACGATGGCTCCTAAGTACCTGAATC
The DNA here is from genome assembly GCA_029339505.1 of Unio delphinus. Taxonomy (NCBI): domain Eukaryota; kingdom Metazoa; phylum Mollusca; class Bivalvia; order Unionida; family Unionidae; genus Unio; species Unio delphinus. Next base: position 2,992,672 of record JAQISU010000075.1, on the reverse strand, counting down.
TATTAACTGTTTCCAGTTTTTGGCCTCTAATCATGATGTCAGTGCTGATGCCACTGGTGTTGTTGGTCATCAATTTGGTCTTCCCTGCACTGATTTCCATACCAAAAGCAGTAGCTGTCCTGTCTAGTTTTTCCACCAACTGAGCTAGCTCCTCCTCATTTCCTGCAAGGCCATCGATGTCATCAGCAAAGCGCAGATTCGTTATTATTCTGCCTCCAATACTGACAGTTCCTTCATGGTCTTCCAGTGCATCTGTCATGATTCTTTCAAGGAAGATGTTGAAGAGAGTAGGTGAAAGCAAGCAGCCCTGTCTGACTCCCACAATTGTCCTAAACCAATCACCTATTTGACCGTTGAAGCATACTGCGCAGGTGGCCTTGCTGTAAAGGCTTTCTATGACTTTGATCAGGTTAGCGTTGATGTTGTACAGCTTCATGGTGGACCAAAGGGCTGGATGCCATACCCTGTCAAACGCCTTCTTAAAATCTATAAAGACATGATAACGGTCTTGTTGGTGCTGGTGGTATTTCTCGCATAGTATTCTCAGGTTGAAAATCTGTTCAGCTGTGCTTCTCCCTGGTCTCAAGCCTGTTTTTCAGCTATGATTTTCTCTGCCCGCGGCTTCAGTCTGTTTAATATGATTTTTAGCATGACTTTGCTTGGGTGGCATATAAGACTGATCGTACGATAGTTCTGACATTGCTGCAAATTACCTTTTTTCGGGAGAGTTACTATGAGTGACTGAGTCCATGGTGTTGGCTATTCCCCTGTCTGCCAGATCTTGTTGCAGATTGTTAGTAGGGCGCTTATCATGGCTTTACCCCCTTCTTGGACTAGTTCTGCAGGAATGTTGTTTACTCCTGCTGTCTTCCCTTTTTTCAATGCTTTCACTGCAGCCTCTACTTCTTCTCGGAGGATGGGGTAGTTGTCAGTGTTGGTCACTGATGGGGTATTGAGTATGTCTGGGTCCCCTGTAGGTATGTGATTGTACAGGTCTGAGCAGTATTCTGTCCATCTCTTAAGAATGTCTTGTTCTTCTGTAAGATATTTCCCTCCCTTATCTTGAATGATGGAGAAGCGTCCTTGTTTTACACTGGTCAGGTCTTTCACCAGTTGGTATGCTTTTTTGCTAGTATTTTTCTTTTGATTGTTTTCTATATCTTTACACTGGTCTTCAATCCATGTCTCCCTTGCCTTTCTCGTGCTTTTCTTGATAACCTGGTTAATTTCCCTATATTGTTTTGCTCCTTCTACTTCTGACTTCTTCTTCTTTAGCAATCGACGCTTGTCACACAGATCAATTATGTCAGTTGTAACCCAAGGTTTCTTTGGTCGTCGATGTTTGCCAAGAATCTCACTGGCTGTTTGGGTCACTGCTATGTTAAATGTGTCGATCATTGTGTCTAAAACTGTGTTATCTGCTCTAAGAAGTAACAGGGGTGCAAATGTCCCTCCTATCCTTGCCTGGAAGGCTTCCAAGACCTCTGGGTCTTTTAGCTTGTCAAGGTTGAACTTGATTCTTGTGAGGCCCTCTTTGTCGACTTTTTTTAGACGTAGTCGGAGGGTCATCATCACTAAGTCATGGTCACTTGCAATGTCTGCTCCTGGGAAACTTCTTGTCTTGGCAATGTTTACGCTGGTGTGGAAACGTCTCTTCACCATGATATAATCAATCTGGTTATAGTGTTCTCCATTCGGGCTATGCCAGGTCCACCTTCTGGATGCTTTGTGTGGACCAAACGTGTTCATCAGCTTCAGATCATTGAAGCTGGAAAATTCCAGGAGCCTTACGCCTCTGTCGTTGGTCTCTGCATTGCAGTAGCGTCCACATGTGCCTTTCCAGTTATCAACGGCATCCTCTCCTATTTTGGCATTCCAGTCTCCTTGCACCACAATAATGTCTTTTTTGGGGGGTCTGGTCCAGGACTTCTTGCAGTTGGTCGTAGAAATCCTCTAATTCTTCATCATCATGGTCTGTAGTTGGAGTGTAAGCTTGCACAATGGTGATATTGAGTGGTGTTGCCCTCAAGCGTATGATGATAAGCCTGCTGGAGACTGGCCGACAACTCATGACAGTGTTCACAGTGTCTTTGTGGACGAGAAATCCGACACCATGTTCATGTTTATCTTCTCTGCCAGAGTAGTATAGTTTATGGCCATCCTGTGTTGATGTTTCCCCAAGGTTCTTCCATCGTACTTCGCACAGTCCCAGGATGGTCCAATGGTATATGTTCATTTCGTGTATTAGTTCCTCTACCTTTCCAGGCGTTCTTAATGTCCTGATGTTCCATGTACCATGTTGTTTCTGATTCGGAGTTTTGGTGGTGATCGTGCACCAGTAGCACACTTGACACCTCTGCCTTGGTGCAAGACAAAAGGCGCTGTCCTTGTTCCGGGCAACGACCGATCTGGTATGGGTGGAGGTAAAGTTGTCATTGCACGAGCCCATCCCTATCCAGGCTGTTGACCACAGCCGAACTCCACATAACTAGTAGCTCGCCTTGGTCCTGGACACATGGCCGTTGAGTCCTTCTTGGGACTCCTCCGCCCTGGGCGGTGACCTTATTGAGAAAGTTCATACGCCCAATCAGGTACTGTGTCAGCACCCTAGCCTTTGGTTATCTAAAACCTAACCTGCAAGGCTGCAAGGCAGCAATGTCCAGGTAGCGATGTATACAGTCCACAGGAGCGTAGCACGGTTTATTGTGTCTAGGTTTTGTCATAGTGCATTTAGCGCTAAGGGAAAGCCTTAATTTCATGGTAATAGGGTTGTGTATCAGCGTCAGGTGTGAAATGGCCCATATCAGCCTTGATTCTCTTGAATTATGATAAGACGATAGATAACATAACAAGAGTTAGTGTTCGATCTCAGAAGTTAAGAAGCCTGACATTTATTTAGGTTGCGTCGTTATTTATTTAAATGAAACATTGGCTCCATATGTGCATTACGCAGTGAGGAAAGACAGTAGACAAGCAAGTTATGGTTGATGACTCGAAGAAGCTGCAGAGAAACGAAGTAAAGAAATACAGCGATTCTGACCTGTCACCAACGTTGACTTTGAGAGGACTGGAAGGAACCAGGATATGCAGGCATACTGAGTAAAATGAGTTCGACGGTTTACTTGATTATATGATGAAATTTGATTTATCGGTATAACAGAGTGGCCAATTCTATTTCTTGTAAATTTTGAAACTATTTCTAAGAGAAAGCGTATTACTCAAACGTCATGTTCAGTTTCATTGTTATGTGACTGAGTAAAATGTTATATTTTATATATTCGTGAATGTTTTTCTTCTTATATATACCTGCTCAGATCAATGTTATTCCATTCATTAATTTAATAGTTTATGGTATTATTTACTCGATTCGGGCAATAACACCGTGGTCGATCATATCCTTGGTAACGATAAGCACACCCAGACGCCACATAAAGAGTGGTCACCCTCACAATCTGTAAGGTACACATTAAAGTAGTTAAAGCTGACATTGCTTTGGATTGATTTTACGAAATGCAGAATTAAGCTAATGTGATATCCATACATACTGTCCGTGAGTACTTACAAAAATACTCCAATAAAATGGTTATATGTTGTATTGTATTCATCACATTAGTAAATTAACGCTAGGGGAGGGGAAAGACACCTTACTTCCGGTCGCAATTTCGCAAACTGTTTTCGGCCTACCTACAGGTTCTTTCCGGTAAGAATTTACATTGCATAGATAGGATTCGGGTCACAGTTATTACTTCTGGTGCAGTACCAATGAATGTAGTTATAGTTTCATCTCATTTTGAAATGCGATACAAAAGTTGCATTTAGGCATTCTAGGTATTGATTTCAAGGTATTTGTTTGTTCGTTAGAATTTTAGCTATTTCGTGTGGTTGTCGATAAGAATTTCGGTGATAGTGCACAGTGACTAATGAGGCATTATTGCTGAATTGGAAGCGAAATCTGCGACCCATTGCTGTATGCCATGTTTACAGTCCAGCCTCTCAACAAATGCCGGATAATCTATAACAAAAACTTCGACGTGAGTTCGTCTTTGACGGTATTTTGGATTAACACATGATTTATTAGAATTTGGACACGGTGCAAAATTCAATATTAAGAAACAAATGTAGAAACCATATAGGAAAAATTATTGTGATTTGAGTGCTCTCTCTCTCTCTCTTCTCTCTCTCTCTCTCTCTCTCTCTCTCTCTCTCTCTCTCTCACACACACACACACACACACACACACACACACACACACAGACACACACACACTTGATTGTTATTTTGGGTTTAACGAGATTTTTCAGCGCAATATATGCTGTAGAAGACGGCCAGTACAACTGGTGGAGGTAAAACCTGTAAAGAACACCGACAGACGGAAGCTTCTGGCACGCATAAGTGATTACATAACACCCTTATACTGTAGCAGTCTGGGTAATAAAACACTTTTCTCACCATTCCCGCACGAGATCTACACTAAATTACACAATGCTTCTAAAAGCCGAGATACAATTGTCAGTTCTGTATATTAAATAGCTTCATGCAACTTGACCAATTATTGATATAAAGTTATTATACTACGAAAATTGTTGCAATTTGTAACCTTTAGCAGCAAATCATACTGGTTTTTCATTTATCTGTTTTCGTATACACAGTTACGATTTATAACTTTGGTGAATAATTAAGTCCAATCAAGTCGCGCAATAGACCTCTCTCTCTCTCTCTCTCTCTCTCTCTCTCTCTCTCTCTCTCTCTCTCTCTCAAAACAGAATCCGTCGATTGGACTTAGATGCGTAGGTCTGTGTTGCTGTTTTGGGTTTAGCGCCATATCTCAGCACACGATAGGCTGGCTGTACAAGGCGGCCATTATAAACTGGTGGAGGAAGAACCTGAGAAAACCCCCGTAAGAACCACCGACCCATACGATAATACTGGTAAGCTCTATCATATATCCACATTGGCCATCTCAGAGATTCGAACCAAGGCGAACAGGTCAGATTACAGTGATCGATAAAGACGAGCGCTTTAGACCACTCGGCCACCCGGAACACTACAATTATGAAATGGCATGACTGTTTGTCCAATACATATTCATCTCATATAGGCAAGAAAGTAGGATAGATCTTTTGATTTAAAAAGAATAATTTTAGGTATAAGATGAATATCCTGAGATCTTATTAATGAATATACTTGTGGACTGACCTTGACACTCTAAAAACAAACAAAACTTAACAAATCAACCAAACTGGCCAAGCAACTAGCCAACCGAACCTTGCAGCCAAACACAGTCCACTCTGTCATTAAACTTATAAACAAATATGTAATCTTAGGACATCTTTGTAACTTGTTCTGCGAATAACTGTGTAGTAATTTGCAAAAGTTTACGTTGCAGATGGTGATTTTTTTTAGGGATGCCTTGAAAGAGGTAAATACTATAATGATGGATAATTAAGCTATCCATTTTCCTTGTTTAAGTACGAGATTACACACCAATTATACTAAACGCATTTTTCATTCAAAAATATTTATCGTATATCTATGTATATCTGTAGGAATGCTTGGCAATACATGGATGAGTCTTCGACTGAGTTTCCAATGTAGTTCTCTTTTTATTTCAAGTTCCTAAAAATAATTCCAAGACATTGGATACTCGTTATAAATTATCAGTGTTGTTACAATCATGTTCTCCAACATAATATATCTGACAGACACCAATATGAGATCACGTCCTGTTGACATTTCGATTCACCAACCAATGTAGAACTTTCACATTATGAAAGTGAGCAACTTCATTCGGAACGCATCGACTCAAACGATAAATCTTCCGAACACGAGATGCAACGCTTATTCTAAAAATGTCTCAAACTTTATTGGACCTGGAATTCCAAAAGTCGGTGAACCTTTATCAGTGTCTATCAGATCCACCTGTTATAAGCTGGTCTCGATTTCAATCAGATAGGGTAAACTATCGTCGGCGTCATTTACTTTCTCTTGGCTTTTTGCACTCACCTGTTTGGGTAACAAATAAAGTCCATATGTTGGTGTGTGCGCATGTGTGAATGTGTTTTCTTTTTCGTGAGGTGGTATTGGTAGTTTCAAATCGAACTACAGGCCACATGACTAATGCGAGTATTTACGACAGTAAAGTTTTAATCCATATCGTCATACTGAAATCCTTGAGTGCATTTGGCGCTGTTCATCAAGGTCAAGGACATTTGACTGTGAATAATCTTACACGAAGTTTGAACTAATGATGTTTTGAGAGAGAGAGAGAGAGAGAGAGAGAGAGAGGGGGGGGGGGGGTAATTGGGAAGTAGATATCAATTGGTTACCACCACTAACACTGATATAAAAAAATGCTTATCTTTTAAAATATAAATTGTTTTAATTGTAGCAACTGTAACAGAAAGTTGTTTCTTTTTCCCCTTCTTTTTTGTGTCTTGAAACTCTGTAGCACCGTTACAATTTAAAACATTCGCTTGCGAATTTCTGTTTTCACATCGTCAGTTATTATTAAGTTATACAGGAACTGTAAGGTAGAACTATTCCCTCATCACTTGTATACTGTGTTTTTATATTGTTTAGAATTATTTTACATCTGAATGTATCTTATATAGCCAAAATCAGTATTTTATCAAGAAAAAATATTCAGAATTCGAAAGTAAGACCGCTTTTTGCGACGTCACCAGAATTCACAGATTTTACGACATAAACAACTGGAATATATAACGCATGATTTTGATAAATAAAATTCGAATTCATTATTTTATCATACAAAAGTTCATAGAAAGCCTTTCGACATAGACTTACACAACTATATGAAGTCAATTGTCATCCATTTTTACGACATTAACAACTTGAATAGAGCTTCTTGGGTTTGCGATCGGTCCCATATCATAACCGTTATCGACAACACTCTTTTGAAGAGCATTAAACAAAATTAATTTACATATACATAATGCCATCCGCTTCTTCAGTTGTTCGATCTGACAATATATTACGCTTGTTATCATACACGTATATTCATGAAAAACTTTCAAAGCGGACCATTTACAATTTATGAATGCATGTTATGTACCTATAGCAGGAGCGAATCTAATACATTTTTCATCCTGCAATTCTTTCTTAAAAACGATGAAATCCAAATTGTCCGCGATTCTAAAAATGTATTACCAATTACCTTAGAACCATTTTTAAATGTCGGTCAACAATTGATCAGTTGGTTGCCTTCTTATAATCAGTAATTTACTGGATGATGCTATCCGGTTTGGGTCAAGTGTGCGGTATCTTACAGTGCCTCGTTCGCAAACCATGTGGCTTGAACAGACTGCTAGTGGGCGTAATGAAGATAGTTCGAATATCGATCGCGCAGGACTGGTTATTCGTATAGGCCATTTACAATATACTTTTTTCATATTGTGTTTCAACTCATTATTGAGGTGGGAAAGCCTGGAAAGTTTTTCTATTCCAGTTGGTAAGATCACATCGTTGCATGGTCTTTAAATCATAGTCACCCGCATAAATTATTGGGGTGGCGAAAATATGGTGATCAGCTATCAAGTTTTACGGATGTAGGCCAAAACATGTAAGTCAACGCGCAATTGCATGAGATATATAAAGATACAGGCTGGAAACAAATACGGTTCGGAACAGGGTTTAAGCTCACGTACAGTACAAATGGGTTAACTACATGCTGTATATAAAAAAGATACCCATCAAATAATTTCATCGATAACCTATGTTTGCTAGGATCCTTTTCTTACTGAAAATAAGCTCTAGCTTTTCTTGTTAACAATGACGCACTAAGACTCCACTACCGCAAACAAAGGAAAACAAAGAATTACTCTACTTTTGAAGCGAGCGGATAAACCCAGTGACCACATCCGCAAATATATCAGTCCCTAATTTTCCTGCTATCAGAAAACAAGGAACGCCTTTTCGTGAATATCGTACATGTCTGTATGTAAGTCAACGCGCAATTGCATGAGAAAAATCAGAGGAATCGTAATCCCATATAGTATGACATATTTTAGCCATCTGCAACCATTAACCTCGTCCTGTCCGCTTTCGATTTATAATACACGTTCATATAAAAATCGCTATCCGGCCAAGGAACCTTTATTTTTCATTCGACATACCACCATTGTAAATTTGCATTATTATCATTTTAGAATAAGTTTCCTACAACATTTAGATAATTGAAGGAAAATTATGTAAGTAGATAAAGGTCTAATAACTAGATCATATAGTAAAGAGCGAATTTCAATACAAGAATCAGATTAAAAACACTACTTTACTTATGGAATGTACACTTGGAAATTGGATAATATCCAGAAATGTATAATCGTTATTGTGGTTCACTTATAAGTGTACATCTAACAAGTAAATATGTTCGAAAAATTATTTAAATTTAAAGGTGCTAGACGGTAAGTGTGATATATATATATATATATATATATATATATATATATATATATATATATATATATATATATATATATATATATATATATATATATATATATATACATATGGCTAACGAAGAAAGGATTCGACAAGGATTGGATTCAGGTTATTTACGTTTTAATACACAGGTTTATTTTATGTGTGTAAGAAGCAAACTATCTTGGATATTGTAAACAATGATAATGATTCACTTTGATGAAACTGTGCCGAAGTAAATATTTCACAAAACAAGCAGCGAATAATATACACTGAGAAAAATTAAAAGAAATACTCCCCCCCCCCCGCCGCTAACACACGAACAGACAAACAGACATGCACATACACAATAAAGACCAACTTATAGAAATGCAATCGTATCCCTTCCTGTCTCAGCGATGGGTATTATAACTCCAAACACGTGTTAATTCGTTTGGTGTTTTGATGCTAACTGAACATTTATCTATGTGGGCAAAAAATTCATATAAACAAAACAAAGTACACCGTAAACTTTCTTATGCCGCAGTGACCTAGTTTCTGCTTGAACGAGCTTAAAGAGATGTGTGTGTGTGTGTGTGTGTGTGTGTTTTCTCACTTGTACGATTGCTTGGCTTAATGTTTGCACGGAGATGGGTGAGTGGAAAATGTTCAGTTATCCTTGTTTCAGATCTCTGAGAACTGCCTTTAGACAGATAATTCGATTTGAGTTATGTATCTATGAACAAAATATATACATGTTTTGCCAAGTGCGAGAAAACCATATAAATCCAACAACTGTGTATTGTCAAATCCTATTAAACGTTATACCTACAAACGAAAATATCTTTATCCGATTGGAAACTGTCTTAATGTCCCTGTTAATGAAGTTTAAAAACAAGGTCAGTTCGACCTATAAATCAGATTGACCATGCGCTTCCTACGTTCCATGTTGAGAGCGAAGTTTAAGGCATATTCTGGCATCATGATTGTCAGCGCAGAGTACGGCTGAGTCAATAACAAAGGCATTTAGTTTTACGTCACTCTGACTTGATTGATCTGCAGTGGAAGATGTGCAATCATTGGCAAACTCCCACGCATGGTGCCCGATTTACGCAATGTAACTCATTCATCATTTAAAATCTATGAGACAAACCCAATCTCTCTCTCTCTCTCTCTCTCTCTCTCTCTCTCTCTCTCTCTCTCTCTCTCTCTCTCTCTCTCTCTCTCTCTCTCTCTCTCTCTCTCTCTCTCCGTCTCTGACGCATTGCTGAATTGGGCATGCGTTGCTTTCAGATAGGGTCAAATAGTTAACCGAATGACAAAACTATAACTTGCTGCCATAGAGTAGGTCAACCCATCCTACCGTCAAAAGTATTTTTTGGTCAACTTATGAAAGTGAGACGAATTTACGAAAAAGGGTGAGTTTAATCTTGTAAACTTCGACGCTGGAGCATGTTTGGTATATAATAAAGATACAATTTCATCTTGTCCATTATTGCCACCTGGTAAAATATCACGTTTTTTGGTACTATATGATAAAATATATCCGGCATTAAAGTTGGAAAAAATATCCGCAATAGATATGTTTCAGTGTGCGTTCTAAAATTGAAAGGAATGCGCATTTTATTCTTTTTTAACAACAGAAGATGTTGCCATATTAGACATTTTTAAACTTATTTAACCTTTCTTTTCTTTTGTGACTTTTCGGATACCGCAAATTGTATTTTATCAGAAAGGAGAAGTCGTAAAATGGGTAATCAGCGCTTGATGTGTGTTGGAAAATCACAGGAATGCATTTATAAAAAAAACATCTGTACCAGTATGCAAATTAAATAATATCAATATTTTCACCTAATGACTTTGCACTCAATGACGACTTGACGTTTACATTCATGAATCGATCGATATACTGATTTGTTTGTTAAGTCCTTCCTGGTTTACTACATGAACCTAAAACTCCAGATGCGTTTCATTTTTGTCTCAACCAACGTTTCTCTGTGGTTTGGGTTCGGCGACGGAAATCCGAAATAACTGCGTGGAGTCCTTAGTTAGTTATGTGGGCAAGGAATCGGTACACATGTTTTTTGAATCATATTACCCGATGTGGCTATAGTATATATATACCACTGTTGTCTGCATAGGATCAGAGCTAGTAAACATTACTAAGTGATTGGGAACGTGAAGTGATTTCGATTACAACTCGGATACTACTTTGGTCAATAAAGTTAAAAATTTGCGTTCCTTTTTTAATTCGATTGAATTTGGAAGAAAAAATGCAATTATTTAATATGAAAATTGTTTAATTCAAAATTTCCTTCCTAATTTCACAACGTATTAAATTTACTGTTCGCTTTTCACACAACAACTACAAAGCAGTGTTTATACTATCTCTTTGTTAGTACTCGGATTTCCCGACCCCTCTCCCCCCCCCCAAAAAAAATCGTTTTGAAAAATGCACAGGTGGATACGAATGTGCAGATTATATTTTAATCTAACTCCCTAGTTTTCGGATTACCGTCATGAAAAAAGTACTGATCTGTCAAGAACGTTGACTCAATGACCATCCCTTGGTAGATCTCAACTATCGCTTTTTATTAAAACGTACCAGTTGAAGAAAATGTATTGACCCAACCCTGCTGGAGCATCATGGGACAGCATATCCTATATATCCAGCCCCGTTTCATTCAGCGTCTCAATTTTTAGTACTAGCATTACATCAACATTTGAAAGGAAAGAAAAGGAACTTAATACTGGGCTGTTAACCATTCATTTTAAATGTCAATTATGGAGAAATTTTCCAAATGTAAATTTTTATTTCATTATTTTTGTTAAACACGATTATGGCTCAAAAGTCCGTGTCTCCCATAAAAATGTACGTTAAAATTGATAAAGCCCTAGATTGTCTTAACGTTATCGATTGAAGTAGCCCGCTTGACTGAGGCTGTTTTAGCTGCTATGTGTGTCGAAATTCTTGAATAAGCCGACCATGCATAAGTGCACAGACTGTGCGGCCAATTTCAAGTATAAATGACGATATCGGCTGCATACTTGGAAAGATCGTGATATAAAAAACAACAACAATTGTTTATTATATTAAGTTTCTAAATGAAGAGTGACACAGGAAATAGGAATCTACATACTAGACTGTTACATTGGGAAACATTATGAAAAGCTTTTTGAGTAGAAGGCCATACTGCTTAATATATCTACCCAGGCCTGCACCGGGGGGGGGGGGCAACCACGGCCCCAGGGGCCCGAGCTAGATAGGCACATATACACACATATTTGAAACACGAAAGGGGCCCGAACTCTGTCAGCTGCCTGGGGCCCAGAATTTCCTAGGTGCGGGCCTGATCTACCCTACCCCACCCACCGTTCCTTACGCATTTTCAGGGATGAAATCGATTCAAATCGTTCTAAATGCTTAACTATTGATTTTGACATACATCCCTCTGACAATTATCAGAGGACGAGAGAAAGACAGAGAGAGACAGAGACAAACGGATCGGCCCGCTTAGAAATTGTTCCATTTGTGTGTACGGTAAACATTTGCTTTATAGTTTTATGTAGTAGAAATAAGAGCAGTAAATATAAAAAAAAAGATCATGGCGAAATATTATTGTAATAAATTTGGAGTATGTGTATTTGACAGCATCCCGTTTTTAATTTGTGCGAGTATTTGGTCTTCGGTGCCATGGAATCATTACTAGCCCGAAATAGTTAGCCAGTTAGTAGGAGCAAACATCACAGAGCCGAGTGTTGGTGAATTTGAACCATGCTGGGGTCGTTAGTAGTGAATTTGGGTACAAGCCGAATGACTGTCCCTTTTTGTAACATAGTCCATATTAAAATTCCGCGGTGTATAAAAGTGATGTGATTGAAAAGGCAGTATTTATGGTTGTAAATCAATAAATTATAGAATGGAATCAATAGGTTGGAACTTGGAAGGTACCGTTTATGTGTCCATAGTGGAAATGGGCGTATGTATATGAGCGTGATACGCCGGAAATTCTGTGGATTGACTGGCCTAGGGTCGCGCAGTTAAATATTTCCCAGTTAGTAAGGGAATACTAGTGGAATTGCTATGGCATGACGGGCTTGCGGTACGGAAATAGGATGATAAAGAAGGAAAACCATGCTAAGGTGCGGTTAATGGACTCTTGGGCAAGTTGTCTCCTCTGGGTCGCCAATTGATTAGAGCAAAGGTTATTAAATATAGCAGACAGGTCTCTCTTTCCATTTTACTACTCAAGTTGTATGGAAGTCTTTGGAAATTTGGGGAAAACATGTGACTTCCAGCGTGACTCGCGCCAGGGTTTTGACACCGCTCGGTCAAGTGAATACCCCTGTGCGTGTAGCATTATGTTAGTAGAGGGGTGGGGGCGGCTTGCATTTCAAAGAGATGGAATTCCCATGTGCCATTTCAAAGAGTTGCAATTTATTTTGAGGAGTTATTTTCACCTTGTTACCTCAAACTCGAGATAGGATGAATTTATTTTCTCACTATAACTTACAAAATATGAAAGCTTAAAAACACACTGAAACCGTGCTTACACGTTTTAGTGTACAATATTTTTCGTAAGTTTCACTTTTGAAATATTTTTTCTTCGATTTATCAATGGCTATTATGACCGTGGGAGTTTAACTAATGTTTGGAATTTCCTAAATTTGTACGGGATCATTTGGCAACCATAACCTTTTCGTTTCTCTGTACATGTCAGGGGCAGATAATGCCTGTAGCCATCTTCGTGCCAACCCTACACTTAAATGCATTTGTTTGTAGATGACGGTATACTTTTTTCTTTCTTTCTCAAATACAACAAAATATGTCGTTTCCACCTATGGATAAGTCAAATATAATTTTAAACAAGAAGCCATAATATTTGTTAATTTATCATAATAAGGAGGGACAACACTTTGCGCTCAGTACCTACTCAAGTTGTGAATTGGTCTTTTTAAATCGAAGCCTGTCTCGACATTGTTGATACCTCTGAAGTCACGTTTTACAAGGGTAAAGACCATTATCAGTTATCTATGTGACATGCAACAACGTATATTCATTCACACTTTCATAGCCTCACGACGTTCAGTGTTTCCTTTGATGGTGACTTTGTCTCTGTTCCTTTCGTGATTCTGTTTTCAATTTGACGTATTTTCAATTTACTTTCATTGCTTTTGTAACTTCAGAATCGTTATTAACGGTTTGCAGCCTGTTTTTATTTTGTAAGGACGTTTAAGACAAAATTATAATTGATGTGAGTTGGAGAAGTCGAACCGAGATTTGTACACGCGTGTCCATGTTATCTTGAATATGGTGTAAAACGTACATTTACATGGCCAGCTTAGCATTGTTACACTATGCGTATTTTATGACAAATTTACCCGTTTAATACAATACAAATTATATTATTATTATTATAAATCGAATGATTTTATGTTTATTATCTTCTATTTTATGCAGCTCTTAAATTTGCTGAATTTACACCATTTTTAAATTTCCATAATAAAAACAGGAATATTTAACAAATGTCATTTTATGCAAAATTTAATTTATTGTTAACATTGGTAGGTATTTGTTCCAGTCTGTTTTTGTAATGTCTGAGAGAATTAAAGATTGGACCTGAGATCATGTATGTTCTATTAAATTAATTACTCACCAAAGAATGGCAATGATTGGTGATTGGGTATAAGAATAAAGCGGATAGGTGAAATAGGTTCATTAAGAATACTGCTTAAAAACTTATAAAAATCAGTAATGAAGGAATGAAATTATCTTTATTTTTCACTTGTGAATTTCTTAAAACAAATGTTAAGTAAGTTGTTTGTAACGTTTTAAGTTTATTTTAAACACGTTGTCTACATTGTGAAATGTGTACAATCGAAAGTCGACGTTATTTGGGCTGTGGAAAAAAACCCACCACCAAATATAAAAAAAATTGAAAAAGAATGGAAATTCGAGATACAAAACATTTGAAACAAGTTCAATAGTGAATATGATTCGGTCTGTTTTTCATCTTGGAATAATTGGATTGTCGCAGTATTGAACGAGTCGCATCAAACGTACGATTTTGAGTCTGATGATGTTTATCAGATATTTTCTGTTTGACAACAGATGTTGCATAATAGTACATGCTTCTTTTGGGTGTTATCGCGGAATATGTTGAAAAATCAGATTTTAATGATGTAATACTATTCATGTTTGCCAGAGATATTCACATCGTAATGAATTTACATTTGGAAACGATCAATATTAAAACGACTGACTCCCGAACAAGCGATGAAAGATTGATCCTAGAACAATGTTTCTACGCACCAAAACATCAGACGTTAAAAAAAAAAAAAACTATTATAAATGGAAATTTGCAGCTTTCTGTGTTCGTTAAAATTATTTTCCTACAATCAATTCAACTTACATTTACTGAATTCAACTAGCTATTTGAATCAAACTATCTCGCTCCAATCTATATTATTTTGGTTATTGCAAAGAGTTAATTTATTACGTTATATTATGCACCAGACAGCTGTTTATATAGATTTAAAAAATATATTTATATTTTATCGCTTTCGATATTTAACTACATGATCGCGAACAGGCTTTGTGGGCGCTAGGACAAAATTAATCAGTAAGCGGTGGGCGCCTGACCAATATGTACCTCTGGAATTTTGTTCTAGTTGTCCTACCCTGTCATTGAACCTTTTCATTTAATTATTTTTATGTAATTATGAGCAAACATCATTATTAAAAAAAAAATGCAGGAAATGAAAGAGACGAAAGTGATATGATCAAGATTTTCAACGTTGCTTATAAAATCTCAAGTTGACTTTTTTGATCTTTGAAAATGAATAAGTTCACAGTGCTCATGGTAAATTTTGTTAATTCAAATTTGTCAGTTAAATTTGAAATTGAATGACTCAATTAAGTAATGAGGGGTGTATTGGGAATATGAAATCGAGCATTACTTTAGAAAACTGAATCGCTAATAAAACGTTTTGCATAATGAAAGATATTATTTATTTAGTATCTCTATATATGGAATCCAAATATAGACTGTCTTTAAAATCAAAGGCACAGCTGACAATTAAAAAAAATAAAAAAATTCACGAGTTCCATCTACTTGGATGACAATGATTTTAACTCGATGAACATTCAGGGTAAATGTAAATACAAATTATCAACGACTGCTGCAAATCGTAAATAGTTATTCAAATAAAGCGTTGCCAATAATTTAAAATAATATTTGTATTTTTTTTTTACTTACATTTTACACAAAATCTTCAATTACAATTACATGTTTTGTCGGAAGTATAGATGAGAAATTACCGTATCCAGCTCGTAGCTTAGGTTTCCTATTTTGAGGAAAGGGCGATGCAAATGAAATTACAGAATTCTATATCATGTATACAAATAAATAACAAATACATTTTCAGCTTCAAGAACTTATTCAAATCGCAAATTATGTTATTGTGCCCCCTCCAATCATATTTCATTTTTACTCTGCTACACTGTTTTCATGTTGAAATATGTTGCAAGGCTTATTTTAATTGTTGTAACTTGTGTTCGATCCAGTTATGTCATATTGTGACAATACAATATGTTTAGCTAATTAAGTGTACCAATATTACATATATGTAAACTGTAAAATCAATTAATTTACCAAAATTGTGAACATGTAACCTTCAATCCTTCAACTTTGTCATAGATTCGATCAGTCGTAGGACATGTGTGTGCCTCTGTCTCTGTCTCTGTCTCTGTCTCTCTCTCTCTCTCTCTCTCTCTCTATACATATATATATATATAAATAATATAATATAATATAATATAATATAATATAATATAATATAATATAATATAATATAATATAATATAATATAATATAATATAATATAATATAATATAATATAATATAATATAATATTTTCTCTTAGTCCTAATTCCAAATGATCTGTAAAAACATTAGTCGTATACACAAGAACTAGATATGACATTCAAAATTTCATTAAATACAACGAAAGCTCTGGAATTTATTTTAATATATCTGTACAAAAGAGACTGCCGTATTTATATTGGCATCCGTATTTGTTTTTGTTTAGAGATAGCAGTTTTAGCAGATGAAAAAGTGACACGGAATCCAACTCGCTTGACAATCGGAAATTAACTCCCAAATAAATGCTGAAAATCACTTGACTCGTATTTTAAAATGCAAGGTACTGTGTATATATTATATTATATTATATTATATTATATTATATTATATTATATTATATTATATTATATATATATATATATATATATATATATATATATATATATATATATATATATATATATATATATATATATATATATATATATATATATATATATATATATATATATATATATATATATATATATATATATATATATATACTGGATTATTCAAGCTATTACTCAAAACATCATTATTATCTAGAAAGGAAATTTGCAGCGTTGTTACTGTATACTGTAATTGAAAATTAGGTACACGTAAAAAAGTAATTTTGATGAATAGTCCTACCTTAGGGAAACGTGTGTCAGTCTCTATCTTGTGTATACAGGACATGCTTGGATTGTAGATAATTTAAATGAGATGAACGTTCTGACATGCTGGATATTTTAATACGCCACTGAATCGTGATAAATCGTCCTTGCTTTGTTGTCTGTAATACCACGGTATTTGATTTACTGATTCTACATGCCCTTCCCATCGCTAAATTACATATTTTTATTGGCTCGTTCTTCAACTGTTATACAGAGTGGAAGAATAAGATGAATATTGAAAGAAGAAGGAAAGAATGACGATGATAACGATGCTGATGATGACAGCAAAAAAGAAGAAGAAGGAGACGTTACAACAAAAGACGGATGACTAAACTTTAAATTATGTGCAGGTTTGTGTATAACATTTTAAAGTGTACAATTACGCCCAAAGATAATATTCATAGTCTTTAGGGAAAACGTCAGATGTAGTTATAATGGATGAATATGTCATAATCATTCCTGCTGTCAGCTGTAAATTTTAAACATGGTCATGCAACATAAAGGACTCACAAATCGTGAAGACACTTCTCTCTACAACGAAAAATGCAGTGAAAAAAAAGTGGGGAAAAAATCCCAAATTATATCGTTTGTCTAAAAATATTAGGTAAAATCGAATAACTCTAATACCTGAAATGAGCTCTTCTTCCATAGCTACTCAACCCACGCCCAAGACGATCTTTCTTCCAAAACCATCGTTCGCTACCTCACGAAGGTTTGACTTGCGGTTAGTATTAAGAATTTCAATTTTCAGATATCATCGCCTGTATCTCATTGGTCAACATGTCGAGCATGCGCGAAGTCTTCCTTTTCGGTTGGTCGTTATAGCGATTTGAGAGAATGAAAGGAATTAAAAACTGAGGAAAAGCGAATTTGAAATTTCGCTCAGTATTGCGATTTCGCGTCCGGACAAGAATGGAGTCACCAAGTGCAGAACATGCAAAAACAAAAGTCATACGTATCTACTTCGGGTGACTTTGATAGCACGAAAGTAATGTAAGTCACGTGAAGATTAAAACTTCTATCCTTGCTATCTGATTTTTTTTTTGGGGGGGGGGGGTGGGGTGGGGCGGGGCGGGGCGAGGCGGAGGAATCAAATTAAGTTTGAAAAAAAGATTGCGTGGTCTAAAAGTGATCGCCCTTACTGATCAATGACATATAACTTCTATCTGGGTGGGTTCGAGTCTCGGGCTCGGCCAATGTAGGTATATGAGAAAGCTTACCAGTCGTTTCCCGTGGGTCTGTGGTTCTTACTGGTGCTTTCCCGGGTTCTTCCTCCACCAGTAATATTGGTCGCCATTGTAAAGCCTATTTTGTGTTAAGCCTCAAAGAATAAACAACATCAATTTTTGTAATTGTCACCAGATGTCGACGAAAGTTGAAGTGTAATAGCGGTTAATTTAATTTACTTTGGTTAATGCCAACGTTTACTGTTAATTGGTTGTAATTACAGGCCCTGCAACTGCGAAGTAGAAAGTTCAGATAAATTCTGAGACAAAAAGAAGACAGCGAGTCTCTCACGGTACCAGAGACAAGATTCTCTATTTCCAAGAAGCTGTTGACATGTTTGTACGATGGTTATTAAGTACAGACTGTTGCACAGCAAAACTGTTTAATAAATGTTACCTGTCTTTGTTGACCAAAATCGTTCTTAACCATCATATACAAGCGAGCAGTCGGCCTCGACGATTAGTCATCCAGAATGTTGCGGTTAATCAAATATTTTGCACGCTTGAACTTATCTGGGATTGCGTTCTAGAAAGCAAGTACATATCTGTTAACCGATATTTTTGCTGGCCTTGTACGGAAATGGTAATATGGCGAGTGGGATTCTCCTCTTTGTGAACTTAAAAAAGTCTTCATTTGGCACGAAAATGTCTAAACCATTTGCGTTTGCCTCTTTTTAGTTTCTATCCGTTGAGTAAAAAAAAATGAGCGAGGTACATTTATGCATTTAAAAAAGCTTTCATAATTAATAAGTTCTCGCACACATTGTTTCATGAATTCGTTCGGCATTCATGGCCACTTGGTAACTGGACACATTGTTTTCAATATTTGTTTTGTTTTACCTTATCCTAATTTTGCATAAAAGTAAGTTACCAAATGCTATAATCTCTTCTGTATAGTAATATCTATCTATCTATCTATCTATCTATCTATCTATCTATCTATCTATCTATCTATCTATCTATCTATCTATCTATCTATCTCTCTATCTATCTTTCGATATATATATATATATATATATATATATATATATATATATATATATATATATATATATATATATAGAGAGAGAGAGAGAGAGAGAGAGAGAGAGAGAGAGAGAGAGAGAGAGAGAGAGAGAGAGAGAGAGAGAGAGAGAGATACATAACACGCACACACGAAACAATCCAACATTTAAGTGAATCACTTAAAATATCTACCATTTGATAATCCAAAGCAGCATATGATGTAAACAGTTCTTATGAATCAAAGACAGACTTATTCCCATTTTAAAGTCACGGCTAAGCCTCTCAACAGTAAGACATTTAGGAGTAATACATTTTTTTAAAAGATATATTTAATTTTGTTGTTTTCATTTTTTGTGTAAATGTATTTGTGTAGACATTGTGCATGACTAAACCCTTAATATATTATAGACCGATGTCGGCTGGACATCAGTAATTCCCGGACTTGTATATGATGTGTATGACATTTACTTTTGACATTAAATTAAGGTAGTTTTTGTTAAATTTAATTTGATCTCGTTTCGTGTATTATTTTAATTCTAATCATAATTATGCGTGGTAAAAAACAATTGTTTCGACCGTAGAATATATAATTATAGTTGCTTTCTTATTTCTTATTTACGTAGCATATTCCCACAATGCAATACAAACAAAAATGATACTACTATATGCCACTATTATAAAGGCAAATCCAGGCTTTCAAACGTGTTTTGGTGATAAACACAGTGTTTACGAAAGTTTTGATCAAGTCGAAAGAGTGCACTGTTTAATTATATGACGCAACGGAATCAACAAGTTTCTGTTAAATATTTATGAACAGTCCACATGTATTTCAGTTGAACCGTTATATATTATCTAGATGATGAATGACAATAGCATAACAAACCGTTTTAATGTTACATCCTAGACATAATTTAAAACACTAATATTTTTTAAATTTATTAAGCTTGTCAAAAACATATTGTTATGGTTATAAATAAAGTCAAACAAGGCTGTTATATTATTATTTGACTGCATTATGCTGTTCATCACCCATTCTTTTTTACGATGTCTTTCATGTTTGCGTTTCATTTCCCTACAATAAATCACACATGGTAACATATGTGTAGACGTGTACAAAGTTTTCAACAAGCAAGGAGTATCTGTGAATTAAATTATAATGAAATTTCCCTTGCCTTCTTTTCTAGACTAGGGTGGGAAAAAAATTACACTTGAAAGTGTGTACTCCTTGCCAAATAGACAAAAGCTAGCTTGCTTTAAATATTTATATCGGTAAAGGTTTTACATAAATAAATTATATATATATATAATGTAAGGTTTGTATGGCTTATCATAACCTTTTTCTCATTTCTTGCTATGAGAAGGAATTACTCATGAGTTAAGAAATAAATGGAATTAATGTTAATATATTTTAGTAGAAAATTACTTTCAATATAAATTAGTAAAAAATAATAATTTAATACAATTTAGAGAAAATGTCAGTCTTATTACTTTTACTAATCATTCTGTCCTAACACACACACACACACACACACACACACAGATATATATATATATATATATATATATATATATATATATATATATATATATATATATATATATATATATATATATATATATATATATCTATCTTCTGATTTCATTAAAGATTCACTGTCGAATTGTACATATATGTTGTTATTTGGTTGACGTTGTACCCTGCTTTTTCGTTTGCAAAATTACAAACAAATAGTAATCAAGACCTATGTATGCATTTTTACAATTCAACTTTCAGAAGCTGGCTTTTTTGGGGCTAGTGGTTATTTTGAAACAAAGAGTAAAATTCTTTCAAACGTTACTGGTGGGAGTTGTCAGTTTGATGCTGCCAGGAAGGCGTTGATTTCAGAAGCTGCATGTACAGAAACCTAAGTTTGAGTTCACAAAAACCTTGTGATACTAACGAGACAAAGTGCCAGTTGTCATCGTTTAACTTTAAATGAATTTGCAAAAGACGTCTTTAAGTTTGTTACATGGCACTTTGGTAAATACTTCACTGTAATTGTGATATCCATTGGAGCAAATTGATGATTTAATACGGACGGAACATAATTTAAGTGTCCAAATAAATGTTGGGGGTGGGGTGGTGGGTGGTGGAACTGTGTTATATAAATTAACTTATTTTATATTCTTGGACAGAATCCTGAGTGATTTGCAAGACACATGAATAGCGGAACCGATTTATCTATCTATCTATCTATCTATCTATCTATCTATCTATCTATCTATCTATCTATCTATCTATCTATCTATCTATCTATCTATCTATCTATCTATCTATCTATCTATCTATCTATCTATCTATCTATCTATCTATCTATCTATCTATCTATCTATCTATCTATCTATCTATCTATCTATCTATCTATCTATCTATCTATCTATCTATCTATCTATCTATCTATCTATCTATCTATCTATCTATCTATCTATCTATCTATCTATCTATCTATCTATCTATCTATCTATCTATCTATCTATCTATCTATCTATCTATCTATCTATCTATCTATCTATCTATCTATCTATCTATCTATCTATCTATCTATCTATCTATCTATCTATCTATCTATCTATCTATCTATCTATCTATCTATCTATCTATCTATCTATCTATCTATCTATCTATCTATCTATCTATCTATCTATCTATCTATCTATCTATCTATCTATCTATCTATCTATCTATCTATCTATCTATCTATCTATCTATCTATCTATCTATCTATCTATCTATCTATCTATCTATCTATCTATCTATCTATCTATCTATCTTTATAATCCATTCCTATAAATTTCGGCATCTCATTTTCCTGGTATTTTTCACTGTATTTTTTATATATAGCATTTTCATTTATAAAGAATACGAGAAACATGTAAGCTATACGTCTCTTTGCATATTATTGATCGTCACCTTTGCCAACATATTCTGAACGCCATTAAATCGATTTCATTATCCGATGACAAACATGGATAGTTGTCTACAATCATGCATATGCATCAGTCGTCAACTTTACGACGGTTTATTTTCGTTGAAGCTATACCAGAAGCATTATTCACTTCAAAATAGGCTAGAATACGTCACTTTCTGTCGTTTAAGCAAAATGTGTAATTGATATTGTAGTGTAATCAGAAATATTGATGGTACTCAAAAAATGATTTGGAAGTTCATAACATCCTGTTTGAGTTTTCATAACCTGTAGTATTTGTTGTGTCTTGTTTCTCGTATACTTCTGAATATCGATTTATGCCTTAATTTATTAAAATGACGTCACCAATTAAATCAATCTAGCACAATAGCTGCGAATAACATCTTTTAAGAAGTTTTAACCCTGTAACCACTCCCGTTTAGATACTGTTCCTCTCAACAAGATATGTTGTTTTGGGTTTAGCGCCAATTTTCAGCGCAAGATAGGCTATATATTGCGGCCATTATAACTGTTGGGGTGGAAGAAGAACGCGGGGAAAGTCTCGGTACCAATCACTGATCGACGGGAAGCTATTGGTAGCTTTCTCACATGCACACATTGGCCTAGCCCAAGACTCGAACACGAGGACAGAGGAGAAATGGCAGTCCTGGCGAACGCTTTAGACCATTCGGCCACCCGTCCCTCCCCCCACAGCAGAATTATGACTGAAAAAATTCAGCATCACGTCATTAGATCGTCCTATAATATTTGTTGTTTATACAGAACTCTTAGTTATCAAAAGGCACCCACAAAACAGAAAATGATTTTGATCTTGTCCTTTTACCGACTGCAGCATTTTCCACGTTAGAAATACAGGATAATAATAATAATAATAATAATAATAATAATAATAATAATAATAATAATAATAATAATAATGGACTTTGTATAGCGCCTAGACTTTAGAAGCTCTAAGCGCTTTACAACATCTTTAATGATAACTACAAAACAAAAAAACATAATGAAGTTAGAAAACATAAAAAATACCGACAATATTTAAGGTAGGACATATTATTATGCCTTTAAGTTTGTTCTTGCAGCCGAGAAAGGTGCGTTTTAAGAGCACTATTTAAAGAGATCACTGTGTTTTTGTGTCTAATTTCAATAATCAATTCGTTCCACGCTGCTGGACTCTGGTATACAAAAGAATTTTTCCATATGACTTCGGTTTCATAGTGGGAATAATGAGCAAACGATTGTCAGAAGAGGAGCGTGAGTATCTTGCCGGTGTGTACACATGGGTGAGGCCAGATAGGTATGTTGGACTAGAGTCAGTCAGTGAAACGTTGCTCTGATTGTGGCACTCTAAGGATGATCCGATCAGCTGTGTTTTTAAGTTTTTGAAGATATTGAGACGAACCAGCCAGAAATGAGTTACAGTAGTCCAGTTTTGAAAATATTAACGAGCACACAAGTGTTTTAGTAGTATCAACTGAAAGATATGCGTCTCATCTAAAGATATGCAGCCTTGCATATGTTTATGACATGTTGGTGCAATGTGAAAATACTGTCCAGATGAACATCTAGGTTTCGTATTGACTGTGCAAATTTAATGTTGGTGTTGCTGATATTTATTGTTTGAGGTAAAGGATGTGAATGAGAAAATAATTGTGATGTGGCCTCAGTTTTATCATCATTCATCGACAGCTTGTTACATATCATCCATGATTTCACATCAGAAATGCACCTCTCTACTTGTGGATGGTAACATCAACTTCAGTTGGGTGGCTAGATTTGTATAGTTGGGTGTTATCAGCATACAATTGGTGAGATATTGGATGGTGATCTATGACACATGAGAGCGGGTGAGTGTATATTATATAGAGAAGATGTACATGAACAGAACCCTGTGGAAGACAACGCCATACATCAACTTGGCTGGAGTGTAGTCCATTGCAGAGACAATTTGGGTCCTGTTGACTAAGTAAGACTTGAACCACGGTAAGGCCGTATTGTGAATACCAAATACTTGCTGAAGACGGTGAAAAAATATATCATGGTCTATTGTGTCCAATGCTGCAGACAAATCTAGGAGGGTGAGAACTGTAATCTTTCCGCTATCAAAAGCAGAGAAAATTTCATTAACTACTTTCAGAAGAGCAAGGCAAGGGTGATAAAAGACTGTACATTGCTTAAAGTACTGTTTGAATTCAGATGAGATACAAGTTGGGTTAGAACAACTTTTTCTTAGATTTTGTATATGAACGGGAAAACTGGGCGGTAGTTCTTTAAATCGTTATGGTCGAGTGTTGGTTTCTTCAGCAGAGGCTTTACAATCGTAGTTTTTAAAAATTATGGGAATTCCCCGGATGAGGTTAATAACATCGGTTAGTGAAGGCAATGTTGGATCTAAGCATTCAAGCAGCAGTGATGTTGGAATTGGGTCAAGTTCACAAGACTTTGGTGCCCTCTTCGTCACGATTGTTTGTACTAAATCCATAGAGACAGGTTCAAATGCTGCTAACGGTTGTCGCTGAAATTCTGTATCGCAAATGTATGGTGACGACGAGTCGATTGAAATTGTGCGTCAAGCTTATCTCAAAGAGTTTGTACCATGTCACGGAAGAAATTTGCAAACAGGTCCGGAAGGTCTACTGGAGATCAGGTAGTTGGAAGTGCTGTACATTTGTTCATTGACATTAGTTTGTTAGTTATCTCGAAGAGCTCTTTGCACTTGAAAGTGTCCGTGATCTTAGTACTGTAGATGGATAATTTCGTTAAATGGACTATGCGTTGTTTATCTTAGCGGCTTCATAGATTTGTTTAAGAATAGTGAGTCTGGTGGAAAGCCAAAGCCTCTCCGCTTTAAGGCGGTCTCTTTTAGCAGTGCGAAGCTGGTTAACTGACCGTTTCAGGTGAAAACATGAATGGAATCAAAGAGTTTTGATGTGTATGAGTTTCCAGGATAGTCCAAGTGAAAGTTGAAATTTCCAAGAATAATCAGGTTGCCACCTATCGAATTTCCATACTCCAGGAGATACGGAAACTCGTCCAAAAAGAGAGATTCAGTCAGCTCGGTTTTTCTACAACGAGGAGGACGGTAGAGGCAGAAAAATGGACTAACATTTGTTCCAGTGTGATTGTTGTTTAGACTAGTTCAAATAATGTGTGACCGAAATTGAAAGTCGTGTCGTGTTTAAGACATTTTATCATGGAATTTGTTGCGATGACAGCAATTCCACCTCTGTGAGAGTTGCGGGGGAACGACTTGGAGTAAGCGGTGGGTGTTAGATCTACGCACTTGGGCTAATCGCCTGAAGTTTAGCCATATGTGTGTCAAGAAGAAGACGTGGATATTCTAATCGTTGATAAAAATAGATATTTATGTGCGCTTTTCCGGTGGTCCTACTGACCTATTGAATAATGCAATACCCAGTGGTATCTCTGGGGTAGTTGACAAAAAGGTTGGCGATTTAACAGTGATTTGCACTAGGTTATCTAAAGTAACGGCCGAATTTTTAAATTGTTTAGCTAGAAAGGGGAAAAGGGAGATAACTGGAATTCTTCTTCCTGTTCTACGTCGGCCATCTTTGAAACGTGTTTTTTCTTTCTTTCTTGCTTCCGTTTACATTTAAGTAATGATGAATGTAGTCCCATTTTGTTTATTCTTGAGCACAATGTAGCACGGAGAGCCAATTAGTGGTCATTTAAAGCAAATAACGTGGGTCCATCATAGCATAAACGGGTTGACTGGCGAGCACGTGATGGCGGGTTTTTGAAACACAAAGCACGTTGTAGAAGTTCAATAAGACAGATTAAAACATTTCTAATTGTTCTCGTTTCCAAAACAAGGAGATGAAGAAAAACACATACGAATTAAAGAACCAATGCACGATGAAACACAATAATGTAGACGAAGATATGCAACAATGACATATATCATGAAAAACAGCACATAAACGGAATAGCTTCTTCATGCCGGTTAAGCGATAGCGGCCATCTTTTTTTCGCATTTTGCAACTGAGAAAGATCTTTGCAATCTCTAAAGGTTTTTTATAATAATAAGGAACATGTGATTGTTTCACAACGTTAAATTTTGCAGCATTATTTAATAAGACATAGTAAAGCGTGTAAGAAATATTTTAAGGAATGCATCGAATTAATGCAGTACTGCAACTTTTTAAGTGCAGTTGTTGGAGGCAATAATTTAAATTTGTCTCATGAACTCGTGTAAGATACGTTTTCCTCGAACACCAGTACATATTTTTGAAGTTAACATATAGAGTCCGCTCACTGTATTCATAGAGTTATGAATAAGTTCGAACTCCTTTCACTAAATACACATTTGACAGATTACTAATAAAATCACCAATACAAAATTATGGACTTGCGTGAGCATGCTCTAGCTTGTATTATTCGTCCTAAAAGAAACCAAGTGTTGGACACTAGGTCAAATATACTAAAGCGGTCATATGAACTTTGATGTATTCATGTCTACACTATTATAGGGCACACTGATTTTTAACATTTCTTTTAGATATTCTCTCATGTGAACACACACACACACACACACACACATTTAGAAGCTGACGCAAGCTATTTTGCAACGTATGTACAGTATAAAGACACTTTAAATAGAAGTCGACCCATACTGTAGCGTAAGTCGAGCTCAAAAACTACTTTACAAAAAGAGAGTAGAATTCTCTATTTTATGAACTCAGTTTGACTGCCAAGAAACAATATTTTCTGTTATAATATGGAATATATATATATATATATATATATATATATATATATATATATATATATATATATATATATATATATATATATATATATATATATATATATATATATATAATCTAAAGCAGTACAGTGACCAAAAGAGAACAGGCATATCAATAATGTCTGTCAAACCACGTTTAAATAAATGTCTGCTAGCACTTGTGCGGTGATGAAACAAAAAACAAACGAAGCAAAGAAGTTATTTCCTTACGTTCCATCATTCCAATCACGTGACTGACAGTTGGGCTAGCTACAGTTTCTTTCACACGTTTTGAATCTGTGAACTCTATTGCGGAGATTTCGCGGCAGTTAAAAAAGCTCTCGATTTCAGAATTATTATGATGACCTGGCTTGTGTATTATTTTTTAGAAAGACGGGTCACTATTGTATTTTATGACACATGAAGATGGTTGATGTAATTAAGGCAATACCTTTACAGTGATTTCATAAATAAGCGTAATGTGTCTAACCCATATCATAAAATGTTCAGCTATAACTTTGACAATGTAAAATAATGTTTGTCTTTTTTTCTTGTTTTTCTTTTAAAAAGAAGATGTAGCAATGTATATATACTGTAAAGAAAGGCGAAAACAAATAAAAAGAAAAAAGACATCAGAATTATTTTACACTTTAATCTTTTTTTAATTTTCAGCAGAAAATTAACTTTTGTACCGAGAAAGATAGCATATCACAATTTGCATATGAAAGAAGTTAAGGTAGAGGAATAAGGCAAGGATGGGCCGTGGGGCCATTATTTTATTTTGAATATTTTTTAACATTGATATTGCATTAAAAAAAAAAAGATAAAGAAAATATTGTTGAGATTCAAAAATAGACTAAATATTAGAAAACAAAATTTAAAATAATATCTCAGAACGATATTATACATTAAAAAGTTTATTCAGTTTCTTTTGAATTTGTTCCTAATTTTCTTTGATTCAGGGTGATCAGACATTTATCTTTTCACGGTTTCTGGATCTCATCAAAAATAGTAATGAATAATATGAAAATATTTTTATTTAAAAATTTATATTTATTGTTCAGCACTCGCAATTTATGTGTTAAGAAGAATTTTCTTTACGCCAACGGTTCCAAAACTAATTAATTAAGCTAATTAAAGACGATCTCGATACTGCGTTGTTTAAATGATTTCATTTTCCCAAAATTTGTTGAATAAATGTACATTCCAAAATAGATCCAGTAAAGTTTTTTGTCAGGTTCCAAAGTGCACACAATTAGGAAGTTACTACTTTACATTTAAAGCGAAATGTATTAGTATATATAATTCGTAATATGCACATGCACTGAACTTCTCTAAGTTCAGGATCTGGTGTACAGTTGAAAGGGGTAAGGTGTACAGTTTATTATCTGTTGTACAATTCAATAACTGATGTACAACAATATTTCGTGTTATGCACATATACTGAACTTCTCTCAGTTCAGGATCTGGCGTACATTTCAAAGGAATAAGGTGTACAGTTTAGTATCTGGTGTACAGTTGAAGAGAATAAGGTGCACAGTTGACAGAAACAAGGCGTACAGTTTAGAATCTCGTGTACAGTTGGAAGGAATAAGGTATACAGTTTTCAATACAGTTCTTGATTCTGAAAATAGGGTCACATTTTGGACCACCTATTATTAAACAGAAGATAAGTTTCGTACACTTTTCTCTGATAAATGTAAATGGCAAATTTGTTTTTACTTTTAAAGTAATTGTCTATCAGACAATCAGCCAAATTTAATTAATTTGTTTCCGTGTTTCACCACTATAACCTAACACCTGGAAACGTTAGCACATGGTACGAGAGCATAGTTGTCAACGTTAAACTGCAGTTTTGTATCATCAAACCCTGAACATTGCTTTTTTTGTAAATTAATAAATATCTCATTATTATGTAAGTCTGATTCTAATGTAAATTTAGTTTACGTTGTGTGCTTGACGTTTATCCATTTTAAGTTGTAAAATTAATGTTGATATTGCTAAGTTTGTAAATTATTTTCAGCTGTAAACAAGAATGTGTACAAATCATTCGAGTTCGGAACATTCTAGGCTCAGTCTCGTTTACTATTAGTTCGGATTTTTCCGTCGGAACGATTTAGTATTAGATCGGATTTTTCCGTCGGAATGATTTACTATTAGATCGGATTTTTCCGTCGGAACGATTTATATCTAGGTCAGATGAAAATATTTATAACTTGGGATTTGATTGACAAAATAATTAATTATTGTATTATATCAGATATAATTCTAGAAGAATAATTTATTTCAAATATTTTGAATTACTGTAGTACATATCGAAACGCTTTATTTACACATTACTTTGGATTTTTGTGAACTCATTTCACGTTTCGTTCTGCATAATGTACATATGTAACTCTCAATAACAGTTATTTTCTTTGACCACCGTTAGAGGAAACCAGAGAGACATGGTATGCAGAGATGTAATAGAAAGTATGATTGCTATGCATAAAGCCATGTGTTCCGGTGATAGTTCCATCCTTTTTTGGGATGCATGCTTGGTCGAGAGAATATAAGGGTTACAGCGTGCAGGCAAAACGACGAGTACCAGAACTCTTATACCAGCTGGGTTTGATTTAAAATTGATTAAAAATAGTTTAACTATAGTATCCTTTACCAATATATGCACAGAGAGAGAGAGAGAGAGAGAGAGAGAGAGAGAGAGAGAGAGAGAGAGAGAGAGAGAGAGAGAGAGAGAAGTTAGCATACAACAATTAATAAAAGATTGGTCGCACTTTGGCAAAACATTTTGTGACACAAGTTCTATTGATCTCATCGTATTACATTTTAATGAAACCCAAAGTTCGTATTTCAGTATATTTGAACTACGTGACCTTATTGCTATCTTTAATGTTCAATTCTTTCAAACACTCTGTCCCTATATTCCTTAAGTGTTTTGTACAGTTTTTATTTTGTGAATTCTTACCCATATGAATGACTCAGCTCTTGTATCGCGTGTTGGAAGTTTATGCATGATAATCGCATATATATATATATATATATATATATATATATATATATATATATATATATATATATATATATATATATATATATATATATATATATATATATATATATATATATATATTGAGAAAGGGAAAATCACACTACTGCCAATATGAAGTCGCAGAACGCATACTATGTTATGGAAATCAATTGCCATAAATTCGAATGCATTAAAATTCGAAAAGAAGGGTTATAATTTATTATGTAA